>JAJEJH010000429.1:0-212920 GCA_026122585.1 Anacardium occidentale
GACGAATGCATAGAGATTCACATGCGTATAATCCTATGCATATGCGCATACAAATGCATACAAATTCTTTCGCATAAAGACCTACGCATTTGCACATACATATACATACAGATTCGTATGCATGTGGGCCTATGCATGTGCACATACATATGCATACAGATTCGTACGCATATAGGCCTACTCATATGCACATACATATCCATACGTATGGACTTATACATATGCATACAGATGCGTACGCGTATTGAGCTATGCATATGCGCATACATATGCATGCAGATGCGTACGCATGTAGACCTATGGACATGCACATACATATGCATATAGATGCAAACGCGTATAGACCTATGCATATGCACATACATATACATACAGATGCGGACGTGTATAGACCCATGCATATGCGCATACATATGCATACAGATACGTGCGTGTATGGACCCATTCATATGCACATACATATGCGTGCATGTATAACCCATTCATATGCGTATACATATGCATGCGCGTATAGACCTTTGCATATGTGCATGCATATACATACAGATACGTCGCGTATAGGCCCATGCATATGCGCATACAGATGCGGACGCGTATAGACCCATTGATACGATGCGCACGCATATAGGCCCATGCATATGCGCATACATATGCATACAGATGCGCACACATATAGACCAATACATATGCGCATACACATGCCTACAAATGCACGCATATAGACCACTGCATATTCACATACAAATGCATACAGATGCGTGCACATATAGACACGTTCATATACGCATACATATGCATACAGATGCATGCACGTATATACCTTTGCAATGCGAAGACAAATGCATGCAGATTCACACGCGTGTCGTCCTATGCATATGCGCATACAAATGCATACAGATTCATACGCATAAAAACCTACGCATCTACGCATACATATATACATACAGATTCGTACGCATGTGGGCCTATGCATATGCGCATAGATATGCATACAGATTCGTACGCATATAGGCCTACTCATATGCACATGCATATCCATTCTTATAGACTTAAACATATGCATACAGATGCGTATGCGTATTGAGCTATGCATATGCGCATACATATGCATACAGATGCGTACACATATAGACCTATGTATATGCGGATACATATGCATACAAATGCGTACGCGTATAGACCCATGCATATGCACATACATATACATACAGATGTGCTTGTGTATAGACCCATGCATATGCATACAGATACGTGCGCGTATAGGCCCATGCATATGTGCATACATATGCATATAGATGCGCATGCGTATAGACCCATGCATATGATGCGCACGCATATAGGCCTATGCATATGTTCATACATATGCATACATATGCGCACGCATATAGACCAATACATATGCGCATACACATGCCTACAGATGCACACATATAGACCCATGCATATTCGCATACAAATGCATACAGATGCGTGCACGTATAGACACGTTTATATGCGCATACATATGCATACAGATGCGTGCACGTATAGACCTTTGCATATGTGAAGACAATTGCATACAGATTCACACGCGTATAGTCCTATGCATATGCGCATACAAATGCACACAGATTCGTACGTATAAAAACCTACGCATCTACACATACATATATACATACAGATTCGTACGCTTGTGGGCCTGTGCATATGCGCATAGATATGCATACAGATGCGTATGCTATAGACCCATGCATATGCTCATACATATGCAAACAGATGCACTCGTGTATAGACCCATGCATATGCGTATACGTATGCATACAGATACGTGCGCGTATAGACCCATTCATATGCGTATACATATGCATATAGATATGTGCGCGTATAGACCCATGCAAATGCTTATACATATGCATACAGATGCGCATGGGTATAGACCCATGCATATGCGCATACATATACATATATATGCGTATGCGTATAGACCTATGCATATGCATATACATATGCGTATGCATATAGACCTATGCATACATATGCATACAGATTCGTACGCATGTAGACCCATGCATATGTGCATACATATGGACATTGATGCGTATGCGTATAGACTCATGCATATGATGCGCACACATATAGACCCATGCAT
The DNA here is from genome assembly GCA_026122585.1 of Anacardium occidentale. Taxonomy (NCBI): domain Eukaryota; kingdom Viridiplantae; phylum Streptophyta; class Magnoliopsida; order Sapindales; family Anacardiaceae; genus Anacardium; species Anacardium occidentale. The sequence continues at coordinate 2,129 of JAJEJH010000429.1, forward strand.
ATGATGCGCATGCGTATAGACCCATGCATATGCGCATGTATATGCATACAGATGCTCATGCGTATAGACCCACGCATATGTGCTTACATATGCATACAGATGCGCACGCGCATAGACCCATGCATATGTGCATACATATGCATACAGATGTGCACGTGTATAAACCCATGCATATGCGCATACATATACATACATATGCACACACATATAGTCCCATTGATGTGATCCCAGCCCATTCCAGCAGCCTCACACTTCTTCGTGTTTATGGAATGAAATCAAAAGCCAAAGGAGTCAAAGATATGAAGTCTATGGTCCAAGCCAATCAAACATGCAAGCAAATGGCCCAAGGTAGCAAGGTGGTCCAAGAAGTGCTCACATTGGGCTATCCTAGCCCAACCCATGTTCATCATGGAGAATTAGGCCCAGTTACCAAATTTGGCTTCAATTTGATTCAAAGAATGGAAGATATGGAAGTTGCAAAGTCAAGGGGACATGATTCCTTTATTTAAGGAAAGGTGGCATGGCTTGTAATTATTGAAGCACGGGCTCATTTCTCATTTCAATGGCTTAGAAATCTTGTAATATTTTGTAATTTCATTTTCTTGTATTTATATTTAATATTAGGGTTTTGACCATGCCTTTAGGAAGACCATATATTAAGGCATGAAAATATTGTAAAAACTAGTTTTTATTAATATGAAAATCTCTCATTTTGGTTCTTGAGTTTTGTCTCTTGAATTGATTTGTTCTTCCTTTATCCAAACTTTTAGCCAAAGGTTTGGTGGTGGATTTCCAAGTTGGTGGCTTTGCCTTTATGCTTGGAGTATCATTTGGCTAATCTAGTAAGTATTATATGTGTTGCATGGAAAATTTATCTAACTTGAACTTGTAGAACTTATAGTGCTTGCCTTTGGTTTTGTTAATCTTGATGTGGTGTTGATTTGGTGATGAAAATCAGTAGATTGGGATGTTTGATGATGGTTGGAAGTGATGTGTTAAGTATTGAAAGTGATTAGAGCCTAATTTGCATGCTTAAGCTTTTAAATGTAATTTTAGCCAATTTGATGGATTCACATCAATTTGGTATCAGAGCTTAGGTTGTTTGGTTGTGTTGATTGTGGATCCATTTCTTCTTCATCTTATTTCTTGGCCGGAAAAACAATTTACGGTCGGAAGTTACTGTTCCCTCACGAATTTACTGTTTATAACATATGAACTTGCCTTTTTCCAACCCCAAAACACTTAAAAACTATCCTACATCTTTCCTTTGCCCTACCTCAAACAAAAGTACACAAATTTACCATTCCCCAGACATTTTTACCTAGCCCAAATACAAACCCATTTCCCACACTTCAAACAATTGAACACAAACCCAATTCATTTAAAAGCCAAGACCCAAAAACTTTGGACAATACCTAAACTACTTAATCCCAACGATTCCTTTTCACCCAAAACACATTCTAAACACTTACCTTACTATTAAAACACCAAAATGTCACAAAGATCACCTTCTTCTTCACCACCTCATCCATGGCAACTTGTTAGCCAAAGACTAGAAAATGAAATCAGTGAGCTTAGAACCGAATTCATTGAAATCCTACAACTTCTTAGAAACCAAAACCGAAACCAAACCATACTCCTCCTTACCATGAACCAAACACAAACCATAGAAGAAATCAACCCCATCCTAGACCACCTCCAAGGCCACACCTTGAGGAAGAAATGCATTTTTCAAGTGACTCTAGTGATACGGGGGACCATAGAAGAAGAAAAAGGAGGGATGAAGATGATGATAGAGGGCTGAAAATTGATATACCTAAATTTGAGGGGGGACTAAATTCAGATGATTTTCTAGATTGGTTAAGTGAGATTGAGAGAGTGTTTGAGTTTAAAGGATATTCCGATGAAAAGAAATGCAAGATTGCCATATTGAAGTTCAAAGATTATGCTTCTTTATGGTGGGAAAACTTGAAACAGAAGAGGGAAATAGAAGGTAAAGAGAGGGTGAAATCATGGGAGAAATTGAAGAAACTCATGAAAAGGAGGTTCTTACCTGACAACCATAAGCAAGACCTCTACCTAAAATTGCATACACTTAAGCAAGGGGACAAGAGTGTGGAAGAGTATATTAGAGAATTTTAAAAGCTCATAATGAGAAGTGATCTACCTGAAGTTAAAGAACAAACAATTGCAAGATTTTTGGGAGGGTTGGATAATAACATTGCTCATATGGTGGAATTGCAAACCTATTGCAATTTTGAAGATGTTTGTAAGCTAGCTATCAAAGTGGAGAGGCAAAGGAAGTCATTGAAAATTTCAGCCCCCAAAACCTTTTATAAAAGTAGTACTCAATACAAAGGCTCCACTTCTTACTCTAAAACTGAATTCCCATCCAAGGATAAAGGTAAAGAAATAGTATTAGAGACTCCCAAGGAGAGGGCCATCACTCCTAAGCACAATAACAATCTTAAGGAGAGGTGATGTGATCCCAGCCCATTCCAGCAGCCTCACACTTCTTCATGTTTATGGAATGAAATCAAAAGCCAAAGGGGTCAAAGATATGAAGTCTATGGTCCAAGCCAATCAAACATGCAAGCAAATGGCCCAAGGCAACAAGGTGGTCCAAGAAGAGCTCACATTGGGCTATTCTAGCCCAACCCATGTTCATCAAGGAGAACTAGGCCCACTTACCAAATTTGGCTTCAATTTGATTCAAAGAATGGAAGATATGGAAGTTGCAAAGTCAAGGGGACATAATTCCTTTATTTAAGGAAAAGTGGCATGGCTTGTAATTAATGAAGCATGGGCTCATTTCTTATTTCAATGGCTTAGAAATTTTTTAATATTTTGTAATTTCATTTTCTTGTATTTATATTTAATACTTGGGAAATAGCAGAGTGAGACAGGAGAGAGGGGTTTTACTAACAAGTTTATTGTTTTGCAGGATTTCTTATGTTTCTTGGATAAGGAAAGGAAAATCCTTTGGTGACTTAACTGGCCTTTTCCATATTTTCATGGTTGGTGACCTCAAACTGTTGAGTTATAGTGTCCTCACATACTGTGGCAATGAAACCTGGGCTATTTGGCTGTTTTGGGTTGCTTTTGACCATGGGAGCTGGATTAGGTGGCTGCATTTTATCCATAGTCATGCAAATTGGGCTCCTGCTACCCTTTCGAGTTGAATCACATCCGATCAATGTCGAATGGCTTCGAATGTTAAGCATGGGAAAAATTACACATGTGGGAGGCTGTTCAGCCTGGTTCACAGGGTGTTCAGGCTGCTTTCAGAGGCTTTAATCCTGGAAAACCCAGATATTACTGTTCACGGTTTCAGTTCTGTGAACAGTAAAATCTGGAAATTTTCCAGGTTTTACTTGGTTGTTTGTAAAGGTATTTGGGAGGCTTTGAGGGCTTTTTTGAAGGCAGTTGGAAACATTTTTTTTTTCTGGCATGAAGGCACATCACAACGGGCTTTTAATGCTTATCAGTGTGCATCCAGGTGGATTAATTACAGGACAGCATTGGCTGGGGAAAATGGTGGTTTTCCCAGCTGTGCTGCTGACTTTTAGGCTGCAGTAGGAGGTTCTGCAGTCTCTCTAGTTGGCTGGTCTGCTTGCAATGGGCAACTCATTTTGTAAATTTATATTTAGCTTTTAACTTGCTTGGGCTACTTGTTTTTATTTAGCTTGGGCTGCTTTTGGGTTGCTTTTGCCTTTTTCTTAGATTGGGCTGCTTGTTTCCCTTAGATTGGGCTGCTCTTTTGGGGTTGGTTTTATATTCAGTTTTAGCTTTAGTTTAAGAGATGGTTTGTTTATTGACTTGTACATAGTTGGTGATAGTCCAACTAGTTAGGTTTTTTTTTTTTCATTTCGTGGCTTCGTTTCAGCCTCTTAATCTCTTTCGAACAAGGTTGGCGCTCAAGAGGGGTGGATAGATTTGCCTTTTTTGGACTTTTGTGGGCGTTTTGCTGCGCTTTCTTTGTATCGGGCTTGCCTGTTTTCTTTTTATAAATTTTTTTTAATTACCAAAAAAAAAATATGAAAATCTCTCTCATTTTGGTTCTTGAGTTTCGTCTCTTGAATTGATTTGTTCTTCCTTTATCCAAACATTAGCCAAAGGTTTGGTGGTGGATTTCTAAGTTGGTGGCTTTGCCTTTATGCTTGGAGTATCATTTGGCTAATCTAGTAAGTATTATATGTGTTACATGGAAAATTTATCTAACTTGAACTTGTAGAACTTATAGTGCTTGCCTTTGGTTTTGTTAATCTTGATGTGGTGTTGATTTGGCGATGGAAATAAGTAGATTGGGATGTTTGATGATGGTTGGAAGTGATGTGTTAAGTATTAGAAGTGATTAGAGCCTAATTTGCATGCTTAAGCTTTTGAATGTAATTTTAGCCAATTTGATGGATTCACATCAAGAGGAAATGCTTCAAGTGCCATAGTTATGGCCATCTTCATGCCAATTGCCCAAATAAAAGGGTAATGACTTTGAAAGAAATTGAAGAGATTGAGAAGGCAGTACAAGGAGAGGAAAGTGATGATAACAAAGAAGAAAGTGAGGAAGAGATTGTAGAAGAAGCTGATAGTGGAAACATGCTTGTAATTAGGAGGGTATTGCATGCACAAGTTGGCCAAGGTGAAGAACAAAGGGAGAACCTCTTCCAAACAAGGTGCACCATCAAGGGCAAGGTGTGTACACTCATTGTTGATGGTGGGAGCTGTACCAATGTTGCATCCACCACCCTTGTGGAGAAGTTGAGCTTACCAACCCTTACACATGCATAACCTTGGAAATTGTAGTGGCTAAGCAATGGAAGCACACTTCAAGTCACCAAACAGGTTGTTGTGCCATTTTCTATTAGAAAGAGATATGTTGATGAGGTTATTTGTGATGTTATACCGATGGATGCATGTCACTTGTTGTTGGGAAGGCCTTGGCAATTTGATAGGGAGGTTTTGCATGATGGGAAAAAGAATACTTACACCTTTAAAATGGACAAGAAAACCATCACCCTTGCACCCCTCAAGCCATCCCAAATACATCAACCCATTCCTAAACCTGAAAACCACAAAGGAAACCCTTTCTTGAGTGGAACAAGCCATAGTGAAGAACCAACCTGTCCTTGCATTGCTTATCATTGAGAGGAGAAACCTTGAGCCCAAAAAAGAACCTCACCCTCTAATCCAACCATTGCTCCATGAATACCAAGATGTTTTCCCACATGAACTACCACCTGGCTTGCCACCTTTGAGAGGAATAGTGATCAATAATGGGAAGGTTTGAGAGCTCCCAAAATTGATTCTAAAATCTCCCAAATTTACCCTTAAAATTCCAGTCCCAAATCAATCTCAAAGTCGTCAAATTCATGCAATTTTCCACCCAAATCCAACACAAAATTCATCACCAACAAACATAAATGAAAATTTTGCAAGAAAAACCAACCTCAAGCATAAAGGAATCTTCCACTGACTTGAGGGTGAACCAAGGATAAAGGATGAACTCCACAACCAAGGTTCTTCCACCACCAACTTCCTCTTGCTAGAAAATTGGATAAAGGATTGATACTTGGTTCCCAAGAACACCAAGTTCTAAGAACACAAGGAAGGAAAGCCAAAGCTCTCAAATTTTCATTAATTCATCAAAAGCTGCATTTACAATGAAAATATTGCCTTTTTATAGGCAAGTACAAACCATGGTTAAAGACTAACTCAAGTTAGGTTACAAGTGGTTGAATAAAATAAAAATAAAAAGACAAAATTCAAAACTAATTAAAGTCACCTAAAAACTAATTACAAAGGTCAATTAAATATAAACATAACTAAAATGTCATAATCTTGCATGCATGCATTTTCCCTTGATTAACTGGCCTTGGATTTGAATTTTTGATTTGAGCATTCGATCTCAATTGATTGCTCGAATTTGATCCGAAGAGTCATTGGCATTCGAATTCCTAATGAACATCATTAGAAATCCAAGAATATCAAGACTGGAGCATTTAGGAAATTCTGGAGACAAAAGCATGCAAAACTGGCTGAAAAAAAAGAGAAGGACAAAGAGAAGGCAGAATGTAGGTGCCGCGGCATGCAGCATGCGTGCGGACAGCCCGCGCACATGCAGACGTGCTTGCTTGCACTGCAAGGCAGTGCCTGTGCGCACACATTTGCGTAACAAGGTATGGCATGGGCGCACACGGGCATGCGCTGGGCCATGCGTGCCAGGCCATTTCCTCACTTGTGCGTTTCCAATCCGATTCGACTCTCGTTTCTTTCATTGGCTTTATATGAAGCCATTTGATGAATTCACACTCCTTGATGTGCCACTTTTGATTGTTGCAAAGCTCGAGCACAATTCGAAGGCTTCGACAGAAATTGTGTGAAATGGTTCGGAATTCCTCTTGAATGTTTTGATTGAAGTCGAATAAGCTCATTTTTCTTGCATGATTGGCTTGAAAAGGCTTCGATAGGCATGAGAGACAATTTGGAGTCGTCAATGCATGAATCAGTGTTGATATTTCTAAATTCGCAATTGGATTCGAGTTTGGATAAATATCAAATAGAGCACCACAAAGACCTCATACCTGGCTCCCCATTACCCAATAGACCAGCCTATAGATGCAATCCGGAAGAGGCCAAAGAATTACAAAGGCAAGTGGATGAGTTGGTTGCCCGCGGATATGTGAGGGAGAGCATGAGTCCTTGCTTGGTGCCGACTTTATTGGTTCCTAAGAAGGATGGCTCATATAGGATGTGTGTTGATAGTAGAGCTATCAATAATATCACCATCAAGTATAGGTATCCCATTCCTAGACTTGATGACATGTTAGATGAGTTACATGGCTCTACCATATTTTCAAAGATAGATCTTAGAAGTGGCTATCATCAAATAAGAATGAGAGAGGGGGATGAGTGGAAGACAGCCTTTAAAACCAAAGGAGGGTTGTATGAGTGGATGGTTATGCCATTTGGGCTATCTAATGCACCTAGCACATTCATGAGATTGATGAATGAAGTGTTGAAGCCATTCTTGGGAAGATTTGTGGTAGTATATTTTGATGATATATTGGTGTATAGTAAGGGAGAAGAAGATCATTTGCAGCACCTAAAGCAAGTTTTTGATGTGTTGAGGGAAACGAAGTTGTATGCCAAGCTAGAGAAATGTGACTTCCTTACACCTAGCATTGTCTTCCTTGGTTATGTCGTATCAACAGATGGCATCATGGTGGATCAATCTAAGGTAGAAGCAATTAAAAGTTGGCCCCAACCTAAGTCCATAACTGAAGTTAGGAGCTTTCATGGGTTGGCATCCTTCTATAGAAGATTTGTACCTAATTTTAGCACCATCATGACCCCTATCACTGAATGTTTGAAGAAAGGAAGTTTTGAGTGGTCTTTGACAGCCAATGAAGCCTTTGAAATGATTAAGAAGAAACTTTGTGAGCACCAATCCTTGTCTTGCCTGATTTCTCCCAAGTTTTTTAAGTTGAATGTGACGTAAGTGGTGTTGGAATTGGTGCAGTCCTTACTCAATCCAAACGCCCTATTGCTTACTTTAGTGAGAAGTTAAATGACTCAAGGAGGAACTACAACACTTATGACAAGGTGATATGAATTTCACTTCACCAACACTTCATGATCATGGGAAATATCCAAGAGTAGAGGAAATTCAGAGAAAGAATTCCATGGTCCAAAACAACCACACATGTGAGCCTACTAAGAGTAATTTCCACACATATTATAAAGGCAAGATGAATGAGATCAAATTCAAGCAATGTGACTTTATGAAGCTCATGCATTCTAACATTCATTCATGGCCCTCCAAGGAGTCCAAAATCATAAAGTGGCTACACAACAAGTTCAAAGACAAAAGGAGAAGTCAAGCCAAGCCAACCAAGGGGTTATGATCAAACATGTATTTCTTTCTTTAGTTTTAAATGTAATTAGATTTAGGGAACTTATGTAATTTGTCTCTTTTGTGTTTTCTTTTATTTAATTTAAGTGGTGTTTAAGTTAACTAGGGTTAGTTAGACTTTAACCATGGTTTGTATCATGCCTATAAAAGGCAATCCAAAATTATTGTAAAGGACTTTTTGATGAATTAATGAAAATTTGAGAGCTTTAGCTTTCCTTCCTTGTGTTCTTAGAACTTGGTGTTCTTGGGAACCAAGTATCAATCCTTTATCCAATTTCCATTGCAAGAAGGAAGTTGGTGTTGGAGATTCAAGTTGGTGATTCTTGTATCAAGTGGGTGGAGCCTTCCTTTAAGCTTGTGTGCAAGAAATCTTTATGCTTGGATCACCCTCAACTTGGTGGAGAATTTCCTTTATGCTTGAGGTTTGTTTTCTTGCTAATTTTAGTTCATGTTTGATGGTCTTGAAGATTGCTTGAAGTGATGATAGATTGGAGTTGCATGAATCTTAGTTTTGGGTGGGAAATTTGCTTGATATTGCATGGTTCAGGAGCTTGTTTATTGCTGGATTTTTGACCATCATTTGAATGCTATTTGTTCACCATTGAAGAGAGATTAAGGACTCCAATTCACATCAATTTGGTATCAGAGCCTAAACTTGGTTGGAATATGTTTAAGGGTGTGTTTGTAGTGCATTGTGGTGAGTGATTGGTATTTGAAACCTGTAAATTTTTCTACTGGAATTGTGGAAAATTTCTGCTTGACTTTCCTTGTCTTGGCTGAAATTAATTGCTAGATATAGGCTGAAAAATTATGCTTGCATTTGTAGTATGAAAAGGTGATATTTTAAGTTTTGAATGGATGATTAAATTGGGAAAGAAGTAGAAGAAGTGGCTGCTGGATTTTTGCATAATTCTTGGCTGGAAATTTGAAGAATGTGAGAATTACTTCATGTGAAGAAGGAGAGAAAAACTTGCTACTGGATATGCAACTTTTTTGGCTAAAAGTTTGATTGATTTTGGAAAGAGAAAGTGATCAATTGGTGTTAGTACTTGCTCCTAAAATTAAGCTTGACACCTTACCTTCATTCAATGCCCACTTGTGCCCTTCAATTAAAATTTACATAAATTGCAAATTGCCTTGCATGTGAGCCGGACCTTATTGCAAATTTGGGAGGAGGTTAGTCAATTTCCTTGTTAACTTTTTCCTTAAATCTTGGCTTTGACACCTACACATTAAATGCCTACATCTTTGCCATACCTTTGTATGTTCACAAGTAGCCACTTGCCTACACTATTACCACTTTGATTTATCCACTTGCATTCCTCATTTACCAAGTTGTCCCTTGCCAAAATTTCCATATCACCCTCACTAAAGTTTGCCAAAGCCCAACCCGAAATGTCAAACCCAAATAATTAGCAACACCCCTAACCCAACTCCATACCTTAGCCCAAACACTTACCTCACCAATATTAACAATTAAAAACACTATTCATTGGCCGGGTTACTGTTCACAGAACCAAAACATCCATTTCCCATTTACTTAAACACTTCCTAATTCATTCCACATGAACCAATGGCAAGTGCAAACCCCTTCCACACTAGGTGCACAATCCAAGGAAAAGTATGTAAGGTTATCATTGATAAAGGGATTCATACTAATGTGGCTTCTAAGACCCTTGTGGAAAAATTAAATATCCCAACATATGATCTTGCAAGTACTTATGAGATACGATGGGGAAGTAATTGGAACCCAATTCAAGTGAACAAACTTGTTATCCTAACTTTTTCAATTGGCAAAAACTATGAGGATGTAGTGATTTGTGATGTAATTCCAATTGATGAATGTCATTTGTTACTTGGGAGGCCATGGCAAAGTCAAAGAGAAGTTACACACAATGAAAAGATGAACACCTATTCCTTCAAGTTCCTCAAAAAGAAGATTACCCTTATACCCTTATCACTTGAGGAATTATCATCTCCATCATCATCATCCCAAACGTCTTTCCCTAGAGCAAACAAACTTGAGGAGTCCATGGAAGAACATCAAGCCAAAGATGCATTAGTGGTGATTGAAAGGAAAGGTGAAATTAGGAAAGCTATCTTACATGAGTGTGATGAAGTGGCCAATGAGGAAAATACTTCCGAGTTCAATCATGCAAATGACCACGAAAGTGAATTAATAGAAGAAAGTAATAGAAGCTCGGTAGGTGAATTGATTGAATAGGATTTGAGGGCAAATCCTCATCAATTTGGGGAGATTGATATGAATTTCACTTCACCAACACTTCATGATCATGGGAAACATCCAAGAGTAGAGGAAATTCAGAGAAAGAATTCCATGGTCCAAAACAACCACACATGTGAGCCTACTAAGAGTAATTTCCACACATATTATAAAGGCAAGATGAATGAGATCAAATTCAAGCAATGTGACTTTATGAAGCTCATGCATTCTAACATTCATTCATGGCCCTCCAAGGAGTCCAAAATCATAAAGTGGCTACACAACAAGTTCAAAGACAAAAGGAGAAGTCAAGCCAAGCCAACCAAGGGGTTATGATCAAACATGTATTCCTTTCTTTAGTTTTAAATGTAATTAGATTTAGGGAACTTATGTAATTTGTCTCTTTTGTGTTTTCTTTTATTTAATTTAAGTGGTGCTTAAGTTAACTAGGGTTAGTTAGACTTTAACCATGGTTTGTATCATGCCTATAAAAGGCAATCCAAAATTATTGTAAAGGATTTTTTGATGAATTAATGAAAATTTGAGAGCTTTAGCTTTCCTTCCTTGTTTTCTTAGAACTTGGTGTTCTTGGGAACCAAGTATCAATCCTTTATCCAATTTCCATTGCAAGAAGGAAGTTGGTGGTGGAGATTCAAGTTGGTGATTCTTGTATCAAGTGGGTGGAGCCTTCCTTTAAGCTTGTGTGCAAGAAATCTTTATGCTTGGATCACCCTCAAGTTGGTAGAGAATTTCTTTTATGCTTGAGGTTTGTTTTCTTGCTAATTTTAGTTCATGTTTGATGGTCTTGAAGATTGCTTGAAGTGATGATAGATTGGAGTTGCATGAATCTTAGTTTTGGGTGGGAAATTTGCTTGATATTGCATGGTTCAGGAGCTTGTTTATTGCTGGATTTTTTACCATCATTTGAATGCTATTTGTTCACCATTGAAGAGAGATTAAGGACTCCAATTCACATCACAAGGAATTCTATGCAATTGTAAGGGATTTGGATTATTGGAGTCATTATCTAAGGCCTAAACAATTAGTTTTACACTCAGATCACCAAGCATTAAAGTTCATCAATGGGCAACACAAATTGAGTCCAAGGCATGCCAAATGGGTGGAATTCCTTCAATCATTCTCCTGTGTGGTGGCTGATGCTTTATCAAGAAGGTACTCTTTATTTGCCATTTTAGATGCTAGAATTCTTGGCTTTCATATGATGAAGGAATGCTATGCCAATGATGAATATGTGAGTGATATTATTGCTAAATGTAAGAAAGGGAATTGTGAAGATTATATGATGCAAGATGGCTTTCTTTTTAAAGGCAACAGAATTTGTGTTCCAAAAGGAAGTTTTAGGGAATTAATTGTGAGGGAGACACATGGGGGAGGACTTGCTGGTCATTTTGGGGTTACCAAGACTTTAGAAATCATCAAGGAGCATTTTTATTGGCCTAAGATGTATGGGGATGTTCAAGCCATAATTGCAAGATGTGGTACATGTCAAAGGGCAAGAGCCATTTCAAACCAGGTCTATACACTCCTTTACCAACACTAGAATAGCCATGGGAGGACTTAAGCATGGATTTTATAGTTGTTTTGTCTGGAACTCAAAGGGGGAAAGACTCTGTTATGGTAGTGGTGGATAGGTTTTCCAAGATGGCACATTTCACACCATGCCACAAGACGGATGATGCATCTAAGGTAGCTGATTTATTCTTTAAAGAGATCATTCGACTACATGGAGTTCCAAGGAGTATTGTATCTGATCGAGACACAAAGTTTCTTAGTCATTTTTGGAGAACTTTGTGGGGGAAGTTAGGAACAAGGCTTCTTTTTAGTACCTCTCATCATCCTCAAACTGATGGGCGAACCGAAGTTACTAACCGCACATTGGGAGCACTTTTGAGGACGTTAGTAAGTAAAAGTTTGAAGGATTGGGACATCAAGCTTGCACATGCTGAATTTGCATACAAATGGGCACCAAATGTGACAACCAACCATTCCCCATTTGAAGTTGTTTATGGTATAAATCCCCTTATCCCACTTGATTTATCTTCATCGCCTATTGATACTTAAGTTAGTGTAGATGCTAAAGAGAAAGCCAAGGCTATGAAGAAATTACATGAGTCCATAAGAGTTCAAATTGAAAAGTCTAATGAAGCATACAAGAGAAGGGCAAACAAGCATAGAAAGGCTTCCACCTTCCAATCAGGTGACTTGGTTTGGGTTCATTTAAGAAAGGAGAGATTTCCATCCAAGAGGAAAAGTAAACTTTCTCCAAGGGCTGATGGACCATTTGAGGTTATTGAGAACATTGGGGACAATGCATACAAGGTGGACATTCCAAGTGAATTTGGTGGAGTTTCATCAACCTTTAATGTAGGTGACTTGTCTCCATATTTTGAAGATAACAATTTCTTGGATTTGAGGGCAAATCCTCTTCAACCTAGGGAGGATGATGTGATCCCAGCCCATTCCAGCAGCCTCACACTTCTTCATGTTTATGGAATGAAATCAAAAGCCAAAGGAGTCCAAGATATGAAGTCTATGGTCCAAGCCAATCAAACATGCATATGTGTATGCACATATGCCTATATGTACTTGCTTATGCATGCATACATATATGTGTATGTATATGCCTATATATGTATGCATGTGTTTATGCGTATATATATGCCTCTATGATTCTGCATATGTTTTTGGGTATGTATATGACAATATGTGTATGCATATGTATATGCATATGTGTATGCCTGTATGTATATGCATATGTGTATACCTGTATGTGTATGCATATTTATATGCGTATGTATATGCTTATATGTGTTTGCATATATATATGCCTATACTTATGCATATGCATATGCCTATGTGTGTATGCGTATGTATATGCCTATACGTGTATGCGTATGTATAAGCATATGTATATGCCTATACGTGTATGCATATGTATGAGCATATGTGTATGCCTATATCTGTATGCATATGTATGTGCTATGTCTATGCCAATATATGTATGCATATGTGTTCGTATGTATATGCGTATGCCAATGTACATATATGTATGCATATGTATATGTGTATGTGTAAGTCTATATGTGTACAAATATATATGCGTATGTGTATGCCTATATGTATGTGTAAGTATATGCGTATGTATATGCCTATATGTGTATGAATATGTATGGATAGGTACATGCATATGTATATGCCTATATGTTTATACATGTATGCATATGTATGCCTATATGCATATGTCTATATGCACATGTATTTGTATGCATATCTCTGTGCACATGCATAGGCCTCTATGCGTACGCATCAGTATACATATCTCTGTGCACATGCATAGGTCAATATGCGCACGCATCTGTATGCATATGTATACGTATATCCATGGGTCTATATGCATACGAATCTGTATGCATATGTATGCGCATATGTATTGGTCCATATACGTACGTAACTCTATGCATATGTATACGCATATATATAGGTCTATATGCATATGCATCCGTATGCATATGTACGCGCATATGCCTAAGCCTATATGCGTACGCTTATGTATGCATATGTATGGGCATATGCATAGGCCTATGCATGTATGTATCTGTATGCATGTGTATACGTATATGCATAGGTCTATATGCGTACGCATCCATATGCATATGTATGCACATATGTGTAGGCCTATATGCGTACGAATCTGTATGCATATGTATGTGCATATATATAGGTCTATATGTGTACGCATCCATATGCATATGTTTGTGCATACGCCTAGGCCTATATGCGTACACTTTTGTATGCATATGTATGCGCATATGCGTAGGCCTATGCACGTACGTATCCGTATGCATATGTATACATATATGCATAGGCCTATATGCGTACACATCCATATGCATATGTATGCACATATGCACAGGCCTATATGCATACGAATTTGTATGCATATGTATATGCATATATATAGGTCTATATGCATACGCATCTGTATGCATATGCATGTGCTTAAGCATAAGTCTACATGCGTACGTAACTATATGTATATCCATGTGCATATGCATAGGTCTACATGTGTACGCATCTGTATGCATATCTTTGCGCATATGCATAGGTCTATATGCGTACGCATCTGTATGTGCATATGTGTAGGTCTATAAGCATATGCATAGGTCTATATGCGTACGCATCTGTATGCATATGTATGTGCATATATATAGGTCTATATGTGTACGCATCCATATGCATATGTTTGTGCATACGCCTAGGCCTATATGCGTACACTTTTGTATGCATATGTATGCGCATATGCGTAGGCCTATGCACGTACGTATCCGTATGCATATGTATACATATATGCATAGGCCTATATGCGTACACATCCATATGCATATGTATGCACATATGCACAGGCCTATATGCATACGAATTTGCATGCATATGTATATGCATATATATAGGTCTATATGCATACGCATCTGTATGCATATGCATGTGCTTAAGCATAGGTCTACATGCGTACGTAACTATATGTATATCCATGTGCATATGCATAGGTCTACATGTGTACGCATCTGTATGCATATCTTTGCGCATATGCATAGGTCTATATGCGTACGCATCTGTATGTGCATATGTGTAGGTCTATAAGCATATGCATAGGTCTATATGCATACGCATCTGTATGCATATGTATGTGCATATGCATAGGTCTATATTCATATGCATCTGTATGCATATGTATGCGCTTATGCATAAGTCTATATGCGTATGCATATGTATGCACATATGCATAGGTCTATCTTCGTACTTATCTGTATGCATATGTCTACGCATATGCATAGGTCTATATGCGTACGCATCTGTATGCATATGTTTGTGCATATGCATAGCTCTATATTCGTACGCATCTATATGTTTATGTATGAGCATATGCATACGTCTATATGCATACACATCCGTATGCATATGTATGCACATATGCATAAGTCTATATCCGTACTTATCTGTATGCATATGTATACACATATGCATAAGTCTATATGCGTACGCATCCATATGCATATGTATGCACATATGCATAGGTCTATATTCATACGCATTTGTATGTATATGTATACGCATATGCATAAGTCTATATGCATATGCATCTGTATGCATATGTATGTGGATATGCATAGGTCTACATGCGTATGCATCTTTATGCATATGTATGCACTTATGCCTATATGTGCTTACTTATGCATACATATGTATATGCATAAGTATATGCGTTTGCATGTGTATATGCGCATGTATATGACTATATGTGCATGCATATGTATAAGCGTATGTATATGCCTATATGATTTTGCATATGTTTTTGTGTATGTATATGCCTATATGTGTATGCTTATGTATATGCATATGAATATGCCTATTTGTATATGCATATGCATATACATATATGTGTATGCATATGTATAAGTGTATGTATATACCTACATGTGTCTACCTATGTATGCATAGGTGTGTGTCTATATATGCGTATGTATATGCTTATATGTGTATGCATATATATATGCCTATATGTGTATGCATATGTATATGCCTATGTGTGTATTCATCTATATATATATATATGTATATGCGTATGTAGATGCCTATACGTGTACGTGTATGTAAGTGCATATGTATGCATATGTATGCATATGTATATGCCTATGTGTATGCCTATATGTGTATGTCTACGTATGTGCGTATGTATATGCTTATATGTGTATGCATATGTATATGTGTATGTGTATGCCTATATGTGTATGAATATATAAGCATATGTATATGCGTATGTGTATGCCTATATGTGTATGAATATATAAGCATATGTGTATGCGTATGTGTATGCCTATATGTGTTAGCATATGTATGCGTAAGTATATGCGTATGTGTATACCAATATGTGTTAGCATATGTATATGCGTATGTATATGCCTATAGGTGTATGCATATGTATATACGTACGTATTTGCCTATATGTGTATGAATATGTATGCACAGGTAAATGCGTATGTATATGTCTATATGTGTATATATGTATGCATAGGTATGCTCATATGCATAGGTCTATATGCGCTTGTATTTGTATGCATATCTTTGTGCATATGCATAGGTCTATATGCGTACACATCAATATACATATCTATGCACATCTGCATGGGTCAATATGTGCATGCATCTGTATGCATATGTATATATATATATCCATGGGTCTATATGCATATGAATCTGTATGCATATGTATGCGCATATGCATAGGTCTACATGCTTACAAATCTTTATGCATATGTATGTGCATATGCATAGGCCTACATGCATACGTATCTGTATGCATATGTGCATACATATGCATAAGTCTATATGCGTACGCATCTGTATGCATATGTCTATATTTGTATGCATTCGTATGCATATGTATATGCATATGCATAAGTCTATATGCATACGCATCCGTGTGAATATATATGCGCATATGCATAGGTATATTCGTATGCATCCGTATGCATATGTATGTGCATATGCATAAGTCTATATTTGTACGCATTTGTATGCATATGTATGAGCTTATGCATAGATCTATATGTGTATGTACCTTTATGCTTATGTATGTGCATATGCAAAGGTCTATACACATACGCATTTGTATGCATAAGTATGCACATATGCATAAGCCTATACCTGTACCCATATGTATGGATGTTTATGCGCATATACATAGGCCTATACGCATTCGCACTTGTATGCATATGTATGCGCATATGCATAGGTCAATATGCATACGTATCAGTATGCATATGTATGCACATATCCATAGGTCAATGTGCGTACGCATCTGTTTGCATACGTATGTGTATATGCATAGGTCTATACGCGTATACATATGTATGCATATGTATGTGCATATGCATAAGTCTATACGCGTACGCATCTGTTTGTGCATATGCATAGGTCTATACGCGTACGCAACCATATACGCATATGCATAGGTCTATACGCGTACGTATCCGTATGCATATGTATACGCATATCCATAGGCCAATATGCGTACGCATCTATATGCATACGTATGTGAATATGCATAGGTCTATACGCGTATGCATCTGTATCCATATGTATATGCGTATGAATATGTATGTATAGGTATATGCGTATGTATATGCCTATATGTGTATATATGTATGCATATGTATGTACATATGCACAGGTCTATATGCGTGCGCATTTGCTAGCATATGTATGTGCATATGCATAGGTCTATATGTGTATGTATATGCCTATATGTGTATATATGTATGCATATGCATGTACATATGCATAGGTCTATATGCGTGCGCATTTGCTAGCATATGTATGTGCATATGCATAGGTCTATATGCGTATGTATATGCCTATATGTGTATATATGTATGTGTATGTATATGCCTATATGTGTATATATGTATGCATATGTATACGCATATGTATATGCCCATATGTGTATGCATATGTATGCGAATGTATATTCCTATATTTGTATGGACATGTATGCGAATGTATATGCCTATTTTTGTATGCATATGTATGCGTATTTATGTGCATATGTATTTACCTGTATGTGTATGCATATGTATAGATTTGTATGCATATGTATATGCCTATATGTGTATGCATATGTTTGTGCGTATGTATATGCCTATATGTGTATGCATATATATGCTTATGTATATGTGTATGTGTATACCTATATATGTATGCATATGTGTGGTATGCATATGTATATACATATGTGTATGCCTATAGGTGCATGCATATGTATATGCCTATATGTGTATGAATATGTATGCATAGGTATATGCGTATGTATATGTCTATATGTGTATATTGTATGCATATGTATACGCATATGCATAGATCTTTATGTGCACGTATTTGTATGTATATGTATGTGCATATGCATATGTATATGCATATGTATATGCCTTTATTTGTATGCAAATGTTTGCATATATATATATATATATATATATATATGTCTATATGTGTATGCATATGTATATGATTATGTATATACCTATATGTGTATGCAAATCTACGCAAACATATGCATATACATATGCATACACATATACCTATATGTGTACATATATGTATGCACATGTATGTGCATATGGATAGATTTATATGTGTACGCATCTGTATGCATATGTATGTGTATATGCATAGGTCTATATGCGTACACATCTGTATGCATATTTATGTGCATATCCATGGGTCTATATACATACACATCTGTATGCAAATGTATGCACATATCCATGGGCCTATATTCGTACACATCTGTATGCAAATGTGTATGCATATGTATATGCGTATGTATATGTCTATATGGTTATGCATATGTATGTGTATGTATATGCCTATATGTGTATGCATATGTATATGCCCATATGATTATGCATACGTATGCTTATGTAAATGCTTATATGTGTATGCATATGTATATGCGTATGTATATGCCTATATGTGTATGCATATGTATGTGCGTATGTATATGCCTATATGTGTATGCATATGTACGCATATATATATATATATATATATATATATATGCATATGTATAAGCCTATATGTGTATGCATATGTATACACCTATATATGTATGCCTATGTATGCATTTGTGTGTGTATGTATAAGCGTATGGATATTCCTATATGTGTATCAATATGTATATGCGTATGCATATGCCTATATGTGTATGCATATGTACACATGAATATATGCATATGTATATGTCTATATATGTATGCATTTGTATACATCTATATATGTATGCCTATGCATGTATATGTGTGTGTATGTATAAGCGTATGGATATTCCTATATGTGTATCAATATGTATATGCGTATGTATATGCCTATATGTGTATGCATATGTATATACCTATACGTTTATGTATATGTCTATACGTGTATGTATATGCATATGTATATGTGTATGTGTATACCTGTATATGTATGCATGTGTATGGCTATGTGTGTGTATATATATGCCTATGTGTGTATGCATATGTGTATACGTATGTTTATGCGTATGAATATACCTATATGTGTCTATATATGTATGCATATGCATATATGTGTATGTATATGCATATACATAAGTGTATGTGTGTACGCATCTGTATGCATATGTATGCGCATGTGCATAGGTCTATGTGCGTACGCATCTGTATGCATATGTATGTGCATGTGCATAAGTCTATCTGTGTACGCATTTGTATGCATATATGTGTATGGTTATGTATGCCTATATATGTATGCATATGTATATTCATGTATGTGTATGCATATACGTGTATGCATATGTATATGTGTATGTATATGCCTATATTTTTATTCATATATATGCGCATGTATATGCGTATATGTGTACACATATACGCATATGTGTATGCGTATGTATGTATATGTATATCTATATATGCGTATGTGTATGTCTACGTATATGCCTATATGTGTATGCATACATATGCATACACATATGCGTATGTATGCGCCTATATGTGTATGCATACGTATGCGTATGTATATGCCTATATAATTATGTGTATGCATACGTATGCGTATGTATATGCCTATATAATTATGTGTATGCATATTTAAACTCTTTATATAGGCTCTTAATATTTATCAAAATAGAAATTAAAATCTAACTAAATCTTATAATATTCTTAAACAAGATAATCTAAATTAAATATTCAATTCTTATCAAAAGATAAATCAAATTCAAATAAAATTTTTAAATAATTTACTTCCTAAATAAGATAGACTAAATATTAATTGAAATTTGAATCTTCCTTTTAATATGAGATCCTAAAATCCTTGATGGGTCTCACATCATTCTCCCCTAGTTGAAAGAACTCGACTCCGGAGAGTTGGTCGCCAGAGCTGTGGCACCGGTTTTTGTCGTGCCAAGCGAGGACAGACTTACCAATCTTGTTTAACCACCTTAAACGTGGTCAAGAGGAGCGCATAACGAGTTTGTGACCCGCTATGGAGTCTATAGAGTCACCACCCAGGAATAACCCCGGGAAAAAACACATCGGTGAGGATGGGCGATTTATGGATCCCTTGCAAAAGACCCAACCACTCCTCACCTGCCCAATGGGTCGGGTTCGGAGAGTCAAGTACGGCGATAGAAAGGTGTTAGGCACCCATGCCATCCGGTATGAAAACCGACCTCCACTTTTATGGTTCGCTCGTTAAGCGCGTTACCGAGTTTAATTAAGTTCCGTGTTATCACATGATGCAATATTAAGCACACACATATAATAAATTACATGCATCCACGAAAATATGAAAAAGAAAATAATTAAAAATTACAACTCTTTTCCATACACCCCTATACATTTCCTCTAACCCTAAACAAGTCTATGAAATAATAAATAAATCCTGTAAAACAAATTAGGTTAGTCATAGAATATAAAACCAAATCAACATAAATTAAAAATTAAAAATTACAACAATTTTTCCATACACCCTTATACATTTCTTCTAACCCTAAACAAGCTTAGAAATAACAAATAAATAAATCCTGCAAAAACAATTTTGTTAGTTAATCCAATAAAATAAACAAATATATTAAATAAATAAATCCTGCAAAACAAAATTTAATTCAAACAAATTATACCTATAGAATAAAAATAAGAATGAACAGTTTAATCAATACTCTAGCCCAAGTAAAAGCAGCCCATCTAAGTAAATATACAGAATGCAGCCCACGTAATAAAAATAAACAAAGTGCAGCCCAACCAGCCTGCCCAATGAAAATTGTCAGCATGCAGCCCAACCAGGAAGCCCAATAATAGATACACACGCACAGTCTCCAGCTGCGACTTGAACCCAAGCGCCCAACAGACTAAACCTTCCGCCTTTCGCCACCAAGGCAACAGCGACATTCATTTATTTAATTTGAACGCAATGATAAAATATATAATGCACACGAATACACCATTTTTCCTCAAACATATACAAAATATACAATTTATATACTTGTAAAAATATACACAAGTACAAACACTCAGAGTATATAATATGCACCATTTTATAATTACACAATACATATAACATATACACAGAAAAATTTATTTATAAAACAAAAAAGCGTTGGCACGCCACATGTAATTAAATATTATATAAAAATATAATATGATGGTAACAAATTTTTAATTAACTCATGCATGTACACCATTTCAGCAAATTACCAACCAATAAAAATGCATAAACTTTATTGCATATACATATTTATTTAAGCTAAAATCACAATTATGAGCCACATAAAATACATGTACAGTAAAAATATTACACCACACAAAATTATATAGTATAATATATGATAAATATATATGCACGATAGAGTAACTTTAAATATATACAGTAATATACAGTAATTAAAAAAAAATCATAATAATAATTTGCAGCGTGGCTTGAACCTGGAAGGGGGGAATGACCTAGCCAACCTTTCGCCACCAATGCAGGCAAACTCATCCGATGCATATATGTACGTAGTATATTATAAATATTATATACCAATACACAGGACATACATTATAATATATAATATATATAATCCTCATTGAACTGAAATAGTAAACTCGTTTTTCGATGACACTTTGATCATAAGTTGACCTGTTGAAACACGTATCAAAATACTTCGTGTGTTACTACTATGCTTTTTTCAAATTCAAGTTGATTTCGATCCGAACACAAAGTGAGTCTCTTCTAATACTCTGAATCTTCTTTTTTGTTCTCCGGCGACGTGGGTGATAGCTGCTGGCAGGTGGCCAAAAGGGTATGGATGTGACGATCGGCTAGATTGGAAGGAGCAACGACTAGCGACCTTAGGAAGCGGTGACAACAACCGTGTAGACGTGTGGTTATGATGGATAAGTGCGAATCAGCTGGGGTGGGTGCTGCTGGCGACCGAGGTTAGGACGACGATGCTTGGTCGGTGTAGAGGACGACACAACGATGGCGGAGAGGACAAAAGAAGGTTGCGGCGTCTGATTTGGTGCGATGCCATCTGGATGACAGAGGTGAAACTTCACTGAGACAAACGGACGGCGACTGGTGAGATGCGTGTGGAGAGGCTGTTACGAGTCTGTCGGAGCGGTGACTAACAGAGGACGACGGCAATGTTGATGCTGCGACGACGGCGATGAAGGTTGATCTGGAGCAGGCAGCGGCTGAGCTAGAGGCGGTTCATGACGGATCAGAGATTTGGTTTTTCTATTATTTTTTTGTTTTTTTTTTTCTGACCTTTCTTATTTTTTACATAAATTTTTTTTAATTTTTTTTTTCACAACTCTTTACTTTTTTTTCTTTTTAATTTTTTTTTTTTTAATGAAACTGATATAAAGAATGCAAAGATCGAACGTGAAGTCAAAATCAATCAGGAAAACGGAGATCGAATTTAAACTCTGATACCAAACTGATGTAAAATGAGTTGGATGATAGATTTCGATTGACACACAATCAGGATCGACACATGACCCAAATGAACAATCGACGAACGATTGGAGATCGACAAACAATCAGGATCGACACATGATCCGAAAGACAATCTACTAACGATTGAAAGAAAACTAATCTCAAGTTTATATTTGAATGATATCTAAAAATTGAATTATAATGAATATTTGAGTCATTTATATAGGCTCTTAATACTTATTAGAATAAAAATTAAAATCTAACTAAATCGTATAATATTTATAAACAAGATAATCTAAATTAAATAATCAATTCTTATCAAAAGAGAAATCAAATTCAAATAAAATTTTTAAATAATCTACTTTCCTAAATAAGATAGACTAAATATTAATTGAACTTTGAATTTTCCTTTCAATATGAAATCCTAGAATCCTTGATGGGTTCCACATCAAACTCTTAACATGTACAAGACAGTGTATGGAGATATGTTGATTTGCATGACTTAATATATAAAATGCTCCATGCTCAAACAGTCCATTAAATTTTGAATGAAAAAAAATGAAAGAATCTTACAGAGTTGTTTGTAAAGATCTATGACTTTGTCTTTGTTAGAGATGAACTCTTCTCTGTAAAAACACATGGATCAAACATACATACAGTCAGTGCAACATAGGCTAAGTGAAACTTGCAATAAACTACAGAATTCCATAAAATTCATTAACCTTCATCAATTCTTTCTTTCTCCCAGCAGATATCCAAATAACGTAAAGCCTTTTGATACTTTCTGAGAGTCATCTTATAGTCTTGTTTATGTGTAAAATGATAATCACCATTATTATTAATGATGCATTAGAAAGAGAAAAAAAAATTACCGAATAAATATGAAGCTAGTAGAAAAAATAATTTTAAGAGATTCAAATACCCCCAAAATTTCCCTACGTTCACTTCCACATACTATCACATATTTCACAAAGTACGATTAGACTCACCAAATAAATCGATGCGAGATAGATCCATAATGGCACTTATTACCTTGTAATATTCATTTCCAAAAGCCCTGATAGAATCAACAGCATCCATCCACCAAGCGAGCTCATTAGGACTCTTATCAAGGTCAGCAGCCCAATCAGGATAAATGTCACCATCTCTAAAAAAATTAGATGTCTTGTCATTAGCCCCTTCAGCGATCTCTCGGCAATCAATTATTATAGCATCAACAGTGGGGCAATCATTTTCACCAGTTACGATGTGCTCAATCGATCAAACAACTCCTATTCCTTTAACTACCTTTCCAAACATGACATGTTTCCTATCTAGGTGAAGAGTTTGAGTTGTCATGATGATGAACAGAGATCCATTTGTGTTCGGGCCAGCATTAGCCATAGATAACATTCCTTTGTGTTCATGTTTCAATTCAAAATTTTCATCTTCAAACTTCAATCCGTAGATTGATTCTCCACCAGTGCCATCTCCAGTAGAAATATCTCCTCCTTGTATCATAAAACCTTTAATGACACGATGAAAACGTACTTCCTGAAACCAAGATATATTTATCATAGAGAAAAGAAACGAACAAAAGATTAGTTTTAGTTTGTTAATGGCATTGAAGAACTAATATTACCGTATACCCAAAATAAATAGTAAATCTTCAAGATAGATGTGAGGAAATATCAGTATGCACAAATTTAGGGAAGACAAGACGAATCCTATAAATGATAATACAAAAGACACACAAATGATCACAACTTACACAAAACCATAAATGAGGCAAAGCTATGCCATACAAATACCATATGATCAAATGCAGAAAATCAAATTTCTCTTCCGAGTGAAAATTTCTCACATATCCCCGTCACTCCTCAAATTAAAAGAGTGGCTACCATAAAATTGAAATTTCCAAATTAAGGCATATATGCACACTATTACTACCACTAACACACAGTACCAAATCCTTTCTAAACCAAAAAATCAAAATATTACTCAAAAAACCTATGAAAGGGAATAAAAATAAAATTAAAGTGCAACTAATAAACACTACTGGCTCACTAGTCACTAAACAATCAATAAAACAAATTCGTCATAGAATTAGAACCACATACGATCAAGATACAACAGTTCAACCCAGCACCACTACATTCATTCAAAGGAAAAAGCACCAGCAATGCCCTTTTATCATCTTCTCAGAAAGCCATCACAATCAACCCACCATTTCCACACACAACACTAACTTAGAAACAATGATATCTTTCAAATGCAGGTAAAAGATCAAGAAACAAATAGCGAAGAACCAAAGATACAAAAACAAAAGATACCTTAAAATGGAGAGGAACAGAGGTGTTAAAGCCAATGCCCTTCTCACCAGTACATAGAGCCCTAAAGTTTTCAACCCAATCAACCCAGCACCACTACATTCATTCAAAGGAAAAAGCACCAGCAATGCCCTTTTATCATCTTCTCAGAAAACCATCACAAACAACCCATCATTTCCACAAACAACACTAACTTAGAAACACTGATATCTTTCAAATGCAAGCAAAAGATCAAGACACAAATAGCCAAGAAGCCAAGATATAAAAACAAAAGATACCTTGAAATGGAGAGGAACAGAGGTGTTAGAGCCAATGCCCTTCTCACCAGTACATAGAGCCCTGAAATTTTCAGCAGTTTTCGGAACGACATCATTGTAGAGCTCCATAATGATTCTTCCCTCAAGTTCTCCTCCAATACTTATGTCCAAGAAACACCTCGGCCTCACCATCTTCTTTATTCTTTCCCCGTATACAGATTCTAGAGGTTTGTTTTGTTTTCTTGTGTAAGAAACACAAGAAAACAAAACAAAACAACCCTTGTCGCTCTATTTTTTATGGTTTGAAATTAATGCTCGCTTGTCTGCCTCTTTAAATTAATTTTCTTTTAATTATTCTCAATTTCATAATAATTTAATAAAATTTTACTTAAAAATTATGAAATTTGACAGTAATTTCATTTAAATTCAAGTAATTTTGTTTTTTTTTTTCCATTTTGTTTTTTTTTTAACTAAGAATTCTTACAAATCTGAATTAGAATTTATACAAAATATCCAAAAAAAAAAAAAACTGTGCATTGGTGCATTTACCCTTAGGCCCTTAGGGACTTAATTGTAATTTAATATTTTGTGGCAAGAATAAGGGTTTTAGCTAATTAATAAATTTGAACTTTGACAAGATTTTAAACAATAAATTGAATAATTTATTTGAATTTTGAAAACTGCTTTAAAAATTTTGAAAATTTGAACTCTTATAACTTACTTTCCAAAATCTTCAAAAGAAATATTTGACTTCTAACTAAAAATATATTAAAATTTACACCACAACATTTGAAAAGTGAAAATATTTTTACAATTGTTATGATAATGACTTTAAAGAGCCGTGATTGATTTTATTTTTCTATTTTTCAATTTAAAAAAAATATGAGATTTAACCGTTTTAAGTCATTCACTAAAATTTTCGTTCGTGGATTAATTTCATCTTGAAATCTATTTATCTCCTTTTTTATTTTTTATTTATTCTTTTTTATTTTTTTCATATTCTTCGAAAAAATTTAAATTCACTTTTAATTACATGAAATCGACAATGAAATCTTTGGTATTTTTGTCCAACAAAATTTGCATTTTAATTTTAGTGAAAAGAAATTATTTTGACAATATTATTTAACCATTTTTCTTTTGAGTGAACCGATATTCTTAAATTGTAATAGTTTCAATTTTCTTAAAATTTTTAAGAACAATTTCTTTTTTTTTTTAATCTTTAATTGAAATTTTTTGAGTTTTGTAAATGCATTGGGAGAAACAACTTTCAACTTGTTTTTTGAGATGTTTTCCTTTTCTATTCATTTTTTATTCCAATTAAAATTTAAACTTGAAAATTTGAAAATTCTCACCCAAAATACATGATCTTCGACTAATTTGAAACGGGTCCTTCCCAACATTACAAAATAAGCCACTAGAAGTCACCAATTGGCCTGCCTTCGCTTGTTTGTGTTTGTCTGGTTATTATGTGGGAGGAGCCAATGGAAATGGAACCCATTTGTACTCTAGCCCAAGTAAAAGCAGCTCATGGAAATATACAGAATGCAACCCACTTAATAGAAATAAACAAAGTGCAGCCCAACCAGCCCATCCAATGAAAATTGACAGCATGCTGCCCAACCAGAAAGCCCAATAATATAAATCCTGCAAAAACAAATTTGTTAGTTAATCCAATAAAATAAACAAATATACTAAATAAATAAATCCTGCAAAACAAAATTTAATTCAAACAA
Organism: Anacardium occidentale; assembly: GCA_026122585.1. NCBI lineage: Eukaryota > Viridiplantae > Streptophyta > Magnoliopsida > Sapindales > Anacardiaceae > Anacardium > Anacardium occidentale. Next base: position 29,080 of record JAJEJH010000429.1, read on the forward strand.
ATTATACCTATAGAATAAAAATAAGAATGAACAGTTTAATCAATACTCTAGCCCAAGTAAAAGCAGCCCATCTAAGGAAATATACAGAATGTAAGCCCAATAATAGATACATACGCACAGTAGGTAAAACAAGCAGATTCCTGCGCCCCCCGCCCCACCCCCCGCCCAGGTGCGACTCGAACCCAAGCGCCCAACAGACTAAACCTTCCGCCTTTGGCCACCAAGGCAACAACCACATTCATTTATTTAATTTGAATGCAATGATAAAATATATAATGCACACGAATACACCATTTTCCTCAAACAAATACAAAATATACAGTTTATATACATGTAAAAATATACAGTAGTACAAAGTATATAATATACATCATTTTATAATTACACAATACATATAACATATACATAGAAACATTTATTTATAAAACAAAAAAGCGTTGGCACGCCATATGTAATTAAATATTATATAAAAATATAATATGATGATAACAAATTTTTAATTAACTCATGCATGTACACCATTTCAGCAAATTACCAACCAATAAAAATGCATAAACTTTATTGTATATACATATTTATTTAAGCTAAAATCACAATTATGAGTCACATAAAATACATGTACAGTAAAAATATTACATCACAGAAAATTATATATGATTAATATATATATATATATATATATATTATAGAGTAACTTTAAATATATACAGTAATATACAGTATATATACAATAAATATACATACATTATATTAATATACAGTAATAAAAAAAAATCATAATAATAATTCGCAGCGTGGCTTGAACCTGGAACGGGGGAATGACATAGCCCACCTTTTAACACCAAGGCAGGCAGTCTTATCCAATCCCTACATGTATGCAGTATATTATATATATTATATACCAATACACAGGACATACAGTATAATATATAGTATATATAATTCTCTTTGAACTGAAATAGTAAATCGTTTTTCGATGGCATTTTAGTCATAAGTTGACCTGTTGAAACACGTATCAAAATACTTCGTGTGTTACTACTATGCTTTTTTCACATTCAAGTTGATTTCGATCCGAACACAAAGTGAGTCTCTTCTAATACTCTGAATCTTCTCTTCTGTTCTCCGGCGACGTGGGAGATAGCTGCTGGCAGGTGGCCAAAAGGGAATGGATGTGACGATCGGCTAGATTGGAAGGAGCAACGACTAGCGACCTAAGGAAGCGATGACAACAACCGTGTAGACGTGTGGTTTATGATGGATAAGTGCGAATCAGCTGGAGTGGGTGCTGCTGGCGACCGAGGGTAGCACGACGATGCTTGGTCGGTGTAGAGGACGACGCAACGATGGCGGAGAGGACAAAAGAAGGTTGCGGCGTCTGATTTGGTGCGATGCGATCTGGATGACAGAGGTGAAACTTCACTGAGACAAACGGTCGGCGACTGGTGAGATGCGTGTGGAGAGGCTGTTGCGAGTCTGTCGGAGCGGTGACTAACAGAGGACGACGGCAATGTTGATGCTGCGACGACGGCGATGAAGGTTGATCTGGAGCAGGCAGCGGCTGAGCTAGAGGCGGTTCATGACGGATCTGAGATTTGGTTTTTCTATTATTTTTTTGTTTTTTTTTCTGACCTTTCTTATTTTTCACATAAATTTTTTTTATTTTTTTTTTCACAACTCATTTCTTTTTTTTTGACTTTTTTTTTTTTGAATGAAACTGATATAAAGAATGCAAAGATCGAACATGAAGTCTAAAATCAATAAGGAAAACGAAGATTGAATTTAAGCTCTGATACCAAACTGATGTAAAACGAGTTGGATGATAGATTTCGATTGACACACAATCAGGATCGACACATGACCCAAATGAACAATCGACGAACGATTGGAGATCGACAAACAATCATGATCGACACACGATCCGAAAGATAATCTACTAACGATTGATAGAAAATTAATCTCAAGTTTATATTTGAATGATATCGAAAAACTGAATTATAATGAATATTTGAGCTCTTTATATAGGCTCTTAATACTTATTAGAATAAAAATTAAAATTTAACTAAATCGTATAATATTCATAAACAAGATAATCTAAATTAAATATTCAATTCTTATCAAAAGAGAAATCAAATTCAAATTTTTTTTTTTAAATAATCTACTTTCCTAAATAAGATAGACTAAATATTAATTGAACTTTGAATTTTCCTTTTAATACACATCAAACTCTTAACATGTATAAGACAGTGTATGGAGATATGTTGATTTGCATGACTTAATATATAAAATGCTCCATGCTCAAACAATCCATTAAATTTTGAATGAAAAAAAATGAAAGAATCTTACAGAGTTGTTTGTAAAGATCTATGACTTTGTCTTTGTTAGAGATGAACTCTTCTCTGTAAAAACACATGGATCAAACATACATACAGTCAGTGCAACATAGGCTAAGTGAAACTTGCAATAAACTACAGAATTCCATAAAATTCATTAACCTTCATCAATTCTTTCTTTCTCCCAGCAGATATCCAAATAACATAAAGCCTTTCGATGCTTTCTGAAAGCCATCTTATAGTCTTGTTTATGTGCAAAATGATAATCACCATTATTATTAATGATGCATTAGAAAGAGAAAAAAAAATTACCGAATAAATATGAAGCTAGTAGAAAAAATAATTTTAAGAGATTCAAATACCCCCAAAATTTCCCTACGTTCACTTCCACATACTATAACATATTTCACAAAGTACGATTAGACTCACCAAATAAATCGATGCAAAATAGATCCATAATGGCACTTATTACCTTGTAATATTCATTTCCAAAAGCCCTGATAGAATCAACAGCATCCATCCACCAAGCGAGCTCATTAGGACTCTTATCAAGGTCAGCAGCCCAATCAGGATAAATGTCACCATCTCTAAAAAAATTAGATGTCTTGTCATTAGCCCCTTCAGCGATCTCTCGGCAATCAATTATTATAGCATCAACAGTGGGGCAATCATTTTCACCAGTTACGATGTGCTCAATCGATCAAACAACTCCTATTCCTTTAACTACCTTTCCAAACATGACATGTTTCCTATCTAGGTGAAGAGTTTGAGTTGTCATGATGAAGAACTGAGATCCATTTGTGTTCGGGCCAGCATTAGCCATAGATAACATTCCTTTGCGTTCATGTTTCAATTCAAAATTTTCATCTTCAAACTTCAATCCGTAGATTGATTCTCCACCAGTGCCATCTCCAGTAGAAATATCTCCTCCTTGTATCATAAAACCTTTAATGACACGATGAAAACGTACTTCCTGAAACCAAGATATATTTATCATAGAGAAAAGAAACGAACAAAAGATTAGTTTTAGTTTGTTAATGGCCTTGAAGAACTAATATTACCGTATACCCAAAATAAATAGTAAATCTTCAAGATAGATGTGAGGAAATATCAGTATGCACAAATTTAGAAAAGACAAGACGAATCCTATAAATGATAATACAAAAGACACACAAATGATCACAACTTACACAAAACCATAAATGAGACAAAGCTATGCCATACAAATACCATATGATCAAATGCAGAAAATCAAATTTCTCTTCCGATTAAATAAACCAATATGCATAAGTTTTTCCCGTATTCGCACAATCCTAATTGGAATTCCATAAAAATAAATAAACCATTAAACATTCATGCACACAAAAAATGCATCAATATTTCATAAAGACAACTATTACATTTATTCATTTCTTCATCCAAATTCCATAACAACAAGAAAATAAATAATAAATGGTGAAAATTTCTCACATATCCCCGTCACTCCTCAAATTAAAAGAGTGGCTACCATAAAATTGAAATTTCCAAATTAAGGCATATATGCACACTATTACTACCACTAACACACAGTATCAAATCCTTTCTAAACCAAAAAATCAAAATATTACTCAAAAAACCTATGAAAGGGAATAAAAATAAAACTAAAGTGGAACTAATAAACACTACTGGCTCACTAGTCACTAAACAATCAATAAAACAAATTCGTCATAGAATTAGAACCACATATGATCAAGATACAACAGTCAACCCAACACCACTACATTCATTCAAAGGAAAAAGCACCAGCAATGCCCTTTTATCATCTTCTCAGAAAGCCATCACAATCAACCTACCATTTCCACAAACAACACTAAGTTAGAAACAATGATATCTTTCAAATGCAGGTAAAAGATCAAGAAATAAATAGCGAAGAACCAAAGATACAAAAACAAAAGATACCTTAAAATGGAGAGGAACAGAGGTGTTAAAGCCAATGCCCTTCTCACCAGTACATAGAGCCCTAAAGTTTTCAACCCAATCAACCCAGCACCACTACATTCATTCAAAGGAAAAAACACCAGCACTGCCCTTTTATCATCTTCTCAGAAAGCCATCACAATCAACTCACCGTTTCCACAAACAGCACTAACTTAGAAACGACGATATCTTTCAAATGCAGGTACAAGATCAAGAAACAAATAGCGAAGAACCAAAGGTACAAAAACAAAAGATACCTTGAAATGGAGAGGAACAGAGGTGTTAGAGCCAACGCCCTTCTCACCAGTACACAGAGCCCTGAAGTTTTCAACTCAGTCAACCCAACACCACTACATTCATTCGAAGGAAAAAACACCAGCAATGCCCTTTTATCATCTTCCCAGAAAGCCATCACAATCAACCCACCATTTCCACAAACAACACTAACTTAGAAACACTGATATCTTTCAAATGCAAGTAAAAGATCAAGACACAAATAGCCAAGAAGCCAAGATATAAAAACAAAAGATACCTTGAAATGGAGAGGAACAGAGGTGTTAGAGCTGATGCCCTTCTCACCAGTACATAGAGCCCTGAAATTTTCAGCAGTTTTCGGAACGACATCATTGTAGAGCTCCACAATGATTCTTCCCTCAAGTTCTCCTCCAATACTTATGTCCAAGAAACACCTCGGCCTCACCATCTTCTTTATTCTTTCCCCGTATACAGATTCTAGAGGTTTGTTTTGTTTTCTTGTGTAAGAAACACAAGAAAACAAAACAAAACAAACTTTGTCGCTCTATTTTTCATGGTTTGAAATTAATGCTTGCTTGTCTGCCTCTTTGACTTAATTTTCTTTTAATTATTCTCAATTTCATAATAATTTAATAAAATTTTACTTAAAAGTTATGAAATTTGACAGTAATTTCATTTAAATTCAAGTAATTTTGTTTTTTTTTTTTCCATTTTGTTTTTTTTTTAACTAAGAATTCTTACAGATCTGAATTATAATTTATACAAAATATCCAAAAAAAAAAAAAACTGTGCATTGGTGCAATTGGATGCACTTGGTGCATTTACCCTTAGGCCCTTAGGGACTTAATTGTAATTTAATATTTTGTAGCAAGAATAAGGGTTTTAGCTACTTAATAAATTTGAACTTTGACAAGATTTTAAACAATAAATTGAATAATTTATTTGAATTTTGAAAACTGCTTTAAAAATTTTGAAAATTTGAACTCTTATAACTTACTTTCCAAAATCTTCAAAAGAAATATTTGACTTCCAACTAAAAATATATTGAAATTTATACCACAACATTTGAAAAGTGAAAATATTTTTACAATTGTTATGATAATGACTTTAAAGAGCCGTGATTGATTTTATTTTTCTATTTTTCAATTTAAAAAAATATGAGATTTAACCGTTTTAAGTCATTCACTAAGATTTTCGTTTGTGGATTAATTTCATCTTGAAATCTATTTATCTCCTTTTTTATTTTTTATTTATTCTTTTTTATTTTTTTCATATTCTTCGAAAAAATTTAAATTCACTTTTAATTACATGAAATCGACAATGAAATCTTTGGTATTTTTGTCCAACAAAATTTGCATTTTAATTTTAGTGAAAAGAAATTATTTTGACAATTTTATTTAACCATTTTTCTTTTGAGTGAACCGATATTCTTAAATTGTAATAGTTTCAATTTTCTTAAAATTTTTAAGAACAATTTCTTTTTTTTTTTAATCTTTAATTGAAATTTTTTGAGTTTTGTAAATGCATTTGGAGAAACAACTTTCAACTTGTTTTTTGAGATGTTTTCCTTTTCTATTCATTTTTTATTCCAATTAAAATTTAAACTTGAAAATTTGAAAATTCTCACCCAAAATACACGATCTTCGACTAATTTGAAACGGGTCCTTCCCAACATTACAAAATAAGCCACTAGAAGTCACCAATTGGCCTGCCTTCACTTGTTTGTGTTTGTCTGATTATTATGTGGGAGGGGCCAATGGAAATGGAACCCATTTGAGGGAACAAAAAAATGCCCACCTAATATATTGAGTCCCATTCAAAGCTAACACAAACATGGTGTTATTTGGAGCAAAGTGGGGAGCACTTATGTGAGCTAAATGACCTAAGCTTTGTTGTTGATGTCTAGAATCTCTTATGTTTAATTGGGAAATGTGGGGCATTTTGATAAGGCAATTGTGGCTAAACTGAGCTCGTTGCATTGAATTTTCATGAATAATTTAGTTGGGATGTATATGAATAGGGCAATCAATTCACCTATACTTTAGAAGTTTGAAGTGGGGAAATGATGAAACATAAACCAGATAAGCAAATCTTTTCTTTTCTTGACAAGAAAAAAATCAGTTCGAGCCAGTGCCTGTGTGCTCAACCACCCTATCACTTTCTTCAGGCTAAGCAAAATCCGATCTTTCTCGACTTAAATTTTAGAGGTTGGGGTTTATATTTGGACCAGCCAATTCTAGCTCAGGCCACATTTTGAGCTAGGCTGGTCCCTCGATTGCAAAATAAAATGGATCAGTATTTTAAAAAGGGTCCAAAGTGTTTAAGAATAAACAACAATGAAATAACCGGAGCTGAACTGAAATCTGTAGCTCATTAGCACAATGGATTTATGGCACCTGAGTCAAAGTTGGTATGGAATGATCAAAGTGATGTAAGAGACATTTACAAGTTCATAATTGAAGTTTTGGATCTATCAATTTACCACTATAAGTTTAAATACCAAACATTTTTTGGCAAGATTGATGTATTAGTAAAAAATAATATTAGGGTAAAGTGAACATGTTCTAAACCTTAAGGACGAAAAGGAAATATCCCAAAGAGTGACTGCTAGAAGAATCAAACGCAGAAGGAGAAGGAAGAGAAACATCCCAAAAAGAAGAGTACATAATTTGTACACAAAACCAGAGCCCTAGGGACACTCACCTTGTAACTTTGAGTTGAAAAAAGCTGCCCACTTCACATGGCTTTTCAAGGATTAATTAAATTAATCTCCGATTTTTGTGTTAGTATCAGCCATATGAGTCTCTCGGGTCTCAGACCCATGTGATCAGCTTATCATAATGCCTCAATTTGCCTGTATGCACCTATCACCTTACATTTTCTTGGGGAAAATTATTGAAGTTTCTTAGTGAGTGAGACAAAGTTTTCAAGAGCTACTTGCTATGCCAAAGCCACTAGCACCGCCACTTTGTATGGTTTTTTTTTTTTTTTAATGATTCTGTCTCTTTTCCATTATTAAATCTTTCTACTTCCAAGTTTTACTTCTCTTTTCAAAAAGAAAAAGATAACCTTTCTGTGATTGATAACTTGATATGACCTGTTTGCTGTCAGATGGTGAATGAATGTTGAATCCTATTAAAGATTTTCAGTGTATAAATGCTCACTTGGGACAAACTACAGTTGAAACTTACCAGAAAAATTTATTTTCATTCATAAATATATGAGAATGATGGGTTTTATGCTTTCACTTCCCTGTAAAAAGTTGAATCTTATATGTGTATTAATGTTTTGGTACGTTTACCCATTAAAGACTTGAATTTATTTATGCAGAAGAATTTGAATAATGTTGCAACAATGGCTATATCTGTCTTGGGAAGTTAAAAGCTTCAAAGACTTAAACCCTAATATTGTCTCTTCTGCCTAAAAAGGAATGTTAAATAAATTATTTATTCTTCAAAACCAAAAGAATCCAATGAAACCAAACTCTGTTACTAAGATAATTCTGCCATAGCCTTTTACTATAGTGCTTATCTTTCTGCCATAGCCTCCCTTGTTGTTAATCATAGAAGAACCTAACAGAAGAATTTAAATGAAAAGGAAAAAAAATAATACAAACACAAAGCTGATAATTGAAACAAATAAAGATCCATTACTTGGTTGTGCTCCATGGGACTTGTGCTCTTGTTCTTCTTCCTTGATCTCATGAGGTGGTGCTTTCTATGCCACCGTCTCCGCCACTGGGATTTCAGGTCGAGTCGAACATAGGTCGATGTTATCATCAAGACAAGAAGAGCATTTCGTTTCAACCCAACTTTCAAAATCATACTCTCTACGACCCATGACCCGACGACCGGAACGCAACCTCCCTATCATGCCCGCTATCACGCCAAGAATCATTATCACTATAAGCACTGTAATAACAGGTCCAACCGACCCGTGACTCGAACAGGTTGTGTACGCTTGTTGCTTCACTGCCATAGGCGGTGGCTGTTGATCCAGCAGCAGCGATGTGGACATTTAACCAATAAAAAACACCCACCAAATAATATGTTAATCAAATGCAAACTCTTGAGGTCAAAGGGTTTAGCATGCAGAGAACGAAGAGAGAGCTAAAAATCATATCTTGGAGATTGGCTCAGTCAGTTTGGGTGGCACAAATGGCGAAAAAAGAAGAAATGTTGGGTGAAAAGTGGAGAGGATAGAGGAGAAAAGGAGTGAGAAGGTGTCAAGTTATTGGAGGGTAAAACAAAAACAAGAACTCTTTAAGGTGACACTTCTTGAAATGAAGAAAGAAACTTGTATTTTTTCTAATCATTCAGTACTGAGAGAAATTGTTTCTGGACGAGTAAAGATTGGCAAAGCTTTAACTTTTAATGGCATTTGAAGAATCATGATATCACAGTTTGACCAATAAAAGCTTGGAGATTGAAAGAATATTCAGAATTTTTTCACCAATGTTTTCCAAGTTTCAGAATCCACACATTTTTTATTTTCATTTTCTCCTCTATTTCTGCCTAAAATTAACAAAAATTAATTAACATAACATATCATTTAAGAGGATTATATGATTTTGGTCAAACACCCTAAAATTATACATATATAATTAAGAGTTAAAATTAATTTCATTTAAATTTTAATACATAATTTTATCTAAAATTTAATTAAAAATAAAAAAAAATTGACAACAAATTCATCATGATTCAAGGAAGTAAGTAATTCATTAGGGTTTTTTTTAATTAAATTCAAAATTTTAAGATTTGTTGGGCAGACCTGATTTGTTCATAATATGAACAACTCTTTTATTTAATTTTATCTTTTTAGTCATTTTTGTGTAATTTAGGTAGACGATTTTTTTTTTTAATTTGTTAAAAATTTGATGAAATTGTAGATAGGAGCAATCGTAAGAGCCGACTATCATTCTTTTTTTTTGGTCGATTCTTGATAGTTATTGTTAATATAAGTTATAAGTATGATTTTTAATATTGTTTATGTAATCTACATGTATGTAAAAATTTTGAGTAGGATTAATGTATGAGTGGTGGAAGTGATCACTATTTCTTCAGTATTTTGTTAATTTTGATTATTTATAATTATTTTTAGTTTTAAGAATGGTATTTAACCATTTATTTAATCTATATTAGAATGAAAATTTGATATAATTTTGAATTATATTTTATAAAAAAATTTTAGAAAATAAAGTGTAAGAATATTCTAAGTAAAATAAACACTGTAGATGAGGTAGACGCAATAGACTAAAATATGATTTTTAAAATTTTTGAGAGTAATTAAAATATATAAATAGAAATATATATATAATCTTCCTCCCTATTTTTATCACTCTATCATTTCCCAAGAAAAAACTAAATGAAGTGTGTGTCTATACACACACACACACACCCCATTGAAATTGAACTTGAAAAGCAAAAGGCAATTGGGAGGTGAGTACATCAGAGTCTTGACTCCTCCAGCCTCTAATTGTAGTCCCAAAAAAATAATGGCAGGTATGGAGGAAAATATAACTTTGAATTACAGTCAATATGCTTGTCTGTGTGTGCGAATGAAGATGATGATATAGTTCTCAATATGTCTGTCTGTGTGTGAACGAGGATGATAATACAGTTCATGAACTTGAATAGTTTTGGCAGACGTAATTATGTCTAAGGGTGGCATTTTATGTGTGCTTTTTGAGTCAATCACAGAGATCTCAATGGGTTCAATCAGTCTCAGGCATCTATCAGCTTTCCTTTTTCCAACTATCCACTCCTTGTTTGCTTCTTTTGTAGACCATTGTGCAATTCAATTCCCTCTCTTAGTTTTCACTATTCCTTCTCATTTCAAAGCTGAAATCAACATTTTTTTTTAAAAAAAAAATTATGTATGCTTGAGTGGAGAGTACATGTTTCTGCAGGTCTCAAGCAGGCCATTGTGGGCTTCTCCATGACTGTTTTGAACAGAAATTTCCAATAAAAACAACCTTATTGTCTTGCATTTTGATGTTAATTTTCTACTTCGAATTGTTTCTAACAGACACCAGAACCAGATTATTCATAGCTAAACTACACAAGTTTCTACTTATCTGCCCGAATCAGTTATTGACAGACCTACAAACCGTCATGATCTCCCCATCTTGCCCTGTGAGGACACCAATGTTTCCCATCTTCACCATTGATGCAGCAAAATCAATGGAGAAAAGGTAAGGGTTCATACTATAGGCGTTAACCAATGCAGCAGTTGTTGAGTCCCTCATTATTGCTTGATCAGATTCAAAAAGCCCTGTGTTTTGCGCGAGGTTTGTGTAATACACGTTGTCAAATCTGTAAGCACTCGTGTCCAGAGGAGCAACATTGGTGTTTGATGAATCTTGATTCGGACACAAGCTTTGTAAATTTGGAAGTGCAGAGGAATCAAGTGCAGGATCAGGCTTGCCGGAGCCTCTATAGTTAAATAACCTATACTTGAAGGCGAAGCATTGATCAAAACCTACAGTATGTGCTCCTGTAAAACAGCAACCTTCTTCTTAGCAGCAGCAAGTTCCTTCTTTATCCCACCTGAATGGCACAAGATAACAAGTTATGAACAGCTGTTAATAGAATCCATATAAGAGGTTCAACGTACGAGCAAGGTTGAATTAATTCCTAATGCATTTGTGTAGGTAAACAATCATGCTAAAAGATGATTAATTCAATTGAATTCGATTGACTCTATACGCCTTCAACTGTAAATTGACAGTTAATTTCACCACTAATTTTAAGCAAGAGAAAAAATGCAAATCTAGCACATCACCATCATTTGGCTCCAATTTTAGTGCCTTCTCAAAGCTTTCAACAGTTGCATCAACGTCATTAAGGGCCATATACGCCTGATGGATAAGGAACACATTAAAATTTGAAACTTATCACAAAACTCAAAATGCAACAGAATAAATTTGTAAATAGATGTAGACAATCCAGAAAAAAAAGTCATATCTAATGGCAGAAGACATAAATAAATGATAACTACAAAAAAACGTGTTAATGCACTTCAAACAGTTAATTGCTCTACAGTTAAAAGTTGAAATGTTTATGAGGGCATCATCATTAGAAAAGAATTGTAAGTATAACTTAGATAGAATTCAACAAAATCCAACAAGCAAAGAGCCAAACCAACTGAAAACTATAGAATACACAACAATTACAGCTTCTATTACACATCCAAGAAAATTTTTTTCTTTCTGAAGAACAATTTCTATGTGGCACTCAAGAAATCATATAAAATTAGCAATATGTTATGTGCACACAATTTTTGTACGTATTTTGTATGCCTATATAAAGTGTTATTATGTGATTGAGTGTTAAATTATTCTTAAACTAACTTTTTACCATTACATCAACTCTTGTTGTTTATAGATTGAATTTTTAAAATATATCATAATTTTTTTTTATAAAGATTGTATCTACTCGCAACTTATACTCATTTTATACACACTTAGATGTGTTTAAAATTCTAACTATTAATTCGAATAACTCATTTGTGACTTTGGATTGACGTAACACATCATAATGTTAATTATCATTCCAGGTATTTCATTAAAAGATCCTTAATTCCATCTAAAATTCATGGATATATGTTAATGCATCAAAAAATATATCTTTTAACCATAATTAAGAGATACAAATTTTTTGAATCAGTTACATAACTAGCTCCCTAAAAGAAAGCATATTCTGCAAATCGTGCAGTGAAAATTATGTAAACCAAGATTTAGAAAAGATATTTCTGAACCCGTAACTATATATTATTACACTGCACTATAAATTTGCTCTAGGCTCTTGTATTCTGGTGTTGGTGTAAATAACTGATGCTGATTCTACATGGTTGCAAAGTCCCCGCTATTTCCGTTTTCAGCAACCCTTACTTTGATGTGATGCCTCACTTGGCGCTCAGTAGGAGCCCCAATAATCAGTGTGTGCTGCCCCATGACCAGCTTCCTTTTTCCTTCACTATCCACCACAGTAAGCCCTTTGCATAAATCCAGACTTACTTTTAAATTCATGGTCATGCCTTTTCTCACCTCCACTCTTTCAAACCTAACCAACTGCACATTGGGTACGCCTGGAACTTCTGAGTTTGGTGGCTTCCATAACACTAGTACCACATGAGCACCACCCATGGGGCCACTGTTCTTTACGGTAATGACAACATCAAACTGCTAATTGTTGCAGTTTATTGTCGAGACATCGATGGCTTGTCCATTGGAAGAGTGAATGATGTGCGGCAGTGGTTGGATGAGAATTGTGGTAGGAGCAGATATTATGAATTTGGAGAATGAGGAGTAGCTTAATCCATGACCAAATCCATAGATGGATTTGCCTGAGAAAAACCGGTAAGTTCTTCCAGTGAAGTTGGCTGTCGCGTTGGCTCTCATTCTCATGTCTGTCATTGGAACTTGATCCACATAGTCTTGCAGGTACCATGTAAAAGGAGACCTTCCAGCTGACATTATGAAGAATTCATTAGTCCTCTAGCAACCATGAAATTGTGAAACAAGAAATTCCTGATGAAAATGGACTAGAGAGGTTACCAGGATTGTAGTCTCCGAAAACGACTTGATCTACGGCATCTCCTCCCGCTTGACCTGGATATCCCACCCAGAGAATCCCTTCAATCTTGCTAATATTCTTTGCAAAAGAGACATCAATAGGACCAGCAGACATAATAACAAGAATCAAAGTTCAGTTCGTTGCACCAGCTACTTCCATCACCATCTTTTCTTGATATCCTGGTAATGTCAAGTCATCCCTATCAAGGCCCTCTCTTTCTATAGACTGATCAAGCCCCACCACTACCACCACCGCATCAGCTGTCGCTGCAGTCTGAGTTGCCTGCTCAATAAGGCTTTCATCACTGCATTTCACACTGCTACAACCTGGTTCATAAGTCGCAGATGATACATACCTTTGCAGCCGCTGTAAGGGACTAGTATAGCCATAAGGCTTACCAGCATAGTTGCTACTCATAACTATGGTGGCATTAGCATTCGGTCCTATAACTGCTATGTTCTTAGTGGCATTTGAAGACAGAGGAAGAGCTCCATTGTTGTCCAGCAAAACTATTCCTTGTTTTGCAGAATCCAGGGCCAACAACTGATGATCCTCTGTACATACATCAGATGGCCCTAAATTCCTGAATGGTTGGGATTTGGGATCCCCATCAAAGAATCCGAGTCTCAAGAGAACTATGTAGTTGTATATTAAGGCCTTGTTCACAACGGACTCTTCAACCTTGCCCAAGTTAACTGCATTCTCAGTGTACTTCCCTAAATAATCCCCACAGTTCATGTTTAATCCTGTACATAGCAAAATAACATTCAAATGTTAAAAACATTAAAAAAGGGTCTGTCATTTTGAGTCAGATACTAACATTAAGCAATGGCAAAACCTGCTTTCATGGTAAGAGTTACAGCATCTTCAGGTGTGGCAGTATAATTAATTTTGTTGTAATAAGTCTCTATAGAGCTGCAATCTGAGACAATATATCTGCCCAATGATCACATCTATTTGTTTCAATTAGACATGAGAGCCTTTTGAGGTATCTTGGATTAGATTTGGATTTACGTACCCATCAAGACCCCATTGGCCTCTGATAACGCCTTTGAGAAGGTGTGAATTAGCACAGGTGGGAATTCCATTTACTCTGTTGTAAGAACATATTACACTACTGACATGTCCCTCTTCAACACAGCTCTTAAATGAAGGCTGATACGTATCCTCCAGGTCCTGTTTTGTCACCTGCAAAATCCCAAATAGACCCCACTCTTAGACGTAGGTTAGTTATGTCACATCCCCGTTTCTCCTTCTGCAAGTCAATAAAAAATTATATATATATATGTGTGTGTGTGTGTGTACCTCGGCATCAAAGTGAAATCGATCGACACCTTTCCAGTTATCAACATCATAAGCAGTATAATGCTTACAATAACTTAAAACCTTAAGCCTGTCAGTAGTGGAATTCTGTCCACCGCCACTTCCTGCAAACCTCGAACATAATTCACGGCATATTTTGACACCACCAGAGGGTCCTCACCAGGCGTTTCTTGGCCATGCCCCCATCTTGGATCAAGGAACACATTGACCTTAGGACTCCAATAAGTCAACCCGGTTAGACCAACATTGAACATGGCTCGAGCCTCGGTTGACACAACCTGCCGCATCTTAAACCATAGACTCGTATTAAAACTAGCAGCCGATAAAATTACAGCCGAGAAACTCGTTGCACCAGGCGCTGTGGCCACCAACGTCAGAGACTCCATGGAGTGCTTCAGACCACTATTCATACGCAGGCACGCCTAGCATGGAAATCCCTGTGGCCCTGTTTACCAACTGTTACACCTTTTCTTTGAGAGTTAAGCGGGAAACGAGGTCCTCGGCTCGCTCCTCATAAGATAAAGAGGTGTCACAGAAAGGAAACTAGCTTGTTTCAGGGTTGCTCTGGTCGCATGCAAATTGTTGAGAGGTACATGACATTAATTTTGAGAGAAGTAAAAGGCAAAGTGATAAGAGAAATTGGGTTTTCATGGCTTGTGCAATTTAGTTTTTTTTTTTTTTTTTTCTAAGTTGGTTATGAATATGGAAGAATCGAGGAAGTATGGACATGGTTTTATAGTAGAAGAAGGCATGGAAGTCCATCACCATCAACTTTTTTATCTACAACACTGAAATAAATTAAAGCTTGCTTGTGGATTGAGTAAAAGAAAGGTCATTTAACTGTTGGTTTTGTTTTATGAATGCTTAAACAAAACAAAAGGTTCTTAGCCCTCAGTGGCGTTAATACTTATGGTTTTGGTCCACATTGTATTTATTAAATGGTGTTTTTTACCATTCATATATGTTAAACAAATTTTGATATATAAATTGTTATGACACTCAATATAAGAATCATATTTATATAGAAATCCAATACAGAGAAAAACATGGGCAAATGGTAGAGAAATTGAGATGATCACTGCACAATAAATATATAGGAAATGGTATATGAACCTGTTGCTTTGTTGATTTCTTCAAAATGATTACTATCATCCTAAGTGATAGCTGTGATATAATTAAGGTCCTATATATAGCCATTACTTGGTAATTTGATAAGATAATAAATATCGTATTCAAAGCAAAAGAATCATTTGTATAGCAAGCCAAGCTGTACACTCAATGTAGGGTGTATTCAAAGCAAAAGAATCATTTGTATAGCAAGCCAAGCTGTGCACTCAATGTATGGTGTCTTCAAAGAAATTGCAAATGTCATAGTCCATTCAAGGAAATCATTGTCAATATCAAACATCATTCTGCACCACTTTGAGAAAGCTTCAAGAAAACACCACAAATTAATTACAAAACCAAAATGAAACAGAAAAGATCTTCCAATCACATGCAAAAAATAAGTGAAAAAATGTGGAATATATGTTAAGTTTTAAACTTTATACAAGATAATGGATTGAATTGCATAAAAGATTTACGTTGTAACTTCAGTATCGATTTCATGCACTCTATGTTGCTTGGGTGCCTTCACATCTGCCAGGCAATGTAGCATTTTGTCACGAACTTTACCTCTGATAATTTTCCTTTTGACTATTTCTCAGCCTATTCTTCTTCCATGGCCAAATTTCTGACTGAGCAGTTGCAACTTGTGTCAGGTTCAACTGTCCTCACTGACGAGCACTCCCTCCAAACTTGCACACATGAAAAAGCATATTGACAATTTCACATGCTTACGAAATATACTCAGCCACTCCCATTCCATAAAACTGCACCAATTTAATAGAAATCATTACCAATATTCAAAACTTACAAGAAAATAATCAAATATGGAACTAAAGCCATCACCTAAAATAGCAGTAATCACATTCTTCCTCTTCTTGTTTGTTATCTGTTGTTGCTCTGTTCAGTCACGAAAACTAGCTAGCTCTCCATCTCCTGCTCCAGTCAGTCTCTTATTAATACGTTTTTCTTCTTTCTTTTGATGGGTTCACATGATATGTTTTGGCTCTTTCTCTACAGGGAACAATCGAAGAGCCGACTGGGAAACTGTTCATCCGAAGAAGTAATGGGAAGGTGATGGTGAGAGGATCAATGCCAGCAAGTTGCCATGGAAGGTGCTTGGAGTGCATGCCTTGTTTTCCAGTTGAAATCTTAGTCCGGGGAATGGAGTTGGAAGAATACGAGTACTATCCTCAAGTATGATAATGCATGTGCAATCACAATATGTTTTCTCCATGATTAGCCTTGGGATTTCAATGTTATGGATCTCCTGTATCATCTATTTTAATACAACTTTTATGTATAAAAACGTTAATTGATAGATATTTAACTTGTATAATAAATTTTACATGTTCTGTCTGTAAATAACTTTTATTATATTTATTTATCGTTGCATTTATTTAAAGATAATAAGAAGTCTACTGTTCTTTTCTTAGCAAAACGACCAGAAGCTATACTAAAAGACGGTTTAATTAGAGTACTTTGCAAGAAGTATATAGCGATTAGACATGCATGCTATCTATAGGTAAAATGTTAGAATTGAATTTGCAAATTAAGGTAATTTTAATATTCTCATAAGGGTAAAATGGTCTAACACTTTATAAGGGCATAATTGTCTTTTTGACAATTAGTATAAAAGGCCAACTTTGTGTTTGATGGAAACACATGTGCATACAAGCATTCAGAAACACAAAAAATTGGTCCCTAAAATCTGCTGAATTCAGAACCCATCCCATCAAAGGTTTCAGTGCGAATTTTGGAAGCACTGGATTTCAATATTGACGAGGACGATCTTCTTGGCGAAGAATTACAGTAACTTGTTTCTAAATCGCAGAAATTAACCATGACAGGAGGTACGCTTCCGAATCTGAAATCTATAAAATTTATTTTGTTATCATAGGATAACATGCTTGTTAGATGGCTTACATAAAATACACAAAGTATAAGTAAAATTTCTTCTATCCAAAAATTATGAGAGAAGTGATTATTGTTTTCAATCACTTTGCTAATTGTCTTAACATGATACTTCTCGTCTCAATATGTTACTTTTGTCTCTTATTTATACAAAACATCATCCATATTTAGTTTCTATCATTACAAGACAATATAATGATTTATTATTTTAAAAGAATAACTTAATCAACAACTTTTATTTAAAAATCTAGATTTTGTATATTGCACGAGTAATTTTGTTATGCTAAACTTTTAAACTTGTGACAATATGCATTAATTTAGGATGTTTTATCGTTTTCTTTTAAATGTCACAAGATGAACTCATCAACAACATCGAATTCTTAAAATATCTTCGCATAGTTAAAAACACCTAAGCTTAGGCTTGATGAAAAAACAATTATAATAGTGTTAGGTAATTACAAAACAATTAAACTATATACACCTAAAATGAGTTTCAAATTGGGTATCGGATAATATTTAACCTTGATTCCATATAAAAAAAAAAAATTGGATCCTTTTCTCAGACAAAATTTTAGATAATTTGAAACATAATAATATATATTTTATATGACTGAAATCTTGAAATCTAATAAAATTTTACTATAGTAAAACCAAATTTATATTAAATGAAAAATACATATAATGGGATAATGACCATATAATTTCAGTCTATACAAGCTTTCTTGATATTTTCTTTTGTATGTATGATTAGGATAGGATGTGAGTTGAATCAAGCTTAAATTGATATGAGTTTGAGTTTAGTTCAGTTAATAAGGAGACGAATTCGATCTAAGTTTGGACTTAACGAGTACGAATTCGAGCTTTTTGTGGCTTGATAAACTGAGTTGAATCTTCTAACTAGTTTTTTAATGAATTTTTTAGTAAAAATCATACAAATAATATTGTTTTATTGTGTATTGGTCAAAATAAATTTTTATAAGTTTGTAATCTTGAGAAATCGAATACTTTTCATATTCGAATTTGAATTCGAACTTGTTTTAAGTTTATACAAGTCAAGTTTAAAAATAAATTGGATTTGAATCTTATCCTATGTATGACTTTGAACATTAATAACAAATTTGCCAACATGGTCAAAGACACGATAAGCATGTGATATCTTGTTTAATTCCAAATACGGATAATCATTTGAATTTGTTGGAGCCTTCAAACCGTGTTTCATTTTTCAACCATATGACTTTATGCCACACTGGCAATAGTTTCATATAATATGTCACGCTTCGCATTATACGACTTTGACTTACATCAAAGTAGTATTTATTTATTATCGCAAGAGTTCTTGTTTGGAAGCTCCACACGTTTTACAAAATCATAAGCACCCTCCAATTTAAAAAATGCAAGCCCCTTCCCGAATATTATGTTGTATCGCAAATTAGAAAGTCAATATTTAAATTTGCTTTTGCAGGGTTTCTACACAAAATTCAGCTTTTATATATTTGTATATTTCTGAATTCGACCGCGTTTATAGAGCTCGCCAATGGATATGTAGGACTTTCAATAGTAAAACCAAATTTGCCAACTATTTCCAGATTGTTATTTATCATCTTTATTATAAATAGAGGTCGTTGTTTCTGAACTTTGCACCAACAACATATTCAAAATACAATTCAAAGCTATAAATCTTGAAATCGTTCTCTGAAAGAAGAAAAGCAAGAGGCTGCAGAAAGTTCGGTTAACAATAATAATGGAGGGCTTGATTCCTTATCTGATTCACGTCGTGAAGAAGCCGAGGCCAGCGCATGTTTACAGGACCTTGTCTGATAGTTCGAATCACCGACGCTACCATTTGTTAGGGGGAGGTGGTGACTCCGTGAACGGTTCTAGTTCCCACAGGCGAACGAGGTCAGAGTTTCAGCCTCCTGCCATGGAATTCTTGGAAAATCGATCTGGAAACGAAATCATTCGCCAACGTAACGTTGGCAAAGCTCATGGAGGGTCTGCTTTTTCTGTGGGTGATGGGTTCAGGCTTGGTTCGAAACTTGAGCAGATGAGAACGGCGGCAGTCGTTGATTTTTCTAGTCTTCGAAGATGAAGATGTTGAAGAAACTGAAGATTGAATTGAATGCTGTTTTCCATTGTAAGGTTGAATTATTTATTGATTGATATATGGTGGCTCAGGGTGAGCTTTTTCGTTACAATTGTATAAATATTTCTTGTTAATGCTGCGTGCAACTTGTTACTAACTGTTTAAAAATAAATAATAATACAAATATCATAGAAAAAGAAAAAAATTTGTTGGAAAAAAGCAAAGGAAAAAATGTATTTTTAAACAAGAAATTCAAGAAGAAAAAGAATTGTCCATCAATCATGGCATGGACGTGTGCAACATTAATCAATATTGAGATAAATTTGTCGTCAAATTAGACAAAACACATCAAGATTAGTTGGTTGTCTAGAATGTTTTTGGGGATTTTTTTTTTTTTTTTTTTCCTAAGGGAAGAGGTAGAAAATCTTGACGAATCTGACTACATTTTGTATTTAATTGACTTGAAAGAACCTGCTCAGAGGGCATTAGATTATACAAGAAGCAGAGCAAATGAAGCCTCATTTATGAAAATGGTCCAAATTCTGAAAATAGTCCATTCATGAAGGTGAAAGAAAATTGTCCAAATTCAGGAAGGTCTGGCGAAACCCTTGCCTTCCATCAAATCTATCTCTTCCACTATAATCACCACGACCACTGTCGCCATGCCTCTGTCTTGATAGATACTCAACCCTTTGTGCTTCGCTTCTGTTTGGCAACCTGTCTCATGAAGGTGGCTTCTCAGCTCTATGTGAATGGTGGGAGTCACGGCCCCTCTGCTCCCATCTATCACTTCCTAGTACAAGACAGTCAGGTTGGCTCACATTGACTGATTTTTCTGGTGCTTTATCTACGTTTTTTTGAGTCCAATGAGATCTTCTCTTCCCCAAATTCTCGTCTTTTCTGGGCAGGTGTTGGTGGATTAGTCTCCAACTTGAAGTACTCATTATGGCGCCAAACGTTGTTGTCAACCCCTTTACCATGTGATTTATATTCTTTTGGTTGTGTATCATAAGCTTCGTTCTGGTCAGCAGCTCTTTCATTTCTTTGAATGCCTCTGCCATTCTTGATCTTAAAGAGAAGGAATAGTAAGAGATAGAAATTTGACACCAGAACCAATATCAAAGCTTTAATAAAAAATGGAGATTTTTTTTAGTAAATAAGATTTATGTTAACAAAAAAAAAAAACCTACTAGTCCAAAACAAACAAATCTTAACGATACTAATTGTTCGGATAGATAAAAGACAAAATGGATATAAACACAACTTAATCCCTCTCTTGAAGGTCATTTGAGGTTTTTACCTAAATAGAACTTAAAAAGGAAAAAAGACTACATCCTTACCATAACAAAAAGAAGACTAAATTTTGCTTTTGCCTCTCCATATATCTAGGACTATGTACATCCAAAAATATGTATAGAACTCCTCTTTCTAAAACTGTTAGCATTTTACCTCTATTATTAATACAGCCCAAATTAAAAGTGTAAGAACCAAGCTGCCTACAAATTTTGCCAGCCTTTAAAGGCCAAAAAGACTTATTCCCATCCATAATTTCCTAAATGACAAAGTTTTATCTATTAACTCTTAAAAAATTAAATATTCATTCATTGATCCAAGTGAATGATTAAATTTAATGATCAATTATTAAATGTTAATGATCAAAAGATTATTTTCATTTTTTTAATAAAAAGAATTCAAAAATAATAAATAGTAAAATTAATTTTATAAAAAATAATTAAAATATAAAATAAAAATAAAAAGTTTAAAAAAGTGGCCATCTCCGCTTATAGTATCACAAACAATGATGACCACCAATAACATAATCAAGTGATTGAAAATAATCATTTGATTCGATTGATAGTTAAAAAAGATTGACATATTTGAAACTAACTGTTTTTGATCATCCTAAATAACAAATACGATTGGATATAATCATTTTTATCAGATATTTGATGGTTAGATCTAATCGTCAATAAGTGATAATTGTTTATTACTTGGTTAGACAACGATTATCTTTTTTCAAAATTTTTAATATTTTTTATAACTTTTTATTATTATAATATTAATATTATTTTATATTAAAAAAATTTTAATATTAATATTATTTTTTTAGTGGAGGTTAATTTGATTATTTTATAAAAAATTATTAAAATTAGAAAAAAAAAAAAAGTTAAAAGTAGATATTTAATTTTTTAAAAGTTTTTGGGTGATACAACGTTGAGGGAAACTTTGGGTGAGAACAACTCTGTTGGCGGCCTTTAACTGCGCCAAGCAGCTAACGCCTTCTCCACCGAGACCAAGCCCCATCTTGCAAGTTTATTCCGACAGATGCCAGGATCAAAGAGTGTCAGCCACGCAAATAACATTCATACAATGATAAATGGCATTGCATAATGCATAAAATTGCCTTTTTCAATTAAATAATAATAATCACAAGGCCAAACCTGTTCACACCCAAGGTTTTCCTAATCAACAAATATTTACTCAAAAACTTAAAAAAAAAATAATTAAATACCCATCTATTAACTAATTTTTATCTAAATTTATTAATATTTTTTGATAAAATGATTAAAATACCCTCTACTAAAATTATAATAATATTAATATTAAATTAATTTTAATATACAATAATATTAATATAATAATAAAAATTTAAAAACTTATAAAATTCTTAAATTATATTAATAAAAACTGTCACCGTAAATATAATTAGGTGATTAAAAATAATGATCGATTCTATCAGTGTGATCTAGTCACCTCCACTCTGACGAAGGATAAAATAGCTAGTTTCAAACATGCCAACCGTTTCCGATTATATATGATAGTGGAAGCGACCATTTTTTGTTGTCAAATGTCGCTACCTCAATTATCAATCGAACCAGGAGGACATTTTGGCCATTTGGTTAGATGGTGATATTGGCCCTTTTTTAAATTTTATTTTATTTTAATTAATTTATTAATTTTATGTTAATATTATTTATATTTTAATTAATTTTTAAAATTAATTTTATTAATTTTATTTATAATATTTGTATTTAAAAAGATAAAAATACCCATTAATCAGTTAAATTTAATGGTTAATTGTTAAATTTAATCGTTGACTCAATAATTGGGTATTTAGTTTTTAAAAAGTTTTTATATGAAAATTTATCATTTAGGGAAACCTTGGGTGAGAACAAATCATTTAACCTAATAATAATAACAAAAAATATAATAAAATCGGATATAATGAAGAATATACAGCCAAAAGACTCACCAAATGCCGATATGAAGCTCATCTTTTTTGCCAGCTTTGCATCCAGAGGACCGATTCTTGCCAGCCAAAGAAAGTGGTCAAACAACCAGTACACCATCTCTCCGGAATTGGCTAGAACGGCCAAGAACCTGAGAGTTGGAGTGGACCCAGGATTTCTTCGGAGAAGGTTGAACCCGGTGAGGAACCGGCCTGTTCTGAAGGCTTTTCTACTGAGGCCAGAGGCAACTTCCCAATGTTTGAACCTTTGCGCAATTTGTGGTTGAGTGGCTCCGACATGCCAGTGGACGAGCTTGGAAACGTACTGAAAGGTCTTGACAAGCTTGTCAATGCCATCTCTCTTTGCCAGGAAGATGACCAGTTCGTCCACTGTGTCATTCATTGTCCAGGCTAAAGGGGGAGGAAGATTATGAATGGCTGATGATAATAATAATAATAAAAGCGGAGCCACAGAAAGCTTCAGTTTTCGGATCACACACTCCACAGGGTCGCTTTTGTGGTCAATTCTTGTTGAGCTCTTTACACAACTTATGTGAAATATGTGTTCTACTTGTTTTGTCTTCCAACTTCGAGCCCCAGGCTTTTAAAAACCTGACCAGTTTGATTGGTCGGATCAATTGGATCGTTACAAGCTAAAAATGCGGTTATGTTTTAATGAAAAACCGTTTGTAAGCTAAACTAGATTGGATTATATGATTCTAACGATTAGATTGGATAAATTTGGTTTTGATCTGGTCTTAACAAATTTGATTATATATTTAATGATTAAATATATAAATTATTGATTGGATTAAATTATCTTTTCTACTGGATCAATGTTTGATCTGATTTTGAAAAGATCGACTTCATTATTATTAATGAACAAAATTTTATTAAATTTTAAATATGTCTTAAATTATAATAAAAATACCTTTTATTTTAAAATAATTTTTTCCTTTTTCTTCTCCCGTTTGTTTTGCTTTAAAATCCCTTCACATTTATAATAATTAACGATATTTGATTTCAAAAATATTTTATTATTACCTTTTAAAAAAATAATAAAAAATAAATTATTTTAAATATTAATGATTATAAAATAATAACATGGTTAAGTAAATTGATAAATAATTAGTAATAAAAAAATGATAATATTATTTTAATTAAATATATTTTATATGTTAAATTAAATTTATAATATTAAGATTATTAAGATCTTTTTTTGGCCAAAGAACTTATTCCCATCTGTAAAACCCCAAATGCTAAATAGCAAACAACCTAGAGAGGGGGGGAGGGGGTGAATAGGTTAATTAAAAATTTATCAAGTTCGAAAACTTTTTCCTATTCTACCAACTCAACCATTCAATTATATAAAAGCAATTAAGCACAATTAAATATATGACTAAACAAATATAAAGAGAGTAAGGGAAAGAAATGCTCAGCCGATTTTTAGAGTGGTTCGGAGCATCTCCACGCCTCCTACGTCCACTACTCCAAGCAACCTTGCTTGAAGATTTTTCTTCCACTAACTTTAACCCAAAGTTACAATAGTTTTTTCAACAAGGGAATTTCGCCCTTAACACTAGTTTTGATACAATGGATTGCGCCCTTAACTTAGTTTTAACAGGGATTACGTCCCAACACTAGTTTCACGGGATTGCGCCCAAGGGTTTGTGGAAATTACAATGATTTGCCTCACAAGGCGAATTTACAATATGCTCTCAAGGTTTCTCTCTAAGGATTTACAAATGTAATTTTTGTGAGAAAAGTTTGGAGAAGAATTAGAGAATGAAGAGTAGAAGTTTTTGGCATGATTCTCTAACCCTTGCCTCTTCAAATCATCTCCAATTTATAGGAAATTGGAAGAGATAGTCATTGGGATGATTTGAGAGTCGTTGGAGCATTTCTGGAAAGTTGCACGGGCGTGTCCTCTTGTTGCACGGTCGTGCTTCCTTTATCTGCACTTTCCAACGGTCATTTTTGTGTTAGCACGGGCGTGTGCATTTGCAACACACGGGCGTGTGTCATTTTCCTTCCATCTGCTTTCAGATTCCAGAAGCTAACACGGGCACACGCACGATCAACGCACGGGACGCACACGGCTTCATTTTGGCCTTGCACACGGGCGTTTGTCTATGCTACACGGCTGTGTGTGTCTTTCTCCTTTGACACACGATCGTGTCCTCTTCCTGCACACGGGCATGTGCGCCCTTTAGTCTTGACACACGGCTGTGTCCCCTTATGCACACGGGCGTGTGTGTTCTTCTCAGCACAACACGGGTGTGTGGCTTCAATTTCTTCATGCACGGGCGTGTGTGGCTTTAATGCACGGGCGTGCGTCTTCATATTTCTGCTAGCACAAAAACTTTGGGTCCTCTTTGTCATGTTTAACACATGCATGGACCAATTAGATATTTTAACATACATTTTGCATCAATCAAAATTCACAAGGGTTCAACACCACCCAAGGTTTGTTGAAAAGTTATTACACCCTCTAACTTTGAAAAATTGGAACATCTATCATTTGATTATTTTTTATCTTTTTTTTTTTTCTAAACTTTTAGGTAAAATGACTAAACTACCCTAATTATAAGAAATAAATATAATAAAAATATAATTAAATTGAAATATAAAAATTTTAAATAAAATAAAAAACACAGTCATTTCTACTAACAACATCACCAACCATAATGGCCACTAACAAAAAAACTAGGAGGTTTAAAACATCCGACCTCTTGGTTCATGGGGTGATTAGTTGTAATTGCCTCGTTTAGCGAGGGAGGCTAGATTGGCATCCTCTATTTTTGGTGGTGATAATCAAATTTAGTTGTCTCTACTATCAACTGTAGTCGAAAACGACTAGTAGGGCCAACGACCACTATTTTTAACACATTTGGTGACAGATTGCCTCTGTTAAAAATAGAAGAGACTGATTTGACATTTTTCTTCTAAACAGAATGACTAGATCTAGCAATCCCATGAATCAAGAGGTCGATTTCAACCTCCTAATTTGTTTATTAGCGGCTATTGTTGTTGACGGCAATGACAGTTTTTTAATTTTTAAAATTTTTAAATTATAAATTTTTTAACATTTGTTAAATATTTTTAAAATTTATTTTAATATTTTAATAGTTTTACTATTTTTATTAAATTATTTTATTATTTTTGAAATTCTTTTTTTTTAAATGAAAACACCCTTTTAACTTTTAATTTTAAAATATTAACCGATAAATTTAAAGATTGACATTAATCAATAGACGAATGTTTAAGTTTTTAAAAATTAATAGATAAGATTTTGTCTTTTTAATAAATTTTTATGGAAATATGTTCTTTGGCCCCTTTTTTTTTAAATAGGACGAGACATCCTTTGATTATGATAAGATGACGAAGGAATGATAATACAAAAGAACATGCGCAAATGGTCGGTTAATTGAACTCTAGTTTAGAACAGAAAATCAAAACCTCAAAAAAAAAAAAAAAAAATTATAACCACGGTAGTCCCATTAATAGATTTTTTTCATTATAGTTTTCTCCATTTCGGTTTGGGTTGTCGGTTTTTGGGTTTTTTAAGCAACTGACTAACATCGCTCACTGCCCCTTAGAAGTCTCACTCGCCATCAAATTCTCTAGCAGTTTCCTATTTATGTATAGGCCAAAGCCCTCATTCCCACCCATAGTTTGAGGTGGACCCGATCCCACTCTCTAACTTTTAAAACCCAATTCTTCACTCTTTAACTAAATTTAATATTAAATATAATTATAAATATTTTAAAGATAATTTTATCATATTAAAATTGTATAAACTAATAAAATAAATTTTATATAAATATAATTTTTTAAAAAAATTTTAAAATATATTAAAAATTTTTTAAAAATACAACAGCTACCACTATAAGTGTCGATAGCGGTAGTCGTCATTAACAGAGTCAAATAGCCGTTTTCGATTATCTGGTTCTAATCTGGTTTCCCCGTTCAGTGAAGACGATCAGATCTAGCCTCCTATATTCGATGGAGAAGGCCAAATTTGACAACCTCTTCCAGAGAAAAAAGCTACAAATGGTTAGAAAGGGCTAGCCTTGGTCTCATCGGTCATTTTCGACCTTTGTTTCTAGCAGAAATGGTCAAATTTAATTGCCTCTGTCAAATCTATAGACGATTAGATCTGACCGTCTCTACTAAACAGTAACCTCCCCTATAACCAGGTGGCCGTGGTCGAAAACGGCCACATGGCTCTGTTAGTAGCAGCTACCGCGCCGACATCGGTGGATGCTCAATTTTCCCTTTCAGTATGTAATTACTTTTTGCTCAACGGAATCTAATGGATGCTCAGCGAGCTCTTCTGGACGAACTCATGGGCACTGGTACTTTCCGGGAACCCTAGGTTTTGTTTCGATTAGAATGCCTTTTTTTTTTGTCCATGGTATTCTGAAGCGCGTTGGTTTATTTTAGCTCGAAATTTGACTAAAGAAGAGAAAAAAGGGTACAAAGAAGTGAAATGGGATGATAAGGAGGTTTGCGCATTTTATATGGTTCGATTTTGTCCACATGACCTCTTTGTCAATACTCGAAGCGATCTTGGTGCGTTATATGCTTCACTTTGTTAAGATTCAGTTCAAAATTTTGTATCTTAAATGTGTTTATGTAACATCTTTTTAGTGACGTCTTATGAGTTCTAATTTTATCGTTCGTTATGATGATCAGAGAGGGGGATATTTTTCTAACTGTGGTTTATTGTTTGATGGCGTTACTATGACAGGACCATGCTCTAGAATTCATGATCCAAAGTTGAAGGAAAGGTATAGATGAGCGTGGCTCCGATTCTTTAGTCTGTGATTTGTCATGTATATGTGTTTTCTAGGGCTTGTTGCGCTTTTTGTGTGCCTAAGTGGTATGAAATTCGAGATTAGCCTTATTTTTCAATTTGTTATTGTTTGTGAAATCTGCGGCCTCATTTGGTTGTTAGAAGTATTCACGGTACCTTTAATATATTTCATGAGTACTACATAGATTGACTTATTTGACTTTTCTTGTGTAAAAGTAAAGTTTTACTACTAATTCTATATCATTTTAGATGTTAACCTTCTCACAATATAAATCCGTGTCTTGCCATATATGGGGTGAAGGGTTAAGTTTGTGGGAATAATCAAAGATTATTTGGCACTTAAAGCCTTTCTGCTGTTATTAAATGATAAGGCAGTTAGGAACCTTGTTTTCTTTCTCATTTTTAGCTCGTTATTCGTAGCTACAGTTGATACTTTCTCCAACAAGCTAGCAAATAAATTTGATATTGCTTGAGGTGCTTCTTGGTAGAGTTGCGTTGGCACTTTGTACGTCTATGCTACCTTTTAGGAGCTTTGAAGTCGCTGCCTTGTTACATTATCAAGGTGACAGCATTTTGGCCCACCTCATGGAACCCCACACTTACTTTTTCCCTTTTCTTTTTTAGCTTCTTTTCTGTTTTTCTATGGCCATATGGAGCTGATATTTTTCTGATTTCATTAACAAAGAAGCCTTCATGTTTGCTTGCTTTGTGCAGCTTAGTTCATAGCTTTTTCTCCTCTATATGTTTCTTTGGGCCAGCATCCCTTCCAATTAGGTTGGAATACCAAAATATGGTGGATCAGTTATCATCTTTTCTGAAAGGCTTCAGTAAATGAGTCCAAACAGTAAATTGGCTTCTAATATGCTTGGTTAAAAGTTAGTTTTGTTGAATATCAATCTTAGTAATTTTCAAGTGCAATATCACCGTTCTTTTATTGCAAGCTACATAACACTGTTGCTGATCGTATAAGTCTTCTTTCTTTCAAATTGCCTTTTAATTTGGGTATTTACTTTTTATGATGTTTATCTCCATCAGTGTTTATTTGTGAAGTATATGTGTTTTTACATTCTGAATCTGTGGGATAAAATTTTACATTCCTATGTTCCTGTTTTAATGTGTATTATAGTTTTGAGAAGTCCACAAGACATGATGCTTATGTGCCCAAATTTGAAGCTGAACTTGCTCAGTTTTGTGAGAAATTGGTAGGTTTGATATCTACATTTGCACTTTTTTTGTTTTTTTTTGTTTTTTGTGTCTCTAAAAGATACTCTTCACTCTTAGATCCTTTCAGAAGGAAATATCAGCATTTTCCACATGGACAAATATATACACTTTTACAAGTGGAAGATGAAAATCTTGTTTTTCTGGAAAGCAACTTTTTCTTTCTGAAACTTAATGCAGTGTTCATGAGTTGCCAACCTCATTCTTTTGATGGGGATTACTTCAGTCATTAAACCGTGATAGCCTTAAATAATAGAAAGAATGTGGAAAAAATAACTTTTAGCTTAGATTTTTTTCAGTTGTAGATTCAGTCATGTCAATTTCAAA
This sequence comes from Anacardium occidentale, assembly GCA_026122585.1. NCBI lineage: Eukaryota > Viridiplantae > Streptophyta > Magnoliopsida > Sapindales > Anacardiaceae > Anacardium > Anacardium occidentale. Next base: position 58,217 of record JAJEJH010000429.1, read on the forward strand.
AGTAGAGAACACAAAGTAACAACAAAAGATATACCTCTATATAATTACTCCTTAAAATCAAAAGGTAAAAAATTTATTTGCATGGAGGGCTTATTTTAGTTTTTTGCCACTTATGATGATTTTTAACTTTTGCATTTATCTAATTGTAGTTTTTTAATTGTAGGTCATGGACCTGGATAGAAGAGTTCGACGTGGGTGAGAACGTCTTGCTCAAGAAGTGGAACCTGTACCACCTGCACCAGTACCGGAGGAAAAATCTGAACAACTCTGTGTGTTGGAGGAGAAGATAAAGAATCTTCTGGAACAAGTAGAGGCCCTTGGTGAAGCTGGTAAGGTGGATGAAGCGGAAGCGCTTATGAAAAAGGTCTTGTAATACATTCCTTGAGTTTGATAACTTATTAGTTAATATAATAAAATGGCAAAAATATGCTGCCATTGTCCTAAAATATATGTTCTACATGGATGTTGTGTAAATTCTATGAGTTATTTAGTTCTCCAAATTGGTTAATAGAGAGTGTTATGCTTCCCTTTTTTCCTTGTCTGCCTTTTGAATGTCCCCATTATGTTGTGAACCATGAATTTGCTATCTAAGATTTTGTCTGATTCTCTCTTTTTCTTGCAGGTGGAGCTACTTAATATTGAGAAGACAGCCTTGACCCTACAACCCCAGAATGAGAAGTTGTTGATGATGGCTCAGGAGAAGAAGATGGCTCTTTGTGAAATCTGTGGTTCATTTCTGGTTGCAAATGATGTGGCTGAGAGGACTCAGTCTCATATTACTGGAAAGCAGCATATTGGTTATGGCATGGTTCATGATTTCATTACTGAATACAAGGTCAGCTCCCTTAGTTAATTCACAGTTTGGAATTTACTTATCCAGTTTTATGTTAATTAAGAAATTCATTCATGCATTCTAGACTGCAAAGGAGAAGGCAAGGGAAGAGGAAAGATTAGCAAGAGAAAAAGAAGCAGAAGAAAGGCAGAAGCAGAGGGAGAAAGAATACGAGAGTAGAAAGAGAAGAAGTGATTCAGGTGATAGGGACAGGTATCGTGATCGAGACCGTAACATGGAGAGAGAGCGATATAGAGAACGTGATCGGGATCATGAAAGGTCTCGGGAGTTGAATGGTAGAAGTGAGGGGGATGAATAGGAGACACAAAAAAGAAAGAGATGAAAGGAGGGATCGTGATTGTAGCCGATCAAGATCCCCTGTTAGGCATGGTCACAGGAGGTCACCTAGAAGTCCAGTTTGCCCATACTAGTGGATTGTGTAGATAGGTCTCTGAGCTTTGAAATTAAATGAGGTAGTTTTTTTTATAATATCTCAGAGTTTTATAAATATGTGCTTTTAGAGGCTTGCATTTCATTGTCATTAATCATCATGGATGAAACTTTTTTTGCCATCACACAGCTTTTGTTGAGACTACGCAATCTTCCTTTCATCAGTTATTATTAGAGGAGAAAAGGATTGAGGTAGGTATAACTATAGTGATGTAACTCTTGTTTTATCATTTAATTTAGAAACTCTTGTTTTATCATTTAATTTAGAATTTGGTTAAACCGAATTCTTTTATGCACGGTCACTGAAACATTGTTTGAGAGTCCCTTTTTTGGATTCACGAATGGCTAACTGTTCTCAAGAATGTAAGAGGGCAGGCTCAAAAACATATGGTTGAATGACACTGCTGCTGAGGGAGGTGTTCTTTTTTCAATTGTTTAGAGGTAACATAAATTTCTTTTTTGGTCATCACCTCGCCAAAGATTAATTTCCCTTGCCATATATTTGGTTTCCGGTCTTTTTATTTTCCCCATTTTTCTTTTCTGGTTTTGAATTGAACCAGTTTAATTGCAAATGCTGAGCAGATTCAAAACACTCTTCAATAACAGTTGTAAGATAGGAGGCTTATTTTTCTCTTCCCCTCTCCTTGCCCTTCCCTGTTGATTCATGGAATTGATTGACTAATGTAGTGCATGTCTGGGCAGTTCTTAGACCTGTAGACTTGAGGAGTCTTTAGTGATTAATTTAAAATTTTGCATGTTTAATCTTTATGTGAAATAAATTTCCTCTTTTACAGATTCAGGTATTTTTGGAGTTAAAATTTCAAAAGTGGGTGTCAGATGGTAATAGGTAACTACTTTGTCTTTGCAAAGTGAGATTTTGTAGCTTCTTAGTTGTCTCTATAAGGCAGTTTCTCTAGCAGAAGTTTCTACATGTATGAAAGCCAGCTTCGGTGAATTGGGATGGATGCAAGGCTATTTTCAGTATAGTAGACTTGAAACTATTTGGGTGCCTGGAGGTAATAAAATTCATAATCTGTCAAATATCAGTAATAATTTTATTCCAGCTTGCAGGACCGGCAGCTAACTTGTTGAACCTTGAAGGTATATAGTTTGTGCTGGTTAGCACATACTTATTTGGGTTAAGGAATGATTTCTGCAGGGATTTGAAAATTTCAAGTAAAGGAAGATTGAAATTGGGTATCCAAATGTGAATGAAATTGGCTGGACCTCTTGTGCTTGTTACACAATGAATTGTCTTACATTGTAAATATTTAGGAGTAAATGTGTGAGCTCCAAAGAATGGAGTGGTTTTGCTGAGAGTAACCACCTAGGCGGCTGGACTTGCAAAATTCCTATATTTATGAAATTTGGGGGAAAAAAAATGTCATGTGCAATTAGTAATGATAATATGTGTGTGTGTGTGTGTATTCAAATAATCCTATGAGCAAACTAGTGAAGCTAAAATATTGGTATGGAAGATGGGATCTATGAATCCATCGTATCATCTCCTGACAGATCTATTTAATTAGTTTTTTGGTTCCTTACGTCGATCAACAAGGGTATTTTTAGGATTTTCCATTAGTCTTTGCAATTTCGTGTCCTTGGAAAAAAATTTTCTGAATATTCTGCACTATTCCTGCTGTATGTGTATCCTAAGCACATTTCTAAACAAGGGATTTGAAGATTTCAAACACCTTGAGAGGTGACCATTGTTAGGGCTTGTAGAATGTAGTATCAGCATGCTGTTGGGAAAACGTATTGCCGAGCCTAAAATTACGTTACACAGCCATAGTGGGAAATTTCTTAGTAGCCTTTTGAAATCTTGTAGCCTTCATGGTTTTGCAACTGATCCATCTGCTCCAAGGTCTCCTTCGGTATTTTTTTTAATTCTTTTGGAAATAAATCTTTAACCTTTAGCAAAGGTAAAAACTTATATAAATGAGCCCTGTTGTGATTTTGCACCAGAAAGCCATACTGTTGATTTCATTTTGATGTTGGTAATAATCGTTACTTCTGGATAAGAGTATGAGATTCCACTCGGTAGGAACAGCTAGACGAACTAAGCCCGCAAACGGGCTACATTGTGGCTTGTTACGGTGATAGAAATGGTATCCCGAACAACCCTCCAATAAAAAAAAAAAAGAGGAATGAGCCGATGATGAAGTTGGCAACATTGCATACTAAAAAAAAAACAATTCCGAAACTGTATTTTTTTCCTATATAGACAAAATGTCTGTGGCACCCATCAGTGTGTTTGTTCCATAAATTATTCTTATTCCATATATTTGTAACTGAGTTCTATTGAGGAATTGAACCGGTTGGCTTCCGTTGAATAAAAGTTATCGAGGGATGTTGAGCTTCTATATTTGGTTGGCTCTCGTTGTTGCTGAAGTAGTGCTCTGCCTGGAGTTGAGTGATTCCGTCAGAGCCTAGAAACTCGTCTTAGTCAAATCCCATGTACTATTGTATCATGTATTGTAAGATATGGTTTTTTTTTTAATAGATAAAAAATTTTAATTATCAAATCGTAATATTAGAAAATATCAAACATTCTCTGACAATATAAAAATTTTCAAGTACATTTGTCCTACATCATCATTTTTAATTATCAAAAGGCTTCCGCACCCAAGGTTTGATATAAATTTTCATTTATTAAATTTGAAAATATCAAAATTTTATTAATATACAAAATTAATTATTAGTTTAATGATCAAAAAATATTTATGTCATTTTATTCAAATAATTTTTAGCACATAAACATAATTTAGTTTTAAAAATAGATTTTCTCTCTTGTGTTTAAAAAATTATCATACTCATTTTATATATTTTGAAAGTGTATTATAAACTTAATAGTTTGAAATTATCATACTCATTTTATATATTTTGAAAGTGTATTATGAACTTAATAGTTTGAAATTATCATACTCACTTTATACCCTAACTTGTGTGTGTTTATAGTGCAATTGCCATTTTTTAAACTACCAAAAGATATACTAAAATCTTAAAAATTTGCAAAACCCTTTAACAATTTCATGCATCCAAAAAATTTTCAAAATTTAAAGTGTGCCCCCAACACATATAATGACATGTCATTAACACATTTATCTACATTTATATATAGGACCTTTTTTATTTTTATTAAAAATTAATATAAATTTAATTTAAAATATTTAATAAAAATTTAGGGGCAAAATTTTATTTAGTTTAAGGGTATTTTTATACTTTTAATAATTTTACAAAAAAAAAATAATAAAATTTATAAACAAATTATTGAAAATTTAGTTTTTTTTCAAACTTAATGAATATGATTATGTTATTTTATCAAACCTTAGGTGGGAATAGTCATTTGGCATTTCACTAAAAAGTGTTTTTTTTTAGGTGCCCGGGGACACCCATCTATATGACCCAGTCAACCCACTATATCTCGAACGATAAACCCCTGAAAGTCATTACCTGCAACCCGACCCCCTCTCGCAAGACTTTAATGAGCCTAACGTCTCTCACAGTAGGCTCAGAATCTCAACACAGTAGAAGCCTATGCTATTTTTTGTACATCAATTTTTTTGTTGACAATCCAATATACTATTCATAAATTCTCGCAATTTCACTAATTATAACTTCCTATGTCATAATTTTTAGCTCCTTTGTGGTTATGCTTGACTTTCACCAATTAGGCTAACTTCTATTACTTTAAATAATTGTATTGATTTATATCAGTAATCTGTATTATATCTATGATACATCCAACTTATTGCATTAATTTGAAACATTTTAAGATATAGAAAAATTGTCTCAATTTTTTTTATAAATCTAAAAAAAATAACAATAGTCTACTGATGAGTTACATAATTCCCATAAAGCTCTCACTATTTCCTTCTACCTTTCTCAACTAAAGTATTAACTCACTATATATATATATATATATATTGGTAAATAACTCACTATATATTATTTTCCGTTTATATTGCATTGTAAAATACATTTCATGTATCATAAGATACTAACAAGTATGAGTAGAATAATGGCTCCCCGGCAATCATCACGGCTATACAAGTAAAATGATATTGACATATTGTGTTGTGTTTGCATGTGATGGTTGAATAAGAGTATGGTGGAGTGTTTGCTAATTACGAGCAAGCAAATACAAGAAGATATCAACATGACAATGAAAGAGCCTAAGGATTAACATTGATACAAAATTAAATAATAGCACATTACAAAAATTATATATACATAATTTCATAATTTTATTGTTTTCTTTGTTCAAAAACCTCTAATACAAAAATTATATACACATAATTTTATAATTTTATTGTTTATTATTTCTTGTTCAATAGCCTCTAGTAGTAGCTTATCATTTATTCTTTCTACAGAGAAGATACCAGTCAAAATGAACTGGCGGTTACAGTAACACATAATCCCGGAGAGAATAAGGCGCTTCCAAAGGTAGATGCTTATCATTCCAATGCAGAAAATAAAACACTTGCATTGATTATTGATTTGTTGCAAAGCTTAGTTAAATCCCTTTCAGATTAACGCAAAGCCTGTAAAAATACATGATATATGCATATTTGTAAATGACTTATCAGTAAAATATCCTGTGGCCACACAACAGTGAAGCTTATGGTTAAATTGGATAGAAAGAGAGAAAAAAAAAAAAAAAAAAAAACCAAAACTCAACTTAGGAACATCTTTATTGTGTAGAATCATTTGTAATATATCATACACGGTAAATAATGCAAAATATCATATTCTGATGAGAACCGAATCAAAGGTAACGATTTTGTGGAGACAATTATCTATTCCAAAATCAAAATTTTGTCTCTAATCTAAATTCACACGCCGGATCTTACATACAAGGTTTGTGGTTGGAATATCAAGCTGGTTCCCCGAATCTGATTTCAATATATCTTTAAGCTGATCTCTTGGAGTTGAAAGGCATGTATGAAATGTGGCCAGAACTGGAGGAATTGGCACCGATAGTGCGGAGAGCACATTACTCAAGTACTCAATATCGACAGAAAGTTGTTGTGCTCCATGATCTGTTATATACTGAATGCCTCGCAGCTGCTCCATGTACAGAGCAGTGGCACCCTCCGCAACCTTTACAAGAAACAAAAACCAAATAGGTCTAGCATTAGTTTATTTATGGCATGACTATTATACTCTATTTTAAATATAGACCTTGTAATTATAATAATAGGCGCAATCCAGGTTAATCTACCAATTTCATTTTAAATCATAGTTCAGGAGTATTCAAAGTGAGATGATGGTGATCAATAACTGTAAGGGTACATTTAGTTTAAGGAATCTTTTATTATTAAAGTATAGATTATCTTAAAGATTAATGAGTATAAAATAATAATATGTTTTTTGGGTAAATTGGTATGTATAAATAATTAGTGTTTGATTGATAGTAATAAAATAAAACTGTGACATAATTTTACTCAAATGTTTTTAATATATTGAACTAAGTATATCTAATAATGTTAAAATTATAATAAAATTAAGATTATCAAAATAATCTTTTAATAGCTAAGGAGAAGGAGATAATTAGATTACTTATTACATCAATTTGGTAATAAAATATTACGATAATCTTTTATTACCTAGTCAACTAAACAAGTTAATATAAGTGATAAAAGATAGATTATCAAATTAATCGATTTTTACCTCTAAGCAAAAGCAACCTAACTGGACACTAAACAAATATTACTAGAGCAGAAATCCAGATATTACTCCATGATCGACTTCTAAAAGGTCAGTTGGGAAGCTCTCAGGGTGACCAGGACAAAAAACCAGTTTTTAACTATCTAACTCAAATGAAAACTAACAATTTATGGGGTCAAAAGCATTATGGCACCCTGGCAGAGCTTATAATTGTATTCTCTACTTCTCAAAACTACGAGTATTCGGGTCGGACTATCCACAGACATTTGTTACTTAAGTAGAATCCAGATGGGACCAACACGTTATAAACAAAGGATTCATTGTTGTACAAGCATTCTAGACAACTTCAAGGATGTAGAGGTTTGAGAACTCATATTCAAGATTTAATTTCCCACAAGTATAGGTTGGTTACCTTGAACATCCATTCAGTTGCAAAAAACTGGGCTTCGTCACTGTTGACATCACTGGTAGCAATGCCGTCAGCTAGTGGCTCCAACTGTTGAGGTAAAGTAAGCAAATACTCACCAACACTAGTCACATAAGATTGTGGGTATGCACTGAAAGTTGGGAGATGAAAGGCACTTTGTTCCTCTACTGAGGACCAGATAGGCAAGCGAGACACATCGCTGAAGCGTTGTCGGACTTTAGATATGAGGACATTATAAACAAGTTCATTCACTGCATCAGCAAATGCTGCAACTCTCTGAGATGCCAGTGGGAGAGTATGGAACCGGGGATCTTTAGACTGCATTACAAGAAAAGAATGAAAAGAAGTCTTCAAAGCCAAAGAAACCATCAATAATTTAGAAACATGGTATAAAATAATATTGAAAATTGATGAGTTAAAAAATGGCAAGTAAAAGAAGAAGGAAAGTAACAGGAATTTACTCACTAAAATGCCAACAGAAGTGGGATATAGAACAGAGTGAACTACTATAATCATTCAGAAGATATATTTCAAAATTTCAAGGGCTGACAAACACATAAGACTATCACTTTGGATGCTCTAGTTGACATTGAAACTTGACAATCTGGACTGCATTCGAACTCTAACTTATAAATATATTTTTTTTTTTTGGTAATTAACTTATAAATATTTTAGAAGATTCAGAAACATTCACTTTAAACAAAATGACTTTTTATCACCCATCTTTGTGTACCAATAATAATTACAAGCATGCACAACTCACATGTACATAAATTTTCTGTGACCCAAAAACAGAGGGAAAAAACAAAGAAATATATAACAAAAACAAAAGGCACAACTCAAAGCCGGATGAACCAAAGTTAAAAATAGGCACAGCTTTCATTCCAGATGTTGGAACAATCAATATTAGACAGTAAATTCAACAAAAAAGGTATATATGATGGACTTTACATTAGAAAACAGAAAAATCGTGTGCAATTAGCTATTAATCTCAATATTCAGTTCACTAGGATTTGTTTTATTTTAAAATGGCCAATTCAAACATAATTAAAACTGGAAAGAAGAAACTTGTTATACCTCAGATTTTGTAAACCACAATTGGATCACCACTAGCATTTGTAAAGGCCTTCTTCAAATTAAATTTTTTGAATATTTGAAATAATGTTCATTAATTTACAAATGTAGACACTGTTAAGGACTGTTGAAAAATCTGGTCATTCATGAATTTTTCCAATAAGATTTGATGAGTGTCTGCTGCTAATCAGAATTATAAGTCAGCAACCTCCCTTCAATCTTTATAGATGTCAAAAGTAAGAAGAATGAGTAAAATTTGTATTTAAAAAGAAACAAAGAATCCCGTAGTAAAAGAAAAAGATGGAATGGATATAAATATCATGTACCTGATCTAACAGGTTAAAGAGTTTCCTAGCTTTCTCAGGAACATCAACAAGTCGCACAGCTGCAACATCCAAGGCAGCCCTTCCTCCAGTGGACAATTCCCCATTTCCATCAACACTGGTCACGGGTGACTGTTTTTGGTCCAAACTTGAACCAAATACCGGAAGGGACAAAGTAGTGTTCAGTCTAGCAAGGGTTGCTCTCAAAGAAGCTTCAAAGACAGAGGACCTACTTGTTAGACAATCTGCAACAGTGAGTATTTGCAGAGCCCCTTGTACAATGGACCATTCCTCCTCATTTGATATGTCAACTTTCCTTGCATATTGAGTTCCTTCCTTTTTATCCACACTCATCTCCTTTTTTGAACTAAAACCATCACTAACGTCGACTCCACAGACAGCTCTTAATGACTTGAGGAGTTCTTGCAGGGTAGAAATATACTGTAACATTATGTCATCAAGTGCAAGAATTAGCTCATCTGCCTCAGAACCACCGGTAAAGCTTATGCACCTCTCTATAGCTGCTTCAAGAAGTACAATAACTTGAGGAATAGACTCCTCCATTCTTCTCACTGTCTCACTGAGTTCAATACCCTGGGCTCCAACACCACGAGTAACAGCTCCCCTCAGATCCACCCCTGCAATCTCAGAGGAAAGGATAGCGTGCTCCATCTGTCCGTATCTAAATCACATCTACTTATTAATTAAATTGTGAAAATCACCAACACATTGTCTACCATTTATAACATGGAAAGAGAATCAGATTCAGGCCAGAAATTGATCGGATTCAAGCGACATTGGAATATTTTTCATAATTTGAAAATACTTTAAAAAGGGGCATCACCTAGAGTTGGTTTTCCCTACTAAATGATAACTTACCTCTGTTTAAAAGTGTCATAAGGAAAGTATACGGCTTTCATTGTATCCACTAAAATACGGAAATCTGACTCTGAAAACAAGTGCTGAATATTCCTTGCAAAGGTACCCGTCATATTATGTAATTCAATTAAGGCCTCCAGATGCTTAGTCTGCAGCTTGATGCCCTTTGGCATATCGCCAGATAAAATATCCAATACCCCTGATGTATATGACTTTAATCAGATGAATCAAAGGGTAGACAAACTGAATGTTTGAATAAACTTAAAATCACAATAAGAGAGAACACTGATGTCAGAATATGGCAAACACTACTTCTAAGGTATGATAAATGATAGGAAGATAGTTAGTGATAAAGATCTCCAACGGTCTCTACAATGCTTGGCGTTGTACTTTATTTTATCCAAGCTCATCAACAAGAGGAGTGAGAATGATTTTACACCAAATCCATCTTTGATTATCATTTATTCAGCTAGAAGACTCTATCTTAGGATTAGCATACAAAGTGCCCAGTGGCGAGTGTGATACAAACTAATGAATAGAATCACAACATAGTGCTCATGAACAAAACAAGCATCAGGAATTTGTAAGGAAAGTAAAAGACCTCTTCAAGATAAGAGAAAATTGGTGGTTCAAGGAAACACAAATCACACAATCAATGATGAGTGATAGAAAACAGGTACCTTCCAAAAGAGCACTCTCCTATTTTTCTAATTCTAGAGTGAACTCTAGAGTTTACTTTTAGCCATTTCTTCAGAAAAAGGTTCCAATACTAAACAGTTTCTTCACAAAATCATATAAAGTAGCATATGTTATAAAAGATAACTGATGACTTTTTTAAAGAATTCTAAATTAGATAACTCTAAAAGCTATTAAATATAACCTTTAGCCAGTGCTTTAGTCTCAGGAATAACATCTCCAGTGGCAAGGTTAATACGTGAAACAAAGCTTGCCCCCACTGCCCCCATTGTCTCAATTAGCAGCTTTGGAACAAGAGTTCTGTAATCATCTGGAAAAGCAACCATACACCTGCAGACAACCAGTTTTAGACAGATGTGTTTAAATGTAACTAAAAAGAAGCTAGGCCATAACTCTATCTACTGATATATTCTAACAGCTTTATCATATAGTGAAAAGTCATTATGGGCAAAATGAACTTGTTTCTATGAGATGTTGACTACCAAAGCTGTTTAAAAAAGGTGGATGGATTAACCACAAATGAGAAGCTGAGTTTCCAACGAAACATCAGAAATCTGAATTCATGTATAGAATTAATGGCTCTAGCTTCTATAATTTTGACCAAATAATATAGAGAATATAAGAAAACTGATAAAATAAACATTATGAATAGTACCACTTCCATTCTTGTTCAAGATACAGGAGCAATTCGTCATAGAAACTTGGCAACCAACTGAGAAAAGAAATTGAGGGTGAATTTGATTGAAACTCGTTGTTACTTGATAGTCTTTCAAGCTCATTCTTCTCAATTGCAAGTTTACTGGCATGTTGTCTTGATTCAAAATCTTCCCAGAGCTGCTTTACATGCTTTAAGTGAACTTTCGTATAATGCAGCTCCAGAGATTTGAATCTCTCAATTCGAATAAGAATTCCCCGCAAATCTCGGGCAATATCAATCTGCACAATAGCATGATGTTGAACACGAGTAATTCATTAAAGAATTTCAGAGAAATGCAATTTCAAAAGAAAAAAATTAACCTTGCGATATGATAATGCATCTGTGAGACGAGGTTGCACCATTGCATCTAGTCGATCCTCTAAAACCTCAAGTTGCTTCCTTATGTTTGCAAATTCAGCAACCTAAAAACACAGGTTTAGAAAAATTCAATAAATAAACAAATAATTAAATTACACAAACAAAACTTCATGAATCACATATATTGCACTTTGGGAAAACTGAGAATATTACCTCTCCAACAGCTGACAAGCAATGCCTCATATTGGCCAATGTTTCCGCGGCCTGAGGAAGATCGCCACTGGCAAACACATCCTCAACAGTTGAACTTAATTGAGTTAACCCAGCAGCATCCTGTTGTTATAAAATTAAAATCAAGTATTATATGGATCTTTAAACACGCAAAATCTACATAAAAAAAATAGTCTCTACCTGCAATGTCTTGTAAGCAGCTTCCATTCTTTGCTTGACAGTATCAACTTTGGCCAAGGCTGCTATCGACTCCGCAGAGGATCCCTCTGCCTGCAATTCAGACATCCCTTCTTATAAAAACGCACAAACAATCTACAGCCTCAATTCTGATTAAGAATACGATCAGCTGACACAGTATACCAAAAATCCAGTAATTCTCCGAATACGTATTGATTTATATAAGAAAATTACCATGCTGTTCCAAGCTCGGTACAATGTGAAAATGCTAACATTATCCAATCACTAAAATAAGGCCAAGCAAGTCCATAGCTAATTTGGCACTATATGTTACATGTTATCAACAACTCACTGATCACGTTACTTTTACCCGGCTTTTCATCTCCATTCAGAACCGTTGAGTGATTTATATATAGGAAAATGCTACTCATCAAAATGTTAATCTCTCTATTGTTATTGGGATCAACAATTTTAAGAGATCTAGCTTACGTAATTATATAAACTAGATCTATAATGTATACCTTCTTGAGCTTCTGGAGAATTCCGGAGACGGAACCACGGAGTGACACAGCGTCATCACGGAGGCGGACCACGTCTCTAGTGGCGCGAGGCACACGGAGAAGAGCGGCTGCACTCTGCTCCTCAAGAGAAGCGGCGATTTCTTCGGAGACCATTTGGAGCTTCATCTCGAGATCCACCAGGAGATTGTCGAGAGAGTCCTGAGAGTGCCAAGTCTGACACGCCGAGTTGATCCATTTCTTGGGGTCGAATTTCTCGTCCGAGAACGGACCTAGATCCAGCATTATGGCTACTGATTTGAGTCGGATCCAGCCAGGGACCTCGAGTCCGTTACAGATTGTTCGTTTTTTCAATATTCTTGCCTGCAGTTGGGTCTGGAATATCAGAGTGAGGGGGGCAATTGGGGTTGTCGAAACACTTATGGTGTGACAGGGAGATTAGACACATTTGGATCTCCGTTTGGGCACAAGAGGTGTTGTTCTTGGCAAGGAATAGGATCAAACAATTTAACTGACAACTCGACCCCTAACGACTTTCAACTTTTCCGTTTCCATAGGTAATAATAATTTAGATTTTTATTGAAAAATTTTAATTGATTTGGAAAAAAAAAATCATATAACTGAAAATTTGGTGGATTCTCGACATACTAAAGCAATTAAGTGTATACAAAATCTAGATAATAAATACGAGAATGGGAAAAAAATGACACGAGAATTATACGAGTATAATACAATACATAATAAAAAAAATGTTTGTAAAAATAAGTTAACAAAATTTAGATAAAAAAATAAAAAAAACATGTATGTTCTAGTTTAATACTAGCATCACGCATTATTTATTATAATTTTAATATTTTTTCATAACATACTTAGTTAAAATTAATATAATATAACATAAGATATAATCAACATTTAAATTATAATATCAATAATCTAAAACATACTACATAGCCACAATTTAATTATAATATCTCAAACACATAATATATTAATTAATAAATCATGATAATGTGACGAGTTTTTATCACATCATATCAAATCAAACTTGTAACTCTTAACAATAACTAAAAAAAACATGTAATGAGTTTTTGGCCTATTTATGAAGTGATGTTAGAGTCGTCACCTAAATTACATTTAAAAAAAGTGTGATGAGGATGGATAACTCTTTGAATTTTTTGTAGAAGACTTAAACCCATCATTATTTATCCAATGGATAGGTTTAGAGAGTTAAGTACGATATGGAAAGGTGTCAGACATCAACGTTGCTTAACCCAAAGATTGGCCTCCACTTTATAGTTCATCTTAATTACGCTTTTGTGTTCTTAAATTTCTCATATTTAAATATGCAAAATACGACAATTGTATTCATCCAAAAAGCATAAAACAAAATAAATAACAAAAATAAATTACATAATCAGGGGATAGGGGTACATTATTATAATGAGGTCTTTCCAATACCATAGATGTCACACTAAAATATAAGGGATCAAGTAAGAAAATAAGGGCACATAAATAACAATATTTAGGTTGTCTAAGAACTATTTGTGGCCATTGTAGTCGTGGGTGAATGTGCATATTGATGGGCAAATGCTTATTAGTTGTATGCATTCGCAGGCCACTTCCATGGTCACAAACACTTCTAAACAATCAATTTGCATAATCAACATCATGCATAATTAAATAAAAATCATACATCAAAATATATAATATCCTAAATCAACATGACATGCCATTATCTGTAACATAACACTAATATATCCTTAATCACACAATTTCATCAATGAACAATATGATCGATAGAAATGTATATTTCAACACTTATTATACGATCAACAACAGATATAATCCAAGTTAATATCATGTGTTAAACTTCACCATCATTATAAAATTATATGATACCAAGCATGTACATGATTCAATATTTCATAATCGGGATTTTAGGTTGTTCAAGATTACTTTTAAACGCTTTCAAGTGATCAGCAAATGTGCAAATTGGTGGACAAACACCTATTAACTATGTCCCACCATGGGAGCATATGTTCCCCATTACTAATATGATGTTTAACCTTAGAACAAATGTTGTCCCTTAACCTAAGAAGTTTCTTCCATGTAACATCCCAGGTTAGAAAAGCCCTTACGGGAAGAGTTTTGGGGTTAGTAACGAAATTCAAAAAGAGATTGGGAGTCTAGATGAGTTCAGGGGTGCGTTAGTAAGTTTTCAGAGCCTGTGTGGCTTTCGCATGAATCCTTTTGAGAGGATTTGATCATGCGAATGAGCAGAAAATGAGTAATGCTCATTTTCCCATGTGCACGGGCGTGCACCTTGGATGCACGCCCGTGCAAGTGGCCTTATAAATAAGAGAGCCGAGAGCATTAGCTATTTTTTCTCACCCAGCTTTCATTTTAGCAAACATTTCTCTCTTGTTTCAGTAGCTCCCAACCTTAGAGAGGAAATCCAGCCAGCCATAGCTCCCGATCAAGCTAGAGAGCAAAGAGATTAGTTGAAAGAGAAAGCTTTCAAAGACAATGACGCGATGTAAGTGTTCACTTACTTCTCTTTGAGTTTTCCCAGCATGATTTGATGAAATATGATGATTGAATGAGTTCTTTGCAGGTTAATGAACTTTGGGCATGATTATATGATGTTGCATGTTGAATTGGATGATGAATTTCCATCCTTGAGCCTTGCATGCATGTGAGTATGTTTAGTGAGAGAATTTGAAGATGCTTCCATGGTAGAAACTTGGATGATCGATGCATGTTGAATCGGATGTTTGTATTGTGTTATTTGAGATGCTGAGAATGTGTGTTTGAAGTGAATTTGGAATTGAATGAGAATTGGTTGTGAAATTGTGCGATTTCCAAGCGGTGTCCTTGTTGAGGAATAAGACACACGACCGTGTGCCTACATGGCACGGCCGTGTGCCTTTGTTTTTCCAGACACACGCCCGTGTGCACGCTGTGTACAGGACCAGAAATACAGACACACGCCCGTGTGTCCTGAGGGACATGCCCGTGTGCATGCTTTTTCAATGAAATTGCCCAGAATTCCAGTAGCATGCACGACCAGACGCGCGACCAGTGCACGGCCCCGTGCGTCCAGGCACACGCCCGTGCAGCAGCAGCTTTCCAGAAAATGAATATAAATTGATTTAATTAAGCATGGGCATTCAATTTAAAGGCTAAATTGTATCAGTTATGCATCAGATAAACATGAATTCAGATAATAAAGTTGTATATGCATATCATAGCATGACATGCAGCATGAGAGAGGATCAAGGGATCTGAATTCAGTAATATTCAATATTCAGAACCTGATGTACGGGTAAGAGTATGGGTGAACTCGAGGGGGTATCTGTGGGATTCAGTTTTCTGACACCAGTCAGAATATTCAGCAGCATTTCAGATTCAACCTTTTGACACCAGTCAGATCGTTCAGCACAGTATATTCAGCTTTCTAGCCAGTAGCTAGACTGTTAGCCCACATGGCCAAGATGTTGAATCTCTGTGTTCACCAAGTCTGATCAGCACAACAGGTACCTTCGGGTACATAGAGATATTCAGATGCATGCATCCACAGTATTTTCAATTAGCATGGCATGACATACACATCATGACATGAATAATAATGATATCAGTAAATGAATGATAATCAGATAAGCAGTGTCAGATTCCAGCAAGCGCATAGATGTATGAATAGAGCCGAGGCCAGGTATGTTGTGATATTGTATGTTGCTTGCTTGGGTTGAGGGAAGTAAGGAGCACTTACTGGGTGACCTTTATCACTCATCCCCCTCCTTCTTCCTTCCTTTCAGGTTTTTGGTGCTGTTGGCAAGGAGCGGGTGGATCGAGGCTGACGAAGAGGGCCCACACCACAGTTTTGAGTATGTACTTTTCAGTTTTAGACCTGTGTGGTCATTTTGTAAATGCTTATGTAATCCAATGTATAGAAACAGTTTTTGTATATATAAAAAGGCCAGTATGGGCTCATTGTACCGAACAGACAATATATATTCCAGTTTATGTATTTCCAGTTTAGCTTTCGCATATGTAATTCAATTGTACAACAGATTTTATTTTTGTAGGATTCCCGTCGCGGGTACTCGTATTTCAGATTATTAATAAAAAGTTTTCCAGTATTCAGTAGCAGGGGTACTCGTGGCGGCGGGTCTTACATTCCACCACCACGAACTACCACTAGAGCTTTTAATGTCCTAAATGCTCATTCCTTTGATCTTATTCTTCCTAATCCACTTGACCCAAATAGATGAACTATTAACTTGGACAATATTCCAAAGGTGATTGGTCATCACAACCCTATTCCACTCCTTTATTATCCTTTGCCTAAGACCTCCCCCCCTTCCCCATATTTCTTTCTAAAATGAAACTCTTCCTCTCAAGCAATTTTAGCTTTGCCCCTATTGAGATCCCTTTCATTCCAAAAGAATTTCCTCAACTTGACATTAATCTCTTTAACACTTTGTAGGGAAAATGAAATGGATCACCAAGAAGACATGAAAACTAAAAAGGATGACTTTGATGAGCACTAATTTTCCAAAAAATGAGAGGAACTTTCTCTTATAAGAATTGCTTTATGTAAGAATTTTATTCATAAGAGGTTTGTAGTCATTAATAGAGAGGTTAGACGAGACCAAAATGACCCTAAGGTATGTAAAAGGTATAGATCATTCCTCAAATCCAAGGATATCGATAAGCCTTCTATTTTCCCCTTCATTAACACCTGAGAGAAAAATACTTTTAGTCCTATTGGCCTTTAATCTCAATTAACCTTGGAAAATGTCAAAAGCATTCTTAAAGACTTTTATAAAGTCAACTTGGATTTCACAAAATAAGATGAGGTCATCTATAAAATAAAAATGGGTATCTTGTTCACCTTACAATTCCAATGGTACTCAAAGTTCTACTTGTTGACCTCTTTTTTCATAATCTTGGAAAAATCTTTCATGGTAATGATAAAATGGCATGATGATATAAGTCACCTTGCCTTAAACCCCTAAAGCTTTTGAAAAACCACTTAAACTTACCATTGATGCTAATGGAAAACATAGGGGTGGTGATGCATTTCTTGATCCATTTAATAAACATGGGGTCTAATCCTTTCTAAGCAAGCAACCATAATGTCCTACCTGACCTTATCATAGGCATTCATACGATAAACTTTGATAGCACACCTATTTTTATTACATGTACTTTTGTCATATTTTTTTAAAAGCTCATTATAGAGGAGTATATTATTACCAAGTATTCTACCCTTAACAAACATAGCTTAGGCCTTGTCGATACAATCTAGAAGAATATCTTTCAATCTATTAGTGAGGATCTTGGGGATGCACTTATATATGACATTGCAACACTCAACGAGTTTGAAATCTTTGGCAAAGGCGAGATTATCACACTTTAAAACTAAAGTAAGGATATTACAATTAATTTTCCTAAGGAATGATCTATTAGAGAAGAAAAATTGTATAGCCTCATCAATATCTTTTCCCATAATGTCCTACTTTCTTAAAGAACAAAGTCTCAAAACCATTTGGGCTAGGAGTTTTATTAAGATCCATACTAAATATAATGCCTTTTATTTCTTTGTTAGTGATATCTTTCGTCATTTCCTTTGTAATATTAGTGGGAATTTTATAATCAAAATATCTTGGCATCTTGACGATCACTTGGCCATTGTTATTGCCATAAAGGATATACTTAAAATGCTCTACCAACACATCCTTGATTTGATCTTTCTCATGAACCAAAAGCCATTCTGATTCATAATACTCTTAATGGCATTTTTGTTCCTCCTTGACTTGAGACTCTTGAAAAAATAACTCGTGTTATGATCCTCATCCTTAAGCCATTGAATTCTAGAGTTTTATTCTTGCTTGGACTCTTTTATTCAACTAATTCTATGAAAAGCCCTGGACCTATCTCTCTTTTGCTCTATAAAGACATCATCCCTCAAATTTGTAAGGAGTTTAGCTTAAGTATCATCTAACAAATCTTTGGCATAAATTAACCCTCTCTAAAATACATAAAAGATCTTTTTTATTTAACTCTCAGCTTACATTTCACCATTTTCAATTTGCAGACAAGTCTATACATTATGTTATCCTTAACTTATTGTCCCACCACTTTTTGATTAAGGGTAAAAATTGACTATCTAAGGCCCAGAAATTAAAGAACATAAAAGGCATCTCCTACCTTTTTCCTTATCTCCATATTGGACTACCAATGGACAATGGTTTGATAGCCCATTAGGGTGAACCACACTAATAGTGTTATGGAACAAATCAAACTAGTTATCATTAACAAGAATTCTATCCAACCTACATGTAACATGATGATGACCATCACTCATATTATTTCAAGTTATACGTGAGCTAACATGTCTAAGGTCCTCCAACTAAGCATTATTGCAACATTCATTAAACTCCTCATCTCTAGCACTCCAATTATCTACCTCCTCTTAATTTTGATCCTTAATAAAATCACCCATGACAACCTAAGGTTTATTCTTGTTGGTACAACTTATTTTGACAATGTCATCCCATAAAGTTTTTTTCTCAACTTAACAACTAGACCTATAGACAAGGTGGCAATAACCTTGAGCCCATATGAGATAATCTCGATCCTACAATGAATACATTTGATATAAATCCATGAAATTGGCTTAAAATGCATTTAAAAGTTCAAATAAGCAAATAGTCTCTAAACACTTCCAAATTACTCTACAACACATCCCACCATCATCAAATATCCTAATCTACTCATTTCCATCATCAACAAACCAAACCCAACATATATACTAAGAATTTTCGAGAGCTAACATGTAGATTTTTACAAGTTTTGATTTAGGCAATTTCTAATTTATCACAGACAATGCTTACTAGGATGCCAAATGAAACCTTCAAGCATAAAGGCAAAACCACCAACTTAGGACTTTCACCACCAAACTCTCGCTAAAGCTTGGATAAAGGAAGAAACAATTCAATTCAAGAAACAAAACTCAAGAACCAAAATGAGAGAAAACTTTTTAAATATTGATCAACTTATCAGCTTTAGTTTTTACAACTTTTTATGTCTTTATATATGGTCTCCCTAAAATCATGGTCAAAGTACAAAAAAAATGAAATTACAAAGTGTCATAAATTTTCTAGGTCATTGAAATGAAAAACTAAGCCTATGTTTCATTAAATTCAATCCATATCACTTTTCCTTAAATTAAGGAATCATGTCCCCTTGACTTTACAACTTGCACATTTTCCAATTCTTTGAATCAAATTAAAGACAAAACTTGTAATTAGGCTTATTGGGCTTCTTTTTTTATCGTAGGGATGAATTAGCCTTGAAAAGACTTGACCTTAGCCTATGGTACTTGGATGGGTTGACAAAGTATACATTTATTTAGCTTGAGCTATAGGCTTCACATCTTGGATTTTTTTGAACTTGTTAAGTACCCCTTTGATGAATTTGCTCTCAATGGATTATCAAGAATGAGGCTTAGAACGCCTAAACTTTATTTGAATGCATTATATTTGTTCCTCGATTAATTTACTTGCCTTGATTAAATGGAATGAACTTAGTCTTGCATGCTTAGATTTAAATTTACGATTAAAATTTAAATAATAAACAGTAACATTCCAAGGGAAATTTTATCATTTTACGATTAAAATTTTATATAATAAAATAAATTTTATATAAATATAAAACATGTAAAGATTTTAAAAAATATTATATTAAAAAAATTTTAAATTTTTTAGAAAATAAGGTAGCCATGCCACTGGTGTCGATAGCGGTGGCCGTCACTAATGGAGCCAGGTGGCCGTTTTCGGTCACCTGGTTTCAGGGGAGGCCAAATCTGGCCTCCCCATTCGGTGAAGACGACCAGATTTAGCAATCTTCAGTTTTGACGGAGATGACCAGATTTGGCCTCCTCCACCGAAAACAAAGGTAAAAAACGGTCGAAAATGGCCGGTCTCAGTTCCATCAGCTGTTTTTAGCCTTTGTTTCTAGCGGAGGCGACCAGATCTGGCTATCTCTACCAAACGGGGACGCCAGATCTAGTTTCCTTTGAAACTAGGTGGTCAAAAACGGCTACTTGGCTCCATTAGTGGCAACCACCACCATCGACACCGGTGGCCGTGGTTGCCTTATTTTTTAAGATTTTTTAAATTTTTTTAATATTTTAAAATATTTTTCAAAAATATTTATATTTAAAAATTATTTTATAATTTTATTATAAATTTTTAATTTCTAAAAGGGTATTTTAGTCATTTTAATATAAAAATTATAAAAAATGTATCTAAAGGTGAGAGACTGAGTTTTTGAAACCTTGGGGGTGACACTGTGACCCTGCCTCAAACTATGGGTGCGAACAAGTCCTTTGGCCTTATTCTGGTAATTTGTGAACAACCTAATTGCGTCTTCCTTTTTGGCTGCAAAGTTGAAGAGTCTAAAGCTTGTATCTTTGACTTTGACCATCTTACGATTCAATTACTTGGCTATTGGAATTTGCAATTGCATGTGCAGTTGCCCAGCATTTATCCCGTTTTGTCACTTGGTTTCTGTAATCTCTTAACAAATCTATCTTTCCTCTTTATTATAAGCAAATTGATCAATCTTCTTCTTCATTTTTACTTTTTCAAATCTTTCAAATTTGATTTTTTAAATGAATCTTTCGATTTCTTCTCCTAGATTATTTTTACCTTCGTCTCCATTTCTATTCAATTCCAATAACAACATGATTGTCAATCCAGTATTAAGCAGCTCCTATTTTGATTCCAGAAACTTCCAAATTAAGTCGTTGGTTTGGCACCAAAATCCTGCAATTAGATGTCAAGTTTTCGATCAACCGACCATTGATGACGGTTTTGTTCTCGAGGATGTTCCACAATTGACTAATTTTCTCCCCGAATTACTAGTAATCACTCATCTCTTTTTATTTTCAGCTTAACAAGTCAGTAAAACTTTAGATTTAAAGTTTAATTGCTTGCTCAGATCGTAAAATGTATAAAAATACATATATAATACAATTGCGTTTAACAATAATGAGAAGTGAAATCTGATTACTTACCCCAAAAAAAAAAAAAAAAAGAGAAGTGAAATTTCAATTGCAAACTAGGGTGTATAATGTAGTTCAAAGGAAATTGAGGTAAATTTTGAGGCAAAGAATTCGAAGCAGATCTGAAATCAGGAACCTTAATACCGCCAAATTCGAGCACAGTTAAAAACACATTCAGTTTTGTGTTTAAAGGTAGGGTTTGAAACTCACAAAGCTCCTGTGTATTTTTTTCTTCTGTATACTTAGCTGAAGGATTTTCACTACTTATGTTTTCAGAAAGTAGTTGCTTTACCAGACTTATTGTTAGATTTTTTGAAAGAAAAAATTCAAACTCTCAAATTCGTAAGGTTGATCAATAGTTTGGTTATATGCAATGCACCCATATGTGCTGGTGGAGTTTAGGTTGAAAAAACTGAATAGGAGGATTAGGATTTAAGGGCTTGGAATTGTGAGGTAGAACTCACAAGATCATCTATTGGGTTGAGTTATGGCTTATATTTAGTCTAGAAATTTTCCACTGTAAAATTGTCAACGATGATGCTTTTGCTCTTTTGTTAGGGTTTGATTTTTGGATGGTTCTTTTGTCTTTTGAACTACTTGATGGATATGTAATAGTGGCATGCTTGTCCTTTATTTCAGTCATACCCTAACCCTCTGGAAAAGAGCCAAGCATATGCTATTGTCAAGTAAGGCATTTAAATTTTTCATGAAGTTCCATTTTGAGCTAGTAATTAGGTCAAGTATTTGTGAACTTATCTTACTAGTGTGCCTCCTACTCTCAAGAATCTAAGTTCTGAGCATTGATTTATTGTGCATATATTCTTCTGTTTTGGTAGGAAAACATTTGTTAGCCCTGAGGATGTGGTTGCCCAAAGAGTAAGTTGAAATTTCTATTTAATTTTGATATGTGATGTATCTTGCTCTCTCTTACTTAATTTTGGTGCATTTGGTTCAAATAGTTTTACAGAAGGATAGTCCTAGAGGAATACATTTTTGACGTGCAGGACCACGAGCGAAGGTATGCTTTCTGTTTGAAGCACCAATAAATGTTCTCTTTAATAAAAAATACAAAATTTGATTAAATTATTTCCAATATTAGGTATATTTCAAGCCAGAAGATGTGTGATCTTGCATTGTGACTTGTGGTGGTTTATGCCCAGGGATTAATACGGTCATTCGGGAGATAGTATGTGGCTTGAATTACATGTATGGGGTTGATAATATACTTGGCATTGAGGTGAATTCAATTGATGTTTTACTTCCATCAATTTACAGGGTTTTCCATTTATAGTTCAATTCATTTTCCATCATTTTTTTGTTTGTTTATACAAAAGTTTGAACCAAACCTATTGTTGAAGAATTGTGGTAACTTTTATTTGCTTATCTGTTTTTGCTTATTGAATTGACATCTTTTTTCTTCATAATTGTTGAGAATCAAGTTGAATATGTTAGATTAGGAAAGTTAGGATTGTATAATTTTATTTCCTTATTTTTTTTCTCTTGTTGTACTATATATGCATTGTATTAGTTTATTGAGAAATTACAAAAAGATTTACAATTCTCATATGGTATCAGAGCCTCATTTGAAATCTAATCCTAGTTTCCAAAAAGTGGTCCATTATAAACCCTAATCATTATTTTTTCGATGGCATGCACTGTTCTGACAAAGTCAGAGTGTCTCTTTTCGATTGCCAAAACGATCATCTGACAACTCCGGCCAACTCCTCTTGACGTTATCGGCCAGCTCCTCAAATCTCATCCGCCATCAGATTCTCACGCGCCTCCACACACTGCCTACTCAATCTGAGCTGTTTTCTTCGATCTCCTCTCTTTGGCGCGTGTGAGCACTCACCGCCGGCTTCATTCCATTCAGAATAGGAAGGTGAGTTTTCCCTTGCAGCTTCGTCCACGTTTGATCACTGGAAGTCTATCTCTGATGACTGGAAAAGTTGGTTTTTCCTGGTTTCTTTGTTGTTCCGTCTCAGAAGGTGCTGATCTAACAACTTCTGGCTTCCTGAAGGTTCTCTGGTACCCACCATGCTCTTTCCTTCCGGTCACCAGAGTTGGTATTGCTTTCTCTTCTTGACTGCCTTAAACGGATTTCTGGGCTTTCTATAAGTGCTGTTTGATTATCATTTCTCTGTCATTGTCCTTCGACTGGTTATAGGTATTCACAATCAAACTCTAATCGTCAAGAATGGCTGGTAAAGGATTATTTAAATTAGCTATTAATCATTCATATATCTCAATAAACCAGTCTATGACTCTCATTGGGGCTGATTACGCAGAATATTTACAATATCAGGCAAGCAAGCAGTCATCTCAATCTACTGTTGCTTCAGTCACACAATCTGGTAATTCAACCGTTTGTCTGTCTCAATTCTCCAATCTTGAGCCTTGGGTTTTTTATTCCGGTGCTTCTAATCATCTCTCTAGCAATTATAATTTATTATTTAATTTTTCACATTTGAACACTCCATATTCGGTCACTTTAACCGATGGTACAAAAGTCATGGCTAAAGTTGTAGGTAATGCTCATCCCCTCGATTCTTTATCTTTAAAATCTGTTCTTTACCTTCTTTATTATCCATATAATCTCGTGTCTATTAGTTAACTTACACAAACCTTAAATTGTCTTGTCACTTTTACTAGTGATTCTGTTTTTATACAAGACCGTGGTTCAGGAAAGACGATTGGCGAAGGACGTGAGTCACAAGGACTTTACAAACTCTATTTGCCTTCATCTTCTATTGCCTGCACAGTCAATGAATCTCCAAATCTTCTCTACAATCGTTTGGGGCTACCTAGTCTGTCTAAGCTTCAAAAGATCGTACCTAGTTTATCCGATTTATCTTCTTTCAAGTATGAGTCGTGTCAACTTGAAAAACAGTCTCGCCATTATTTCCCAAGGCGTATCAATAATCAGGCCTCCTCTCCATTTGAGTTAATACATTCTGATGTGTAGGGTCTTTGTCAAGTCAAATCTATTTTAAATTTTCAGTATTTTATGATATTTATTGACGATTATTCACGGTACATATGGGTGTTTTTAATGAAACATCGTTCTGAATTATTTTCTATCTTTAAATCATTTTATGTTGAGGTCGAAACATAATTTAATACCTCTATTTGTACATTACGCAGTGATAATGCTTATGAATATTTTTTAGCTCATTTCACAACCTTTATGTCTTCTCAAGGCATTCTTTATCAATCTTCTTGTGCTTACACCTTACAACAAAATGGGGTTGCTGAGCGCAAAAATAAGCATCTTATTGAAACTGCTCGTACATTACTATTACATTCACATGCTCCATCTCATTTCTAGGCTGATGCAGTCCTTACTGCATGCTATCTAATTAATAGGATGCCATTATCAGTGCTATAAAATGAGATTCCTTATTCCTTTTTGTTCCCCACTCATCCGTTGTATTCTCTTCCTCCTCGTGTCTTCAGTTGCATCTGTTTTGCCCATAACCTTTCTCCAGGTAATGACAAATTGTCTGCACGTTCTATCAAGTGTATTTTTTTGGTTATTTTCGTCTCCAAAAGGGTTATAAGTATTATTCTCCCATGACTCGTCGATATTTTATTTCTGCTAATGTTACCTTTTTCGAGTTGTCCCTTTATTTTTCCTCTTCTAACCCTCAATCTCCTATCACTGATATACTTCCGTTGCTTACATACACTCATCTTCTTAAACTACCTATTGAGTCGGGATCTCTCTCAGAGCCTTTACCAAATACTTCTGAACCCTTACAGGTTTTTGATTCTTCATAATCTTCTTCTCCTGTAGGTACTAATATTACTTCTGATTTGACGGATCCTTTTGACTCACCTCCTGCCATTGAGTCTTCATCGGTCACGACCCTAACTCCTGGTAATCAGTTTCTCATTGCTATTCGTAAAGCTGTAAGGTCTTCTTGTATTCCTAATCCTATTTATAATTTTCTTAGTTATCATTATTTATCCTCATCATACTATGCATTTGTATCTTCCTTATCTTTCATTTCAGTTCCTAAATCTGTCAGTGAGGCTCTCTCTAATCCAGCTTGGCGACAGGCACTATTAGATGAGATGATAGCCTTGCATAATAATGGTACTTGAGAGTTGGTTCAATTACCCCCTGGTCATTCCACTGTTGGCTGTCGATGGGTTTATATAGTTAAGACTGGTTCTGATGGTAAGGTTGATCGTCTTAAGGCACGACTAGTTGTCAAAGGTTATACACAAGTTTATGGTTTGGACTATGGTGACACGTTTTCTCCAGTGGCAAAAATGTCTTCCGTATGGTTATTTTTATTTATGGTTGCTATACGACATTGGCCCCTACTTCAATTGGATATTAAAAATGTCTTTCTTCATGGTGAACTTCAAGAAGAGATCTTGGAGCAACCTCCTGGTTTTGTTACTCAGGGGGAGTCTAGTTTGGTTTGTAAACTCCGTTGTTCATTGTATGGTCTTAAGTAATCTTCTCGTGCCTGGTTTGGACGATTTAGTAAAGTTATTCAGGAATTTGGTATGACTCGATGTGAGTTAGATCATTTTGTATTTTACAAACATACATCAAGAGGAAAGTGTATTTACTTGGTTGTCTATGTTGATTATATTGTTATCACAGGTGATGATCAAGAAGACATTCATCAGTTAAAGCAACATTTATTTGACCATTTTCAGACTAAAGACTTTGGTCCACTCAGATACTTTCTTGGTATAGAAGTTGCTCAATCTAAGTCTGGTATAATTATCTCTAAAAAAAAGTATGCTTTAGATATTTTGTATGAAGACAGGGGACATACTCAAGTGATTGGATACTTTGATGCAGATTGGGCTAGGTCCCCATCAGATAGGCGTTCAACTTCAAGGTACTGTATTCTTATCGGTGGCAATCTGGTTTCATGGAAAAGCAAAAAACAAGATGTGGTTGCTAGGCCCAGTGTAGAAGTAGAATATCGTGCTATGACATTGGCTACATGTGAGCTTGTTTGGTTGAAACAATTGATTCATGAGTTGAACTTTACAAAGATATCACAAATGAGGCTTTTTTGTGACAATCAGACAGCGCTTCATATTGCTTCTAATCCAATATTTCATGAAAAGACTAAACATATAGAGATTGATTGTCACTTCATTTGAGAAAAGATTTTATCTGGATATATAACTACTAGTCATGTTAGGTCCAATGATCAGCTTGCAGACATTCTGACCAAATCACTTAGAGGTCCATGTATTGAATTTATTTGTAACAAGCTTGGTGCATCTGATTTGTATGCTCCAACTTGAGGGGGAGTGTTGAGAATCAAGTTGAATATGTTAGATTAGGAAAGTTAGGATTGTATAATTTTATTTCCTTATTTTTTTTCCCTTGTTGTACTATATATGCATTGTATTAGTTTATTGAGAAATTACAAGAAGATTTTCAATTCTCATAATAATTATTGAGGGATGGAATTTTAGACAATGATCATTCTAACCTTAAAAGGAGAATTGGGATTATATGTGAATAGTTCGATTTTGGTGATCTTAATCCATATGCTTTATTTTTAGTTAATTTTAGTAGTGCAATATCTTAAAGTTTGGATAGGAATCCCATAAATTAAGTGAGATGCAGTTAAAACAACTTATCATTATAAGTATTTTGGAATATGCATGGAAAACATGATAACACATGCTAGTAAATGTCTATTTTTTTCTTTCATCAATCTCGTTTTGTTAAGGAGCGTCACAACATCTAGATTGATGAATTGTAACTTTTTCTTTCAAAAAATTTTCCAAGCATTAATTAAAATATTCCATTCCATTAGCTAAGCAAAGGATTTTTGTTTGAAATTAGGTTTCAATCATGTTATAGAAATCTCTAAACAATTTTTCAACATCAAATTTTTTTTATTTAATATGAATACCCAAAATAATTTTGTGTGATCATCGGTGAAAATCACAAACCATTTTTTCCTTTTCTAGTTCAAGATATTAACCTTTGAAGGACCCTAAACATCACTATGAATCAATAAAATGGGTTTGATGCATGATAAGGTTTTGAAATAAAGATGGCATGATGATCTTTTGACAAATGACAACTTTCAAAATGAAAACTTGAACAATACACTCCTTTAAATCAAGTAGGAAGCAAATGTTTTAGATACGAAAAACTAAGAAATCATGGTCTAAGATGCCATAACGTTATTTTTTCATAAATAGAAATTGAATTGGTACTATTGAAGCCTTGAATTTTTATTTTTATTTTTAATTATTGAAGAAGTTCTTATCAAAGGTAGTGTGCGTCTATCATTCATTGCCAATCATCATTGTGAGCTTTGATCTTGGGACAGGAAATAATACTCAGTTATAATCCTTCAATAATTACTAATAGACAAAAGTTTAGGAGCAAGTTTATGGACATGGAGAGCATATTTAAGATTGTTGAGTTGTATATACTTTAGGAATAGGAATTAGTATAAGAATATGAATTAGTATTTGCATCTTCATGATCTTTAGGAAGGAATTAGTATCTGTATCTTCATGATGTTTGGGAATTAATATTTGTACAATAGAAAAGTCTAGATTATTTTTCAATTAGGATTTGTAGATATGGCTATATAAACCTTGTATTTCATTTATCAAGAAGTATACAAAAATTCTTTATCTTTCTTCTAATGTTTCATATTATTAAAGTCATTACTACAGAAAAAGTAATAGGCAGTATTAATACTTCGTGGGCTACATTTATTGAATTATGGTGCATGGGCCAAGGTCTTAAGAATCACTTAACTACAAAGATTGTCAAAATAAATGACAAAGATAAAACTGAATGAAAAAAGATTGATGCTTAGTTATGTAATATGTTATGGCAAACAATTGATTCTCAATTATGTCCTATTTGCAAAACTTATTGAACCTGTTTTGAAATTTGGAATCAAGCCAAACTATTATGTACTAATCACATTTAAAGACTACATTTTATTGTTTTGAATTTGGTTAATCTAAAACAGCAGGGTATGAGAATATTAGAATTTCTTGGTAGAATGACATCCCTCAAAGCCAACTTTAACTCATTGCTATGCGTTGGTAAGACTACCGCAGAAAGGATCTAACACATGGTACAAGTTTTCCATGGTTTTGAGATTGGCTTATATTAGTCTTAAGTTTTCTCTAATCTAGGATTGCATTTTTGTTAATGTTATTATTCCCTCTCTTGATGATGTAATTGCTCAGCTTCTTTGTGTTTTCACTCCAAATAGTGCACCTAGATCTTTTATTATTGACTCTTCAATTTTGGCTTCTCAATCTCAGACTAATACTAGAGTAGAGCAAGGAAATTATGGTAGTAGACTGATACCAATTTTGTTAGGAACCTAGCAATGATCCAATTCTCAGCCAATGTGAACCAAGCAATTTTATAAAGAAATTAAGAAGATAGTTCTTATACGTATTGAATGTTGGCTATACTTACAAGAATAGCAAAACTCTTACATAGACATTCCTCCTCTATCTCTTCCCTCTTCAAGCCTTCTCTTTTATCCTTTTTCTCTCTTATCCCTTAAGCCACGTGGCCTTCTTCCTTAAGTGGTTCTCTCATTCATGTGCCAACAACTCATTTTCTTTTTTGTGCCCCCAATTTTCGCCCTACTGCTTGTCTCTTAAGGCACAAATATGTGGTCCTAACACAAACAAATAATACAACTTATAGGTAACATTATCCTTGAGGATTTGGAAACACCAATTCTTGTTTCCTCTTTCCAACAATGATCTTATGGCTTGCATTGTATTATTTTCTTAAATTTTGTATTTTTATTTTATTTTATTTTCTAATGACTTGGAAACCTTTATCCATACTAGTTGATCAACCTTAGTTGTTCGAGCACGTTAAACCCAAGAGTCTATGATTATTTAAACTTGCAACCATAGACTAGGTAAATAAAGGGTTTTTGGCTTCACTATAACCTGAACATTGGCCACTACTATAAATGACCACTGCCCTTACCATTAGTCCAAACCCTTAGAGTCAGTTTTGTATTTTATTTTTTATCAGTTGTATCAAATTTCCAAATCTGATTATATCTTCATGATCTTGTTTGACTATACAGGGTGGGTATAGAGGCTTTTACTCTAAAAATACCATGACATTAACTCCTAAAGTTATGAACGATATCCATAAATGTGGTGGCACATTTCTTCGTACTTCGCGAGGAGGTCATGATACCCACAAAATTGTTGACAATATAGAAGACAAGGGAATAAATCAGATGGAGCATAAGTTTTTTATCTAACTCCAAGAAAAAAAATTTTAAGATGCAGAAATACTGATCTTTCAATGGACTTTAGGTGTATATAATTGGTGGTGATGGTACACAAAAAGGAGCAGCTCTTATTTACAAGGTGATAATTCCTCATACACATATATAAATTCCTATTTTTCATGTTTACCTGTCAGGCAACATTATTGTGATGAAACATCAGTGTGCCTTTGTATTTCTGCTCTTTCCTGGTCTTATTGGCACATTTTGGTTAAGGAAATTGAGAAACGTGGTCTTAAAGTGGCAGTTGCTGGCATCCCTAAGATAATTGATAATGATATTGCTGTAAGTTTTGCCACCATACTCTCAGTGCTTTTTAAGTTAATGTAGCTAATTTATATGAACGCAATGTCCATGGATTTGATTGTTCAACATCAACAGATTTAATTCTTCAGCATGAAAAGAAACTCAATATTTATATTATGAGTTTCTTCTTTCTCACCATGTATTCATATGCTCTTCCCAAATAAAAATAGTAATATTCTCCATATTTACTGTTGTGGTTTCAGGTGATAGACAAGTCTTTTGGTTTTGATACTGCTGTTAAGGAAGCTCAGAGGGCTATTAATGCTGCACATGTGGAGGTTGAAAGTGTTGAAAATGGAGTTGGAATTGTCAAATTGATGGGTAGATATAGTGGTAAGTATTGTAAGAAACATGTGATACACTGGTGCATATCAGTTTACATTATTTTCCAATTCTTGTTATATGTTTTTGAGCTTGACTTCTGCAGGTTTCATTGCTATGTATGCAACTTTGGCAAGTCGAGATGTGGTAAGACTTCACTCCCATGCTATAAAAACCTGATCTCCTACTTATGACCTTAAATATTCTTGGATCAAATTTTGGGTGTTATTATAGTGCTAAAATATATGCAGTGAGGAAATATAAGCGTTGGCTTAAAAAAAATCTATCTAAAAAATAAGCTCCTCTTCTATGAACTCTACTTGAGAAAGTCATACCAAACAGGCTTTAATTAGAATTATGAAAGATAATAGTTAGTCTTGGTATTTTCTAATTTATGGTGCTAGAGGTTGATGATTTATTTTTCTTTGTGAGCTATGATATTTTGTGTCTAACAGTTTGTTTTTTGTGCAAATAAAAGAGTAATTATGAGATTGTGGTTTAGAATATAATTTATGCAGTGATATTTCAGAGATCAGTATGACAATGTTTTTACTTCTTGGTCTGCAATAGTTTGTTCGAATGTTACAGGATTGTAGCTTGATTCCAGAATCTCCATTCTATCTTGAAGGCCAAGGTGGACTTCTTGAATTTATTGAACAGCGGCTTAAAGAAAATGGGCATATGGTGATTGTGGTAGCAGAAGGAGCAGGACAATAGTATGTTGCCCAAAGCATACCTGCAGCTGATGAGAAAGATGCATCAGGAAACAAATTACTCCTTGACATTGGTCTCTGGTTGACTCAAAAGATTAAGGTGGGCTACTACATTTTTTCTCACAGACTCAAAATGAGATGATGTCATTGGATTCAGTCTTATTAATCAAATAAAGTTTTACCATTTATGGCTTTTGCATAAGGATTTTTTTGGCCATGGAATGGGAAGTTGCAATGCTGGTTGTGATTACATCCTAAGATTCTTTATGTGTAAGCATGTTTACAGATTTGATGCTATTAGAGACTTGAGAAGCATTTTATGATTGCTGCTTCAAAAAGCAAGTATGCAGGGGTACACACTACAATAAATTGAGTCATGGAAAACATGGTTGATTTTGTCTTGACACAAAATGTTTACTGGACCAACAACCTTGAGATGAATATTCATTTAGAGAGTTATAACCTACATTATAGTTATTTTAACTAATGAATTTCTTTTTTGGTTTTTTCCTTTTTCTGAGTATTGACATCTTTTTTCTTTAAGCAGAAATTTTTTTTTTCTAATAGTTTTATGTGTACTAGCTTTGTATCAATCTTATGTAAGTATGCTTCATGTCACAGGATCACTTCACTAATATTCTGAAGATGACAATAAATATGAAATACATAGGTATATTACTGAGATCTTTTCTTTCTATTTTCTCGTGCAGTTGAATTTACTAACACTAGCATTCAATATTTTTAGTGGTTGTAAGAAAATGTATTCTATACCATTTTTCACTGATCCAACATACATGATAAGAGCTATTCCCAGTAATGCATCCGACAACATCTACTGCACTCTTCTTGCCCATAGTGCTGTTCACGGGGCCATGGCTGGGTTTACAGGCTTCACAGTTGGACCTGTAAACAGCAGGCATGCTTATATTCCAATTTCTGTAAGCACTGCTTTGTCAGTTTTTCAGGATAACGTAACATTTTATGTGTATTGTAACCCAAATTACTGATGTATCTTTAGTCTTAATTGTTTCTGCCTGTGATCCTTAATTAAGTGTATTAAAATTTCAATTTTGTGCTGCATTCGTACAGTCAAATTTCTCATTAATTTTGAATTGCTTGCATTTTTTCAGCATGTCACTGGGACACGAAACACAGTGAAGTTGACTGATAGGATGTGGGCTAGGCTTCTTGCATCAACAAAGCAACCTATTTTCTTGAATAGTAGTGATATGTTGCAAGATAGTGTATATAATAAGGCTGAAGCAATTGACGATACGAAGATTTCTTCTGTTTAGATTTCACTTGGGTTCAGATCCAAACAGTTCAATGTGATTAGTTCATCAACAAGATAAAAGATTATTTCAAGATGGATTTCGTTTGCATTCAAACCCAAGCAGGTCAGTGAAAATTTTTCTTGTGATTGTCACAAACACATGCTGCAGTGTGTCTCTTGTTAAGACATTTTATTTGTTGTTTAGGTTCCATTATTGCTATATTTATTGGCTGCAGTTTAGGTTGTATATTGCAGTACTTTCAGTTTATTCTCCTGCCAAAATATGTGTAAATGGCATCATGGAAGGATATTCTATATTCTATGTATAAAATAATTCAATATAAAATTATGGCCAAGTTCTTTGCAAAGTGACACAAGTTAAAAAATGGATGCCTTATTTTTAAGAAACGAGTCTGGGTTTTTTGTTTGGTTTGCGTATCTTGTATGCTTACGTATTTTTGTATAATTAAGGATAGAGAATCTGTCACTATTATGCACTAAAATACTCTTAGTAGTGTTTTACTGACAATACATTGTGCTGTTTTATTGTCATATGTTTGCTTTTAATATGACCAAGAAGTGGGCTGCTGGTCTTAGCCTAGGAACAAAGGAATCAACCAACCCATTATGAAGGAATCTAATAATTAATGACCTCATGCTGTAGAGAGCTGGTGACGATCTTTAAAGCAAGGAGCGTCCTTAGTTCTTCTCATGGCTATAAAGTTAGCAAGTTGCCCCCTATATCGCTCGTTTACAACTGGTTTTGTACCAGTGCAAATGTTGACACATTCCATGTAACAATGTATGAGACTAGGAAACAAAAAAACTTTTGCAACTGGATCAAACTGCGGTCCTGTACATGCAACTTGTTCATCAAATCTATCTTTTTCGAGGGGTACCATCGACTTATGAATCCTTCATGTTGATTCCCTCAAGATAAGATGTACTACCTCAATCCTCGGTGTAGGTAAATCATACATGCATCTACATGATCAAATTTTAGATGAAGTCAACTCTTGAAACAACTGGTCAGCGTCTCTTCCCTTCCATTTCTATAAGGTTGTTAATTTGAGTCGGTTGTTAAAAAGATACTGTCAAAAAGTTATTGATTCAAACCGAATTCAAATTAAAGCTTTCGTACAATAACTCAGTTTGAGTTCAGTTTAAATTTTTTTCTAGTGATATTATTTATTTCGATAATGATACTTTTCACTTAAGTAATAATACTATTTATTCTATTAATAATTTTTTAATAAAATTTTTAATTTGTTCAAATTTGATTCAAACTAAACATCATAAATTCAAACTGAATTTACATAAGTCTATATTCAAATTTGGCTTAGCTTGCTTGAGTACAATTTGGAACAGGGTGCAAATTAGAATTGGCTGTGAAGGTCATGGCTTTCTCTGGAATCATTGAAAAACGGCCCAGTTTTAACCACTTTTTCTTCCTGAAATTCAATGTGGAAGGCCAGCTGCTATTGGGTAGTAGACCTGTAGTTTAGTTTGAGTAATATGTTTGTTACTGTCGTTGTCTTAGTTAGCAAAATTTAGCAAGATAAATGTCAACGAAACAAAGTAATGAACAGAATGTCAACCCATCTCAATTCAGTAGGAAAACCAAGTCTAGATACAACATTTGTTGTTCTATAATTCTTCCAGCAACTTAGTCTACCTTGTACGACAATACAACTTAACTCTTCCGCAGCCAAATTATGCCTACTTGCATTCTTAAAAGTCGAACAGCTCTCACCCTTTTACATAAAACAAACTAGTACTACGTCAGTTTGATGTAGGATAGTCAAGTACATACAACGTTTCATTAAAAAAAACTGCTTACTGTGATCTTTCAAAATAAAAAGATTATTTACTCACACTTCAACTACACAAATTCACACCATCCAAATCATTTATGATTTATTCTTAAGAATGTCCTCCCTCCTAAGTTAAGCTTTCACTTTCCGTGGATATGACTTGAGAATTCTGCAACTCCATTTCCTTTTTCTCTTTTCCTTTTCCTGCAACTAGTTGTTGCTGGAGGGCCACCTAATCCAGCCTCCAATGGAAAATTCAAGATTGCTCTGCGACCTCTCATTTTGAAAGCAGCACAATCATAGGCTTTTGCAGCATCAATATCAGTATCAAAAGTTCCTAACCATACCCGGCTTCCCTTATGAGCCGGGTCACGGATCTCTGCCGCGAACTTCCCCCATGGCCTTCTTCGGACCCCCCTGTAGTGTTTCCGCTCTTCATGGTCTGCCATTTTTGGACTGTAAGTATCAGTTAAATTCAAATTAGGTTCCTTTGGATATTCCAACTCCAGTATTTCATTTGTCTGTGAAGCAGATGCAGAGTGAGGTTCGGATTTGGATATTGGGTGTTCGGTTCTGATGGGTTGGAGAAACGAAGTAGAAGAGATATCGAAATCGGATTCATCTATGGAGTTGAAGTCTCCAAGAAGAAATTGACGAATGAATTCCAGGGAAGAGATATCTTCTAGAGTTGCCATACATCTGATAATAGAAAAGGAAGGCAGTGGAGGAGCTTATAAAAGGAGGAAAATGAAGGTGTCATTTGCAGAGAGGGGCCTGAATTTTAAAGTGGGGACTCCCATGAATTTAATTCTCAGAAAGCAACTTCCTCCCCAATAATAGAATCACGTCCAATTTGAAGCACACCAAAAAGAAAAAAAAAAAAAAAAAAAACCTACAAGTTAAGCAACAAGGCGATGGCCTAGAGCATGAAAATATGGAGGGAGGGAAACTAATGCAGTGTATGACATGTTGAGTATTGACTTCTAATGGATGAGGATCCAAAACTGCCACTAGTATTGTTAAAAGGGCCTCCACGTCCAAATGACTACAAAAGCTTTTTTAGCATTTTGTGTCCAGCTTTTTCATGTTGAGTGTCAAGCTGGGAAGCTGACCCAGTTGGTAGCGCAAAGATAAAGTTTTTATTTGGGTTACGGCTCAATCCGAACTGAGCTGGCTGGGATTTAAAAGTTAGCTTGGTTCTATTTGACTCAATCTCAAATCAAATTGAGTTCAAGTCAAAAGATTTGATTCGTTTTTAAATTGAATTGAATTCTAATTAGAAAAAATTTGACTTAATTTAACTCGTGAGTCAAATAAATAATCCGATTCGATTTTAATTTGACTCATTGTTATGTTAAACAATTATTGTAATAATGTCATTTTGTCTATTATTGAATAAAATGATATTGTTTTAT
Source organism: Anacardium occidentale (assembly GCA_026122585.1). Classification (NCBI taxonomy): domain Eukaryota; kingdom Viridiplantae; phylum Streptophyta; class Magnoliopsida; order Sapindales; family Anacardiaceae; genus Anacardium; species Anacardium occidentale. The sequence continues at coordinate 93,718 of JAJEJH010000429.1, forward strand.
TAATGAGTCACAAATTCAAATTATGAATTTGAGTTATAGATTTGAACTATAAATTTAAATCATAAACTCAAACTAAATTTGAAATAAATTTAAATCAAATCATTTCTATTCAAGCTAAATTTGAATTATCTATAATTTTGGCTTGACAAACTTAAATTGAACATGAGTCAAACTACTTTTCTTTTGAGTCCACCTCAAGCCAAGGGAATTTGGGATTCAATTTGGTTTGTATCTACCCTTACTTAGGCACCCTTAAGGTTTAGAGAAATAAAAGAAAATTTACCGATTTTAGAATGAAAAACTTATACCCCTATCTTACATGTCTTATTTCATGTATGCATGTCAACTCATATATGAGGCGTTTGGATAGGAAAACATCTATTAGGGCAAAAAATTTTGAAAAACAACAAATTACCTCTATTAGGGAACCCAAACTTTTGAAAGCTTGTAAAAGTCTCCCCAATTTTCATTCTACACGTACAATTTAAAGAATATACGCACAAGAAAACAACAAATTGATTTATAGATTCCAATAAAGAGAGATGAGTGAGGGGTTGAATAAAGGGTGCAAAGTCAATGATTCACATAAGAGATTGTGATATATGGTTGATCGATATGTTCATGCCCAATTGACCTTGAGATCCATTTGGGATTCCATTTCTACAGTTTGATGCATATTATCAGAGGATCAGAATAAGATTTGTAGGATTAACTTGGGGGAGTTCATTACACTTCAAGACTCTAGATTCAACATGTTAGTTTATTCTTTTATGTTGAAGGAGATAGTGGTACTGACTATACTAGAGGAGGAGTTCTTCTTTTTTGACAAATGGTGTAGAGGTACAATTTCAGCGTTATGAGCTTGCAATAATCATAAGATTAAGATTCAGTGATCGTGTAGTGTATCACCATTATATAGGCCCTGACATGGTTATCTACTTTAAGATACATATTTTAGGGGGAGTGCTCGATAAAGTTTAAGGATGACATCACACTTTTTAGGAAATGTATTAGGAGCTAGATTCAATGGATGTAGTTGAGATAGCAATTTTGTACTATCTATATTTTGGCCTATTGAGCGTTGACCAAAGAAAAGTTATCCCCAAAAATGTGTTATAGATTATTGATGACCTAAATTAGTTTAATGCATACCTATAGGAATGTAGGGTATGAGAGATGACTTTCCAGATCATAAGAGATTGGGTTGATCGACATGAGGCAAAGCGTATACCACTAGACATGAACCCACACCACATGAAGTACTCTATTATGGGATTCCCACTGGCCTTCCATGTAAATTCATCTTCTTGAAGAAAATTATTATATAATATTAATTAATTAATGAATTTACATTATTAGTAATATATTTGTTTATTGTGAAATTGCACTTATAGATTTATAAGATATGAGGTTGGAGATGATTACATGTATGTTGAGGTGGAGGACTCGAGACATCCTCGCATGGGATGATGTAGGTAATATTTTTTACGGAGACAAGGTTAGTGTGACAGTAAATTTAATTTTTAAAAAATAAAGTTATAAGAAGTTTATAAATTTAACCAAAAATAGGTAATTGTTAAACAAGATAGAGTTATGAGATAGATTTAACCATCAAATGAGGAGGAGGAGGCATTTGAGTGGTATTGTAGGATAGTTAGGTTATTAGGAGATAGATAGAGATATCATTATCATTAGAGTCATCATCCCCCCAATAAGAGTCCACTCTAATAAGAAGATGTAGAGGGGAGGATTATAGCTTCTCTTATAAGCCACAACTTTGTAAGGCTCTCGCTCAATAGATTAGTAGCACAAATCATGCCACTTTATCATGATCAAGAGAGGATGATTTGAAGGACTTCATTGTGATCAATTTTACACATTTGACAAAGTTAATCACAGGGTTAGGAGTATAACTTACTAATCGTCTGATTCATATTGAGAGTAAGGTTGATAGATTGAAGACCATTATCAAGGTATGGCCTTAATTAAGATCATGTTTTGTTATTGTTATTAATGTTAAAAATAAGTAACATGAATTTCTTTGTGTATAGTCTTCACATGGATAAGGGAGCCCAATAGGACAAGGGTATTTTAGATACAGTAGACCCTTTAGAGACAACTTACAACTCGATAAGGAGCCACCCCTTGATGAAGACCCACCCTACAGGGACAATACACCCATCGGGGATGATCCACCCTTGGTGGCAGATGTACTGATGCAATTAGTTATAAATTTATGACTTTGTTAGTGATGTATTATTTTTTTAGTCTGATTAATATTGATAGTTGATGTAATAAGTTGGTTTATTTGTAGGAGTCCCATTCATATAAGGGGCCCACTAGTGATGCCATTGCTTTAGAAGAGATGACTTAAGGAAACTCGTCAGATGAGGTAACCAAAAGTGTAATAGCAAGTGAGTTTGGTTTTTTAAATGAAACATTGACATGACTATTGTTTTTTTTTTTTTTTTATGTTTTCCAATTAGGGTGATGAACTACCCAAAGTTACTATTTTAGTGACGGTATTAGAGATGATATAGGCCACTGTCAACACCGTGCCCTACAACTGTGTTAGTATGTTCACTAAACTTATAATGTTATTATGCTAATTATAAATGTTTTCATTTTAGTGAAGTAAAAGTAATTTTATATTGATAGGGTCATATTACAAAAGAGGACCTAATGTGAGGCACTTACCGAGTTTTGATGTTTGAGGGAGACGTTGCACTATTGATGACCATGCCTACTATGGTCGATTTGATAACATACCTACTGTGGTCGATTTGATAACATAGTAAGAGACAGATCACCTTGGTCATTTAATAGCACGGTATGAAGTACACACATTAATTTTGTACTCTAATTAATTATAATTAATTAGTAGGTGAATTAGCAATTAGATAATTTTATTTTTTAGTTGCGATATTCTAGACATGGTCAAATAGTGTTAAACGGCTTATATGAATGCATCATTTACATAGATCCAACAAAAAAAAAAGGGTCAAACAACAAAGTGACATATGATGTTACTTATAGTTGATTGGGAGGCAAGATTTTTGTCTTGATATGACTGAGGAACTCCAACTAGCAGTAGAGAGGTGGTCGGTATTGGGTTTAGAGCAAAAAACCTTTTTGGATAATTGTTGTCAAGCTAACAAAGTGGTTGAAATATAACATAAGTAATACAAATGTTTTAATTTAAATTATTAAATTATGTATATCTTAAAATATTAAATAACTATATTTTTTAATTGTTTCAACATACTAAGGCCTTTTCGACACTCTTATGTCAACATTAGGTGTATAGGGGTTAGGCTTGATTAGGCAAAATTAGAATAAGGTCCACTATTATTGGGTGGCATATCTCCCAGCTGATGTTAAGGACTTCTAGAAGAATCCAAAGGAATTTGTATGGCCAGACATGCATACTGCATTGGTTAAGGGACAGATCAAGCATGAGATTCTTTTTAGGCGTTATAGTGATATAGTTAAGGTATATATGTTGCAATAACATATTAAGTGTCATCGTATTTATTTGTTCATCTATATTACAATTTGAATATTAATTATAGGTTTCATCTCGATCAACTTTGACAATTAACATTAGGTCTATAATGTCATAAATTTGGTGTATTAGGACTTCATAGTATATGATTCATCAACAAGTTACACTGTGGATATGATGGGATTTGAAGAGATGATAAGCCTTTGTATGACTTTAATTTTGATAATAATTATGCAAACTACATATTGGGTTGATTGTGGTTGAGTGTGGAGACTTGATCTTCTGACTTTATTGAGGAGAGAAGATGTCTCTCAATAGATACCAAGTACTAGCAATTGTGGCATATACATGTTAAGCTTCATGGAGACTTTGGCATTATGGTGTTAGATGAACTTTAGGGCTAATTCGATACATGTCTTGAGACGACAACTCATCACATAGTATTTTGTTCTATTATTGATTCATATATGTTTTTTATAGTTGTATTTAATTCATCATATAGTTGATTTCATGTATTCCATTTCATATTGTCATTTAGTTTGTATTTTACTATTCACCCATATTATCATTAAATATAACAATCCACATTAACACAACAAATGACAATAAACAAAAGGTAGTTCACATTAACATAACAGTTAACATTAATCATAACAGTTTACATTAGCATAATAATTGACATCCGACATTATAGTTCATATTAAATTTCATATAAACTAAAACAAAAATATTTGTCAAAACGTACATATAAATTTATCAATGCTTCTAAGGTGGGATGGATGTTGGATGTGGTTTTTTGTTCCACATGATAATTGTGTATGACCAAGTTGCCTGCAGCGGTTACACTTCTGTGGAACTACGTTTTCTCTTGAGATGGAATTTTGGCTATACTACATGGACATCCAGCTTGTTTATGAGTTGTGTATGGTGGCAATATAATAGTTGGTGGGTCAAAGAGTATCCATTCAAATTGGTAACAACAAATTCATATCTTTAACATACATATCTATATAAAAGGTTGTGTTGTAATATGGATAGACTTATTGTACACACATTGACACATTCAGTTGTCTACCAACATGTAATAGCCCAGGGGTAGAATTGTTATTTTAAGCTCTGAGACTAAGGGTAAAAGATAGATTTTCAGTTAGGAAATGATTCTGAGAGGATTCAAGGGTAGAAAAATCTTTTATAAGCCTTTTATGGCTTATACATGAATATTCTGAGAAGAATATTCCATGTATGGCACAAGGAGAGAGAGATTTCAGATTTTTGAGGGGCATACGCCTGTATGTTCGAGACACATGCCCGTGTGCCAGGTGAGAGACGCGTTATAAGTTTCTTTTCTCGTATTTTCTCTCATTTTTTTCCTTTAGCTTTTCTCTTCTCCTTTTTCAGCGAACCCTAGGTAAGAATCCATCTAACCAACAGACCTTATTTCGGTTAGAGATTCAAGAACAGCTAGAGAAAGAGATCTAGACGCCATAGCTAGAGGTAAGTATTTCTTTACCTCTTTCACTTAGGTTTTCAGCATGCTTTTCTGATTTTTAGCTCCTTGGATGATTACTGCATGTTGTGGATGTTTTCCAACATGATTTGATGATGATGAGATGCTTTAAATGATGATTTATGAGCTTATTATGCAATGTATGTTGTGTATGTTGCTTGGGTATGAAACCATGATAAATGCATGAGATTTGGCATGCTTAATGATGAATGTATAAGATGAGAGTGTGTATTGGCATTTATATATGTTGTGTTTATGTTTAATTGAAGAATGGATGAGATTTGGATGTGTTTAAGTGGGATTTTCTAGGTTTCTAGACGCATCTGTAGATTCTGGGTTGAGCACACGCCCGTGTGGCCTCAAATCTACATGGAACACAGTCTTGTATGTTACCTGTGTGCGTATGAAAATCTAGACAAATGCACGTGTACCTGAGTGCATATACCCGTATGTTTATTCCCAATTTTACACGCCCGTGTAGGCAAGACACGAGAAGTGTTGAGGTAGTTACACGCCCATGTGCCCAGTTATGCATGCCCGTGTACTTGCACCACACGCCCATGTTGTTGGCCAATCTTCATGAATGTTTGATAAATTTTCTAGAAGCTAGCACGCCCAAGGACACGAGAAGCACACTGTCCTGTGTGCCTTGATACACGCCCGTGCACATAGACACATACGCCTGTGTGGCTTAAGAAAGACAGAAAAGAGAATATTAAAGAAAAGATAAGCTATCCTAAGCAACCTTAAGCAAATTCTAAGCATGAGAAACATAAGAATAACAAGAGATAACCTCATATCATCATGATTATCAAGCATTAAGCATGACATGTCATATCAGATGATTTCAGAAAAGGGATCTAAGGATCTAAGAGTATATTTTAAAAATGTATATATATATATATATATACGATGTTTCAAATATCAGTTAGGGGTGGATACGAGGGGACACCTGTGAGTTCGCACGCCCACTAGAGAGGGAAACCATAGTCTGCTAGAGAGGATATGATTGTGCATGAGTAGTTTTATCAAAGGTTTAAGCTCACATGGCAAGGGTGCCGAATCCTTATGTTCATCAGTCTGGCCAGCATAGCAGATATATTTTCAAATACAATACTTTCTGATACAGTTTTTAGTTATACTATATGTATATATATGAGGATCTTTAGATTAGAGATTTTATATCAGAAAAAGTTTTCAGAAAAGAATGAGTTTTCAGAAAATCAGGTTTGAGGGTAAAGTTTATGATAAATGAGTATTTACATGACATCAAAGCATACATATCATGTCATGTACAACTTTCCTGAGAAACAGAAGAGATAAAAGCAAAGTACAAGACATAGAACAAATGAAATCTCTAAATAAAGAAAGTATGAGAAATAAGACAAAGAAAGACAAAGAACATTCTTGAAAACAGACGAGATAAGAAAGTAAAGAAGTAAGAGATAAAAAACTAATGTAATAAGCTACTGTAAAGCAAGTATAATAAGATGATATGAAAACAGTAAGCAAAGAACTCAAGGTCTGATCTAGGATCAACTTTTGCTCGATGACCTGTCTGCGTGAGAGATAGGAAATGCTTACTGAGTGATTTTGTCACTCACCCCTTTTTCCTTCCTTTCTCTTTTGTAGGCCAGTGAGGTGGGGATTGAGATGTGGCGATGCAGTTGTGAGGTTTTGGGGATATGACTCGGTAGCTAGTTTTGTGATTCGGCTCGTATGCTTTGATAACTTTTTATCTCATGTATTTATGTGTGTATTATATTGTGGTATGCACTGTATGTATAACATGATTTTATATATGAGTAGCCTGAGATTTTCAGATAAGCCATCATGACTTATTCTATTATAATATTGGTATTTTACGCTTTCGTATACAGAATTTTTAAAGTATTTTAAGCAGCAGTTAAGTATTCTTTTTCCTTGTGGGGATCTCCGTTATAAACACATTTTTAATATGATATTATATATATTTATATATATTTTTTAAATAACTGCGCACAATAGGCCTTGGGTGGGGGTCACTACACAACAACTATGACATGTTTACATGGGAGTTGTTATAATTGGAATTTCCTGCAAGTGCATTCCCTTGTTTGGATGTCTACAACAGTTATGTTTTGTCCACTCTTAAATACCTCAAATTTGTGGTTGTTGATGGGTGAACACCCATGTTGGATGACTTTCATGTGTAGGTGGTGAGTATGTCTTTTGCCTAGGGGGTGATGAGGCTTGTGGATGTATTTGGGTAAAGATACAAAAGTTACAACAATGGCAATGAAAGCAATACAAATGTAAAAACCATACTTGCATGGTTCCATATTGAAGACTATTTTCACATATACCGATGACTGTTTTATGCATACCTTTTTTCTTGCCGGTAAACGGTCATATCCAATTTCAAACGTCTTTTTTCACATTTAGACTTGTTGCAGAATAACCTTATTGAAAATATTCTAAAATCCATGCATATTGTTCATATTTGGATGAACAATTTTTTTCATACAATGTATCCATTTTTACGCCATACTATGCACCAAATGTCCAGTTTTCTTATAGTATATAGCAAGATTTGATGAAACTCATCTGTCTACACATCTTTTCTAACCATTTACATTATTGAAAATTCTCTCAAATTACCAAAAATCTTCAAGAATGTCGAAACCTATCAGTACATACATTTTTTTGGGTACATATAAAATACAAAATATATATTGTCTATGCATGTATTAATTAAAAATCATCAATTATGAATTCTATACATACCATGTGTATAACTAGGTAGGCGTTACATATTAAAAAAAAAAAAAAAGAGTTCTGCAAAGGTGAAAACAATTGTATTTAATTAATAAAAGTAATTATTTAATATAATGTCCCTTTAATCATTATATTTAAGATGTGTCAAAATAACTTCAATTATGAAGATGTAAATGTCACCATCCAAGATCTCTGGGGCTCTTCATAATTCCTCATGTCTTAGGGGTTTCATTAAATCTCCTGCAAGTCTCTCCATATGGCTGGATCAGCCAACATGAAATCTAATTGTGCATGCATCTTTTAGAAATAAGGAGACCTTATCTAAATTATTATCATTGATGAAGATTAATTAATTTTTATAAATATCTTTTGGGGTTTCTATTTAGGGAAAATTCCTCAATTGACCCTTTTAAGAAGTCAAAGTAACAATTATAAACTTGTAAATGGCTTTTTGAACAATACCTTCCATAAGAATTTTTGACACTTCTATCCTATCTTTTGAATTAATCATGTGCATACCATTTTTTCCATAAAAGTGTTTGATTTAGGATTGAAATATAGAGTTATATGGTTTTGATGTTATTTTTAAAAAAGAATTTAAAGTTAAAAGGAATATAGAAATGTCGAAAGTATGTTTAATTTGAATAAATTCAAATTAAAAAGTATTGGTAGAATTGTTAAAGGAGGTACAATGATATTAATCTTGCTTGAGTGAAAGTTTATATTTTACATAGTTATTTATTTTATATATAATTTATTGTATAAAACATCAATTTCATGATATAAATTATTAAAAAGCCCACCTAAGTGAGGTTAGTATTATTATATCCCACTAGAGTCATTGGATTTGAGTAACTTGAATTTTAAAATTTTTTCAAAAATTAATTTTTCACTTAAGTACAATGTTTTATTAAATATGTAATATTTCACTTTAACATAATCTTGATATATATATATATATATATAATAACTCTAGAAACATTAAAGAGAAGAAAGTAATAAAAAAATATGTGAAGTGAATTGAATGAGAAGGGCAAAATCATCCAAAATTTGTATTATGAAGTCTTATAAATACAATTATTATTGTTTTATAATTTGACTCATAAAATAGGGTTATATGAATAATTATTTTTTTCATTTAATGATTAAATATACATACTTATTTTGTTAATAAGAAAACATATTTTGACTTTTAAATTTTCATCTGACACAATCTTTAATTTTGGTTTAATATGGATGGTTGGTTTGATGGCTAGAGATGCTGGCTGAATTGCTTTAAATAACATAGTATAATTCCAATCGTAAATGGCATGAGAAATTATGTAATTCAATACTAACAAGATATTAATTTAATAAGAGTCATGTAAGTTGATTTATATAAAGGTTTGAGTAGATACAATAGTAGGTCATGTTGTACCACATCAGATTGGCATTGGCATGAGCCACTATATTTTGATGTTGATTGTGTTTAAATCATCAATTAATAGACTTTACGGGTTAGGTTGATTCTATCAAGAAGTAAGACATAGGACACAACCCAAGGTTTTACGGGTTGTGTCTATTAGACCTTTAATGATCCACCAATTTAATTTTTTAATATTTTTTTAAAACTTTAAATACCATTTAAGTCTTCCCTAAAATAGTAGTACATTTATTGTTGTACTCCACCCATAATAAACCTTTGTATTATAAAATTTTTATTTTTATTTTTATCATTAATCTCAAGTTAATTGTTAAACAATGAAGATAAAATTTATAAAATAGAAAAAATTGATTAAAACATAACATGTTTGCAAGCCTTAAAACCATTGCAAACATTGATTGTAAACAAACTTTTTGGAATTGCAAGCCATAAAACCCTTGCATTTTCAGTTGATCATAATTTTACTCATCTAAGTCATAAAACCCTTGGATTAAGCATGTTAATTATCAATGAAAAGTCGTTAAGCCTTCATTCCATGGAGTTGCCTTTATCAAGGATTAAGACTTATCCAAATCTCTATGAAGGCTTAAGTTCATGCCAAGCACTTCTATGAGACAACCAACCATTAAGGACGTTCAAAAAGACTTAAATTTTTGAAAAATGAATGAAGTAGCCAGGCTTTAGTCGCAATGCTACAATGCACTACTACAATGCCTAGGTATTGGAATACAGTGCCAGCCAATTGCAGTGTTAAGGTTCTTGAAAATTGTATGTTGTTTCCCTTTTGGATTTGGTGTGCTTCTCCTCGTTGCAGCTCCATGCTTCGGCAAATTTTCTTACTTTGCATATTTTTTTCTTATCTTGTTTACTTTTGTAATTAGGCTTTAAAGACTTTTTAGTCATTGTTTTAACCTTTATAAGACTTAAATAAAAGGTTTCTCTCTCATCTAAAAGTTATAGTTTTCAATGTTTATGAAAAGCTTAAAGCTTTTTTTTTTTTTTTACTTTGAACTTGGAATTTTACATGTTATTATAGTCCTTAATTGTTCATCCAATCTTATTGTAAGAAAGGTTGGTGATGATTATTGATCAAGTTGGTGGATGATCTTTCCTTTTATGCTCGATTATTCATCTTGCACCTTTACTTTCAAGTAAGTTATTTAAGACTTCTTGTGTAGAACTGGTCTATCTTCTACCTTTCTACTTTGGGTTATCTTAGTGCCTTATGTGTTAGAATCCTTGCTTGTTATTGCTAGATCAATTAGTGTGTGATAACATATCAAATTATTATTAAAACCTAGGTTTGAAGCTTATGATTCAATTTAGTGTTGAGAGTTTTATGAAGTTAAGAAGAAAATTGAACCAAGATTAGCATATCTTGTTTGAACTTGTAGAACTTGCAGGAAAAAAGTTGGTAAATTCTTGATTTGGCATTGGATAGGTGCCTATAAAGTTTCTTTTTCTTTATCTCATTGCCATATCCCATAATCTTGACTACTTTGCATAAACTTTGATTACCCAACCTTGTATTAAATGCAAATTAATTTAAACTATATAATTTGTTTTTATTAAATTCCATTTGTGTCCTAAACTTTACACCTCACCATCCTTAAGCATAATTTCATTATTAACCCAAATTTATCTTACTTAGTCTTATTCTCATTCCCAAAATTACCTTAGCCTTTTTTACCATCATACCCTTCATTCAAATACCAAAATTACCTTTTAACCTAAATACATATACAACTTATATCAACCTAAACACTTGACCCACCATTGCTATACCACCTGATATACTATTTACCATCGAATTACTATTCTCCCTTAGATTTATTGTTTATTCAATCATAATTTCAACCTAATTCAATCTTAAACACTATCCTAACCTATTTTGATTTGAACCAATCAACAAAATGACAAGTAAAAAGAGTTCTCAATCACCTCCACCACCTTGGAGAGTTAGTTATATGCAATTAGAGGGACAAATTCTTGACTTGAAAATACAGATGAATGAAAGGTTTAAAAAACTTGCTAGGCTTATGCATATCATGTCCCAAGACTTGGCTAGAGTTATCCAAAGCCAAGAATCTTAAAGGGACTTGTAATAAGTCAATCATGCTTTTCTTACCTTCATTTTGATTCTTGTGTCTCCCAATTCCTTCTCTAATTCAAGAGGGTTGGTACATAGAACCAAGGAGAGGCTAAAAGTCGTTTCAAAACTATAAACATGAAAGGATGACTTCTTTATGACTTTGGTCGTTGGTTCTCATGGACGTGTAGATATAGCTTATATGTTGTTAAAAAAGTTATTAGTCTCTGCCCTTTTTATTTGTAGGGCTGCATATCTGTAGTTTGAATCCACTTTTCAATAGTCGACCTTTTAGGGTCTTAAAGCTTATACCACTCATGTCTTTTTTGAAGGAAAGGATTAGCAATAAGGGAAGAAGTTAGACAGTCTCAAAGGTAGTTAGTGATCTAATTTTGAAAAGCCTTTAACACTTTACACTTAAGATATCACATCCTCAATGTTAAACCACTTATGGAAAGAGAACATATAGTATGGCATCCCTCATGTATTAAAGAGTTATATCATTAGGAAATCCAAGAGCAAGGGAGTGAGGTTACAGATTGGATAAAACATCTAAGATATGTCTTTCATAAGACATTTTCTTATGATTTCATCTATCACATATAAATAACGACAAAAGAAAATTTGTCATAATAAAAATTTTTATAATGACAAAATTTATCTTTGTCTCAATGATTTAGTCACAATAAAACAAATTTCTTGTAGTGTGAGGTTGTAACTCATTCTTTTCTCGAAAGATGAAAGGAGGTTAGGAAAGAAGATGAGTATTTATTTGAAACACATAACTAAAATACCTTGATCTAACAGTTTTTGTACCACATATACATGTTATTTAATCTAAGGCATCCAAAGCACCTCTACCTCAAAAATATTTGCAAAGGATGGGCTTCTTTTCAAGGCCAGTAGAGAGAGTGTCTAAGAGAGGCAGAGATAGAGGTAAGAAACCTATGCAGTCAAGGAAACAGTTTAAGGGAAAGAGATAGAGGTAGTGAGCAGAGTTGTTAGTTTGCAGGACGTGTGGCAGGAGTTACCCAAGAGAGTTTCTTATGGGTCAGGATGTATACTTCAGACACCGTCAGCCTGGTCACAGAGTTTCTCAGTGTCCAACTAGAGGAGTTGGAGTTGGGCCATCAGTTGGTGGAATAGGTCCCAATCGAGGTTTTGGAGGTCCAGTTGGTAGAGGTAGTGGAGCTCAGAGAAAAGGTGTCAGTACACCGACAGGCGAAGGCAAAGCTAGAGTCTTCGCGGTGAGAAGAGAGTAGGCTGAGATGATTCCCTACACAGTTACAGGTCAGTTGACTTTCTTGGATACTATTTTATATGTGTTGATTGATTGTGGTGCCATATATAGTTTTGTGTCTCGAGGAGTGATAGAGAGATTAGGGTTGATCCCTAGTATGGCAGAGAGGAGTATTCATATTGAGATGCCTGATAGTGGTGTGATAGTGAGTGATCAGATACTGCTAGATCAGGAGGTGGTCATTATGGGTAGGACCTTGAGGATAAATTTGATCATGTTGGAGTTAGCTGATTTTGACATGATCCTAGGTATGAATTTCTTGAGCTGTTATGGAGTAGAGATAGACTATAAGAGGAAAAAGGTTAGATTGTAGTTAGACTCTGATCAGTTCACTTTTGGTGAGAGTAGAGTAGAAACAGTGCTTATTTCCTGTTTACAAGCGAGAAAATTGTTGAGTAAAGGATGTGTAGGATACTTGGCTAATATGGTATGTAGAGAGGCAGTTGAGTTAAGTATTGAGGAGATGTCTGTAGTTAGAGAGTTTTCAGATGTTTTTCCTGAGGATTTGTTATGATTACCTCCAGAGTGAGAGTTAGAGTTTTCGATTGAGTTGTTTTTCGGTACGACTCCTATTTCAAAGGCTCTGTACAAATGGTCATAACAGAGTTTCAATAGTTGATTGATAAGAGGTTTATCAGGCTGAGTTGTTCACCATGAAGCGCTCCAATTCTGTTTGTAAAGAAGAAAGATGATTCACTAAAGATATGTATAGATTACAGAGAGCTGAATAATGTGACAGTTAAGAATAAGTATCTGTTGCCTAGGATAGATGATTTGTTTAACCAATTGAATGGAGCTACAGTATTCTTCAAGATTAATTTGAGTTCTGGGTATCATCAAGTCAGAGTTGTAAAGAGAGATGTGTCTAAGACTGCTTTCAGGACGAGGTATAGCCACTATGAATTTGTGGTGATACCTTTTGGTTTGACCAATGCTACTGTAGTATTTATGGATTTGATGAACCAAATTTTCCAAGACTGTTTAGATAAATTCGTTGTTGTATTTATTGATGACATCTTGATTTACTCGAGGAGTGTAGAAGAGCATGTAGAGCATTTAAGATTCGTTCTTTAAAGATTGAGAGACAGAAAATTTTATGCCAAGTTTAACAAGTACGAGTTTTGGTTGAATAGTGTATCATTTCTTGGAAACGTGGTTTCAGCAGCAGGTGTTTCAGTGGATCTGAGTAAGATAGAGGTGATTTTGAGTTGGCCGAGACCGAGGACTGCTAAAGAGGTAAAGAGTTTTCTTGGATTAGCTGGTTACTACAGGAGGTTTATTAAGGGTTTTTCTAGTATAGCCTAGCCGTTGATGCTTTGACTCGGAGTGAGACGCCTTTTGTTTAGACTGAGGAGCGTAAGGCTTGATTTTAGGAGTTAAAGTAGAGGTTGATGAGTGCTCCAGTGTTAGCATTGTCTCACGAGGGTATTGATTACAACATTTACATAAATACTTCCCATCAGGGGATTGGTGCAGTGTTGATGTAGTCAGGTAAGGTGATTGCCTATGCCTCTAGGCAATTAAAAGATCATGAGTTAAGGTGCCCTATGCATGACTTGAAGTTAACTGCTATAGTTTTTGCTTTGAAGATCTGGAGACATTATCTGTATGGTGTCAGATGTTGTATCTATTATGATCATAAGAGTTTAAAGTATTTCTTCACCTAGCAAGAGTTGAATATGAGACAAAGGAGATAGTTAGAGTTGGTGAAAGATTATGATTGCGAGATCAGATATCATCTAGGGAGAGCTAATGTGGTAGTAGATGCTTTGAGTATGAGAGTAGTCTTGTCTATGGTTACAACTCAAAGAGAGTTACAACATGAGATTGTCAGAGACGAGATTGAGGTAGTGGCAGTTGGTTTTTCTAGACTTTAGGTAGCTTTTACTTTGTATGATGATATCATAGATTCTCAGAGGGCCGATTTATGGGTTCAGAGTATGGTTTAGAAGACTTCAGAGGGTATAATTTTAGATTTTGAAGTCAGAGATGGTATTTTGAGATTCAAAGACAGAGTTTGTGTGCCAAAGGACACAAAGTTGAGATAGAGGATTTTGACAGAGGCTCATAATACGATATATTCAACTCATCTAAGTAGTACAAAAATGTATCAAGATCTCAAGAGATTATTTTGGTGGTCTGGTATGAGGAGAGATATAGTATAGTATGTAGCTAAGTGTTTGATTTGTCAGCAGGTCAAGACAGAGCATTAAAGACCATCTGGTTTGTTACAGCCTTTGAGGATTCCCGAGTAGAAATGGGAGAGTGTTTCGATGGATTTTATATCAGGATTCCCTAGAGTGCAGAGAGGTTATAACAATATTTAGGTTATAGTTGATCGATTAAGTAAGTCTGTGCATTTCTTGCCAATTAGAGATAGTATGAGTACAGATTAGTTGAGTCGTCTGTATGTCAGAGAGATAGTCAGACTTCATAGAGTTCTTAGAGATATATTATCAAATAGAGATTCGAGATTTTTATCAGCCTTTTAAGGTTGTTTGCAGAGAGCTTTAGGGACTAGACTTCACTTCAATTCAGCTTATCACCCACAGACAGATGGTCAGATTGAGAAAGTCAATGAAATCTTAGAGGATATGTTAAAAGCCTGTTGTAGAGATTTTCAGACTAGTTGGCTGAGTTATTACCATTGATGGAGTTTGCCTACAACAATAGTCATCAGTTTATTATTTATATGGCACCATTTAAGGCTCTTTATGGTAGAAGATATAGATCGCTACTGTATTGGGATGAGATTGGTGACAGAGATTTACTAGAGACAGTAGTGGGTCCAAAGATGACTCAGATGATGATTGAGCAAATCAAAGTAATCAGACAGAGGATTAAACAGGCCTAGGATCATTAAAAAAGTTATGCAAATCTAAGACGTAGGGAGATAAAGTTTAAGATTGGAGATCATGTTTTTTTTAGAGTTGCTCCCTACAGACGAGTTTTGAGATTTGGTAAGAAAGACAAGTTAGCTTCGAGGTTTATTGGTCTGTATCAGATTCTGGAGAAAGTTGGCAAAGTTCCCTACAGATTGGCCTTACCAGCTAGAATGGAAAAAGTTCATAATGTGTTTCATGTGTCTTAGCTGAGGAAGTATGTGAGAGATTCTTTACATGTGCTTTAGATTGAGGATTTAGAACTAGCAGATAATTTGAGTTATCAGGAGACGCATGTTCAGATACTGGATTACAAAGTGAAGACCCTTAGGAATAGAGAGATCCTATTGGTTAAGGTGTTGTGGAGGAGTCAGAGAGTTAAGGAAGCCATTTAGGAGATTGAGTCTGAGATGAGAGATAGGTTCCTATAGTTGTTTAGGTAATTCTGGGGATAGAATTTTTATTAAAGGGGAAGATTGTAATAGCCCAAGGGTAGAATTGTTATTTTAGACTCTGAGACTAAGGGTAAAAGAGAGATTTCTAGTTAGGAAATGGTTCCAAGAGGATTCAAAGGTAGAAGGGTCTTTTAGAAGCCTTTCATGGCTTATACATGGATATTCTGGGAAGAATATTTCATGTATGGCACGAGGAGAGAGAGATTTCAGATTTTTGAGGGGCACATACCCGTGTGCCAAGTGAGATGCACAATATAAGTTTCTTTTTCTAACATTTTCTCTTAGTTTTTCCTTCAGCTTTTCCTCTCCTTTGCTTCCAGCAAACCCTAGGCAAGAATCCATCCAACTAGCAACCATTATTCTAGTTATAGATCCAGGAGCAGCTAGAGAGAAAGATCCAGATGTCATGGCTAGAGGTAAGTATTTCCTTACCTCATTCACTTAGGTTTCCAACATGCCTTTCTGATTTTTAAGCTTCTTGGATGGTTGCTTTGTAATGTGGATGTTTTCCAGCATATTTATTTTTCAGAAGCTTGCATGACCAAGGGCACAACTTGAGCACGACCCCGTGTGCCTTCACACACGCCCGTGGGCTAAGCATAGCATGCCCGTGTGCCTTAAGAAAAATAGAGAAACTGTTCCTAAGCATGTATTAAGTAAAGATAAGCTACCTTAAGCAACCTTAAACGAATTCTAATCTTGAGAAACATAAGAATAACAATATATAATAACATATCATGCATGATTATCAAGTATTGAGCACGACATGCCATATATGAGATATTTTCAAAAAAAAGATCTAAGGATCCAAAAGTATATTTTAAAAGTATATATATATACAATGTTCTGGACATCAGTTAGTGGTGGAATGAGGGGGCACCTGTGAGTTCGCACGCCCGCTAGAGAGGGAAACCATGGTCCGCTAGAAAGGACATGGTTGTGCACAAGTAGTTTTATCATAAGTTTGAGCTCACACAGCCAAGGTGTCGAATCCCTGTATTCATCAGTCTGACCAGTATAATAGAGATATTTTTCAGATACAGTACTTTCTGATACTGTTTTCAATTATACTATATGTATATATATATTAGGATCTTTGGATCAGAGTTTTATATCAGAAAGAGATTTCAAAAAAGAATGAGTTTTCAAAAAATGAAGCATGAGGGGCTAGTTTTATGACTAATGAGATTTACATGACATCAAACCATGCATATCATGTCATGTATAACATTCATGAGAAATGAGACAAAGAAAGACAAGAACATTCACGAGAACATTATAAATAAAGAAAGCAAAGAAATAAGAGATAAGAAAGAATGAATAAGCTATTGTAAGCAAGTATATAAGATTATATGAAAACAGTAAATAGAGAACTCGAGGCCTGATCTGAGATCAGCTTTTGCTCGATGGTCTGTCTATGTAAAAGATAGGAAATGATTACTGAGTGATTTGTCACTCACCTCTTTCCCTTCCTTTCTCTTTTGCAGGTCAATGAGTTGGGGATTGAGATGTAGCGATGCAGCTGTGAGGTTTTGAGGACATGGCTTGGCGGCTAACTGCATGTTTCAACTCGCATGCTTTAATTACTTTTTATCTCATGTATTTATGTGTGTGTATTATATTGTAGTATGCATTATATGGATAGCATGATTTTAGACATGAGTAGCCTGAGATTTTCAGAAAAACCATTATGACTTATTTTATTATAGTATTAGTATTTTCCGCTTCCGTATACAGATTTTTAAATTATTTTAAGTAGCAGTTAAGTTTTCTTTTTCCTTGTGGGGATTTCCGTCACAAGAGCATTTTTAGTATGATATTATATTTATATTTATATATATATGTATATATATTTTTAAACAGCTGTGCACAGTAGGCCTGTGGCAGGGGTTACTACTCTTTTACATTATAAGGTTTGCTATTCCTAATTAGACATCTCTTAATAGTATGTTTAATATAAGAGCAAAATTTACATTTCATTTATAAGGCTTAAGGTTTCTTTAAAAGTTTGTATGAATTTATGAAGGGGTTACCCCCACTATAGCATTAACCTTCTTTATTTAATCCATTTCTTTGAAATGCAAATATCTCATCCAACCTTTAGTTCTTATTTTGAATTTTTCTAAAATTTCATTTGAACTAAGTATTTTGGCTTTTAATTCATCATTTTCCTTCCTAAATGATTCTAATTCATTTGTTATCTTGTCTTTTTCATCTAACGTCCTCTTTAACTCAAGTTTAGTTGCATCATGTTTTTTCGTAACTTTTTCTAAACTAAGTTTCAAATTTGCTAAATTTTTGTTGAAAATCTTGTTTATAGTGCTAACATTTTTAAATTCTATAAGCAATGAATGAAATGCATCATGTAACTCATCATAAGAGAAAGAATTAGATTTACTTACTTCATCTTCGGAATCACTTTTGGCCATAAAGCATACGTTGGCACTTTCTTTTTCTTTTTCTCTTTCATCACTTAAATGTCATTACCATTCCGTGTGGCTGCAAAGGTCTTCTTCTTGTACTTTTTCACATTCTTCTCCTTCGTTTTTTTCTTCAATAATGGCCAATCTTGTATAATATGCTTAGGTTTCTTACACTTGAAACAAATGGCATCACTGTCATTTTCTCATTTATCCTTACCCTTTGATTTAAGGTTGCTCTTTCCTTTTACCTTCTTGTTCTTTGACAAGAATTCACTAAATCTTCTTGCCAATAAGCTTAATGTTTGTGCCTTCAGCCATTGATTTATCTTCATACATTGAAGACTCATCTTCTTCCTCTTTGATTGCCTTTAAGATAATACTTTTAATATTTGTGCCTTCTTTCTCTTTCGATTTCCTTTTCATCTCAAATGTAAGAAGATTTCCAATCAACTCATCCATCCCTATTTTGGTTAAATCCTTGAATTCCTCTATAACAGTCACTTTTATGGTCTAAGATTCAAGCAGGGATCTTAAGACTTTCCTTACTAATTTTAATTCTCAAAACTTTTCCTTAATCCTTTAAAGTCATTCACTAAGTTTAAGAACCTTTTGTACATATTAATTCTGAACTCATCTGTCTTCATCTCAAACAATTCATGCTTTTTAAACAGTAACTCTATCTTTGACTCTTTGACTTGGCTTATTTCTTTATGAGTATTTAAAGAATTGTCTAAACTTCTTTGGCTAATTCACATGTTGAAACTCTGTTGATTTATGTAGAGTCTGTAGGACCCGCCGCCACGAGTACCCCTGCTGCTGAAAGGTACTGTTCTCTTATTAATTAAACTGGAAATTGGGTACCCGCGACGGGAATCCTATGAAAATAAAACTACTGCTACTAATTACATAAGCGGAAGCTGAAACTAAAACTGAAATATACAAATGAGCCTAACTGGCTTTTCATACATATAACTGTACTTTACAACGTTCTTTACAATCTGAGTACATGCACAAATACATACAAGACCTCACAGGTCCAAAACTGAAATAAAATACAACTGAAACTGTGTGTGGGGTCCCCTTTCGCAAGCCTCAGTCCACCCGCTCCTCGCCAACAGCAAACTGACCTGAAAGGAAGGAAGAAGGAAAGGGATGAGTGATAAAGATCACCCAGTAAGCATTCCTTACTTCCCTCGGCCCAAGCAAGCACAAACAAGGGCATACATACCTAGCCTCGACCCTATCATACATCTAAACGCTTGCGGGTGCTGAATCTGATTACTGGATTAGCTGTTTATCGTTATTAATCAAATTCTAAAATGAATGTCATGACATGATTACTGAAATCTGAATATGCATGTATGCGAATCTCTAAATATACCCGAAGGTACCTGCTGTGCTGATCAGGCTGATGAACACAGGGATTCGGCATCTTGGCCAAGTGGGCTGAACATTCTAGCTACTGGCTAGAAAGCTGAGTATTGTGCTAAGCAATCTGACTGGTGTCAGAAAGTTGGGTCCCACAGATGCCCCCTCGAGTTCACCCCAAACTGTAACCCATACATTGGGTTCTGAATGCTAAGAACTACTGAATTCGGATCCCTGGATCCTCGTTCAGACTACATGCTGTGTTATGTATGCATATGTTATATTTCTTATATGAATTCAGGATTATCTGATAATTATTAGGCTTCTGGATGGATTACCAACCTTTAATAAGTCATTTTTGAAATTCTAGGAAAAGTCAAGCTCACGCACGGGCGTGCAGAGAAGACGCACGGGCGTGCATGAACTCACACGACCGTGCTATATAAGGGCACACGTTCGTGTGCCCAGACACACGGGACCGTGCCCCGGTCGTGTGCCTGGTCGTGCAAGCTTCTAGAGAATTGGCCATTTCATGCACAAAGCGGACACATGGCCGTGTCGCTCAGGACACACTGTCGTGTGCTCTGCATTCCAGATCATGTGCCCTGCGTGCACATGGGCGTGCGCTCACAGAAACACAGGCACACGGGCGTGCGTCTATGAACACACGAGCGTGCACCTGGTTTTGCAGTAGCATAACCCATCTAGAAATGTAGAAATCTGCCCCAAACCACAACCAAACTGAAATTAAACTGAAACACATATAAATGGCACTCCAATAAACATATATTCATCATCAATTTCATCATCCATCCAACACTACTAAATCAACCATGGCAAATCAAGCTTTCTCTCACAACACACACACACAAACAAAGCATACATGTTTCTGGGTGGGAAATAAGCATTTCAATCATCATATTCATCACATATAATCAACCAAAATGCTGGAAATGCAAACATACATCTCCAAACATCATCAGACAATCATCGAACAAGCTGGGAATGCACTTAAGAAGTAAGAAACACTTACCTCTTGACATGGTTGCTGGATATTCTAACTCAAGCTATTCTCTCTGATCTCTAGCTGGATTGGGAGCCGCTGGAAGTTGAATCTTGCGTCTAGGGCTGGGAGCTGCTGAAATGGAGAAAGAAAAGCTGAAATGGGTGAGCAAATGAACTAATTTCTCCCATCTCTCTCACTTTAATCCCACCTGCAGGGGCGTGCAGGGAAAGTGCACGGGAGTGCACCAAGGGAAAATAAAGGAAATTCATTTCCTGCGCTTCGCATGATTGAAACCTCCCTAAAGGCATCATACGAAGGCCACACAGCTCTGGAAAACTTCTAACTCACCCCTGAACTCTTCTAGACTCCCAAACTATTCCTGAATTCTATTTCTAACCCCAAAACTCTACCCCTAAGGGCTTTTCTAACCTAAGATGCTACATTCCTCCCCTCCTTAAAGAAAATTCCAACCCCGAAATTTACCTAAACAACTCGGTAAACCTATCCCTGATCTCAGACTCTATCTCCCAGGTGGCTTCTTCCACCCGCTGACTGCGCCACAAAACTTTGACCAGTAGAATCTCTTTATTTCTGAGGACTTTGACTCTGTAGTCGAGAATCTGAACAGGTATCTCTTGGTAGCTCAAGTCTTCTACCAACTCAACCTCTGAAAACTGAAGGACATGAGACTAATCTCCCACATATTTCCTCAACTGAGACACGTGGAAGACGTTATGGATTCTGTCCATACTGGCTGGCAGTGCTAATCTGTCGGTGACTGTCCCTACTCTCTCAAGAATCTCGTAGGGACCAATAAATCTGGGCGCCAACTTTCCTTTCTTCCCAAATCTGAGGACTTGCCTGTAGGGAGTAATCCTCAGAAATACCTTATCGCCCACTGAGAACTCTATTTCTCTGCGCCGTAGATCAGCATAACTCTTTTGAAGATCCTGGGCCTGTCTCATCCTTTGTCTGATGATCTTGACTTGCTCAATCATCCTCTAAGTCGTCTCTGGTCCCACTGCTGTCTCCAAAGAATCTCTCTCCCCAATCTCATCCCAATAGAGAGGAGATCTACACTTCTGACCATACAACGCCTCGAATGGAGCCATCTGAATCATCATCTGATAACTATTGTTGTAGGCGAACTCCATTAGAGGAATCAACTCTGTCCAATCGGTCTGGAAGTTCATACAACATGCTCTCAGCATATCCTTCAGTATCTTATTCACCCTCTCAGTCTGGCCATCTGTCTGAGGGTGATATGCTGAGCTGAAATACAGCCTGGTTCCCAATGCTCTCTGTAGAGATCTCCAGAAGGCGGACAGAAACCTGGAGTCCCTGTCTGACACTATCATCCTGGAAACCCCGTGGAGTCTCACCACCTCTCTAATGTAGAGTCTGGCTAGCTGCTCTGTAGACATTCCCTGTCTGACTGGCAGGAAATGTGCTGATTTGCTGAGCCGATCAACTACCACCTATACACCATCATATCCCCTCTGGACTCTGGGAAGACCCGGGATGAAGTCCATGGAGATATCATCCCATTTTCACTCAGGAATACTCAAAGGATGAAGTAATCCTGAGGGTCTCTGGTGCTCTGCCTTCACTTGCTGACATACCAGACACTTGGAGACGTAGTCTGCTATGTCCTTCTTCATCCCTGACCACCAGAAACTTCTCTTGAGGTCTCTGTACATTTTCGTACTGCCTGGGTGTACTGAATACACCGTATTGTGTGCCTCTGACAAAATCCTCTGTCTCAACTCTGAACTCTGGGGCACACAGACTCTACCTCTGAACCTCAAGATCTCATCACTGAACTCAAAGTCGGGCACTGCTCTCTCTGACATCTTCTAAAGCATACTTTGAGTTCACTCATCAGACATCTGCCCCTCTCTGATCTCATCATACAAAGAGGATCTGATACGTAGCCTGGAGAAACCCGCAGACATAATCTCAATCTGCTCTCTGATCAACTCATGCTGCAACTCTCTCTGGACTGATAGGCTTGATAGAGCTACTCGCCTACTTAAGGCGTCAGCCACCGCATTGGCTCTACCAGGGTGGTATCTGATGTCGCAATCATAGTCCTTCACCAGCTCCAACCATCTCCTCTGTCTAATGTTGAGCTCCTTCTAGGTGAAGAAAAATTTTAGACTTTTATGGTATGAATATATGCTGCATCTGACTCCATACAGATAGTGTCTCCAGATCTTCAGGGCAAATACGACCGCTGCTAACTCTAGGTCGTGGGTAGGGTATCTCAACTCATGATCCCTCAATTGCCAGGAGGCATAGGCAATCACCCTACCATTCTGCATCAAAATAACCCTGATCCCCTGATGGGATGCATCTGTATAGATGTCGAACTCTACCCCCTCCTGGGGAAGCACCAAAACTGGAGCACTAGTCAACCTCTTCTTAAGCTCCAGAAACCATGCCTCGCACTCCTCTGACCACACGAAAGGAGTCTCTTTCCTAGTCAAGGCAGTGAGAGGCCTCACTAGGCTGGAGAACCCTTCAATGAACCTCTGATAGTAGCCTGCTAGCCCGAGGAAGCTTCTGACTTCTTTTACAGTCTTCGGCCTTTGCCAACTCAGAATCGCTTCCACTTTACTGGAGTCCACTGAGATACCCTCTGCTGTCACCACGTGGCCTAGGAATGCCACTCTGTCGAGCCAGAACTCACACTTGGAGAACTTGGCGAACAAATGTTGGTCTCTCAGCCTCTGAAGCATGAATCTCAAATGCTCCTTGTGCTCTGCCACATTTTTGGAATACACCAGAATGTCATCAATGAATACCACCACGAACCAGTCCAGGTAGTAATGAAAGACCCGGTTCATCAAGTCCATAAAGATGGCTGGCGCATTGGTCAACCCAAATGGCATGACCACAAACTCGTAGTACCCATAACGAGTCCTAAATGTAGTCTTGGAGACATCTCTCTCTGCTACTCTGACCTGATAATAGCCAGATCTCAGGTCAATCTTGGAGAAAACTGCTGCACCTCTCAACTGATCAAAGAGGTCGTCAATCCTTGGCAGGGGATACTTGTTCTTCACTGTCACCCTATTCAGCTCCTTGTAGTCGATGCACATCCTCATTGACCCATCTTGCTTCTTCACAAATAAAATTGGAGCTTCCCACGGTGAACAACTTGGTCTAATAAATCTCTTATCGACCAGCTCTTGCAACTGCTTATTCAACTTCTGGAGCTTAGCTGGAGCCATCCGGCACGAAGCCTTGGAGATTGGAGCCGTACCAAGGAGAAACTCGACACTGAACTCCAACTCCCTATCTGGAGGTAGCCCTGGCAACTCATCTGGGAAAATGTCTTTGAACTCTCTGACAATGGCCACCTCATCGATACTTGGCCCCACTGAACTGCTGCACACTACATTAGCCAAGTATCCTGCACATCCCTGCCTCATCAATCTACTCGCCTGGATGCACGAGATCATCATACTCTCTACTCTGCCCTCACCAAAAATGAAGCAATCAGGGCCTATGTGGAATCTCACCTTCTTTCTTCCACAGTCTATCTCTGCATCATACTTCCCCAAGAAGTTCATCCCCAATATCATGTCAAAGTCTGCCAACTCCAGTAGAATCAAGTCTATCCTCATCTGTCTACCCATAACCTCTATCTGCTGATCTAAGAGGACTCAGTCACTCACCACATATCCCCCATCTAGCATCTCAACTAAGATACTCCTATCAGCCACACTAGGGTCAACCACTAATCTCTCTACCACTTCCTTGGAAATAAAGCTGTATGTGGCCCCGCATTCAACCAAAATAAACAAAGGAGTATCAAGATAAAGAATCTGACCAGTTACTGCATGGGGTATGGCATCTGCCTGCTCCTGGCGGACAACATATACTCTGGCTCTGCTGCCGCCTCCATCTTCTCCTGAAGTACCAGCACCTCCTCCAGGTGCTCCAACTCCAGGTCTGAGAAAATCTGCTCTACCCTGATCAATTCCACCTCCTCCTCTAAATGGACCTCCTCTACCTCTATGCTGACCACCGCTACCTCTGCCGAGCCCAACACCAGCTCCATCTTTGGCTGGGCACTCTGCCATCATGTGCCCTGGCTGGCGGCACAAGTAACACACGATCTGGCCAGCCAAGCACTTACCTGCATGTCGTCTGCCACATCGAGTACACTGTGGCAGGGAAAACTGAGGTGCAATCATCTGTCTCTGAACACCTCTGGCTGATCTCTTGGCTGACACTGGCCTCTTACCCTTATCTCTGACATCTGGCCTCTTAGCTACTCGACTCATGGCACCCATCCTCTGATGACCTGTCTCCGATCTGAGGGCTCTCCCCAAAGCATCACTGAACAGCTAGGGAGGCTCGACTCTAGTCAAGACATCCTTGGCTATAGCAGGGTGCAAGCCATGAATGAACTTCTACACACGTCTCATATCGGTTCCCGCCAAGCTGGGAACAAATCTCGCCAAGGCATTGAATTTTGTAGCATATTCCTTAACTGAACTGGGCCCCTGAACCAAATCAATAAACTCCTGAGCCTTTGCATACATCATCTCTATGCCCCGGTACTCTGCATCAAACAACCGCCTGAACTCTGCCCAAGTCATATGCTCTTCAGGGATGGTAACCTTGGCTAGGCCCCACCAAACCTTGGCATCGCCGCGCAGGAGAAATACTGCATATTTGACTTTCTCCCGCTCTGACAGTGTATAGAGCCTCATCACACTCTCCACGGACTCTATCCACTCCTCTGCAATTGCTGGATCTCTGGACCCACTGAATCTCGAAGGCTGAAAGGACCCTGGCAGATGGTAGATGGGATGTAGTCTCTCTGATGAACCAGTGCCAACTGTCTCTGTACTCATGGCCTGGCTATACTCTGTAAACCTAGTCGGATACTGATACCCCTCTCTAATAGGCTGAGGCTGAAACTGATAACCTCCTCTGACTGATTGAGGCACTGAATAACACTGTGGTTAGGGCTGAGAAGGTCTTCTCCTTGTAGACTGATAAGTCTCATGCTGAGGGGGATTAACTCTGGCTGGCTCATGCACAATACCCATACCAGCTTGCTGAAGACTCTCTCTGACAACTTCCCTAATCATCTCTCTGAGCTGATCTGGTCTGATAGACACATGGAAGGTACCCTGAGATCGCCTCCTACCACTCACACTTATAGGCTGGACAAGAGGGCTACTACTGGCCTCATCTATGTATCTAGGTACATACTCTTCCCTATTTAAAGCATCACAAGCAAACGGGGTTAGAAACACAAACCACAACAAATCTGAAAAGAAATACTTGACTGTGCTGTGAGGAGGGTTTGGACGATGGCTGCGAAAAAGAGAAAACAAACACCACACACTTACAACTCAAATAACTGCTAAAATGGTATAGAGGAACACTCTGATACCAACAATGTAGGACCCGCCGCCACGAGTACCCCAGCTGTTGAAAGGTACTGTTCTCTTATTAATTAAACTGGAAATTAGGTACCCGCGATGGGAATCCCACGAAAATAAAACTACTGCTACTGATTACATAAGCGGAAGCTGAAACTAAAACTGAAATATACAAATGAGCCCAACTGGCTTTTCATACATATAACTATACTTTACAACGTTCTTTACAATTTGAGTACATGCACAAATACATACAAGACCTCACAGGTCCAAAACTGAAATAAAATACAACTGAAATTGTGTGTGGGGTCCCCTCTCGTAAGCCTCAGTCCACCCGCTCCTCGCTAGCAACAAACTGACCTGAAAGGAAGGAAGAAGGAAAGGGATGAGTAATAAAGATCACCCAGTAAGCATTCCTTACTTCCCTCGACCCAAGCAAGCACAAACAAGGGCATACATACCTGGCCTCGGCCCTATCATACATCTAAGCGCTTGCGGGTGCTGAATCTGATTACTGGATTAGTTGTTTATCGTTATTAATCAAATTCTGAAATGAATGTCATGACATGATTACTGAAATCTGAATATGCATGCATGCGAATCTCTAAATGTACCCGAAGGTACCTACTGTGCTGATCAGGCTGATGGACACAGGGATTCGACATCTTGGCCAAGTGGACTGGACATTCTAGCTACTGGCTAGAAAGCTGAGTACTGTGTTGAGCAATCTGACTGGTGTCAGAAAGCTGGGTCCTATAGATGTCCCCTCAAGTTCACCTCAAAACTGTAACCCATACATTGGGTTCTGAATGTTGAAAACGAATTCAGATCCATGGATCCTCGTTCAGACTACATGC
This sequence comes from Anacardium occidentale, assembly GCA_026122585.1. Classification (NCBI taxonomy): domain Eukaryota; kingdom Viridiplantae; phylum Streptophyta; class Magnoliopsida; order Sapindales; family Anacardiaceae; genus Anacardium; species Anacardium occidentale. The sequence continues at coordinate 120,698 of JAJEJH010000429.1, forward strand.
TGTGTTATGTATGCATATGCTGCATTTCTTATTTGAATTTTGGATTATCTGATGATTATTAGGCTTCTAGGCGGATTACCAACCTTTAATAAGTCATTTCTAAAATTATGGGAAAAGTCAAGCTCATGCATGGGCGTGCATGCACTCACACGACCGTGCTGCATAAGGGCACACGGGCGTGCGCTCGTAGAAACACAGGCACACGGGTGTGCGTCTGCGGACACACAGGCGTGCACCTGGTTTTGTAGCAGCAGAACCCATCTGGAAATACAAAAATCTGCCCCAAACCACAACCAAATTGAAATTAAACTGAAACACATATAAATGGCACTCCAATAAACATATATTCATCATCAATTTCATCATCCATCCAACACTACTGAATCCACCATGGCAAATCAAGCTTTCTCTCACAACACACACACAAACAAAGCATGCATGTTTCTGGGTGGGAAATAAGCATTTCAATCATCATATTCATCACATATAATCACCCAAAATGCTGGAAATGCAAACATACATCTCCAAACATCAACAGATAATCATCAAACAAGCTGGGAATGCACTGAAGAAGTAAGAAACACTTACCTCTTGACATGGCTGTTGGATATTCTAACTCAAGCTATTCTCTCTGATCTCTAGCTGGATTGGGAGCCGTTGGAAGCTGAATCTCGCGTCTAGGGCTGGGAGTTACTGAAATGGAGAAAGAAAAGCTAAAATGGGTGAGCAAATGAACTAATTTCTCCCGTCTCTCTCACTTTAATCCCACCTGCACGAGCGTGCAGGGAAAGTGCACGGGAGTGCACTAAGGGAAAATGAAGGAAATTCATTTCCTGCGCTTCGCATGATTGAAACCTCCCCAAAGGCATCATACAAAGGCCACACAGCTCTGGAAAACTTCTAACTCACCCCTGAACTCTTCTAGACTCCCAAACTATTTCTGAATTCTATTTCTAACCCCAAAACTCTACCCTTAAGGGTTTTTCTAACCTGGGATGCTATAGAGTCTAAAGCATAAAATAGAATATTAATTACTCTAGCATTTAAACTCAACAGTTTCTCATCTTTATCATTATTTTCCATTATGTGTAATCAACCTACAAAACAAAGGTGGTCTTATAATGTATTGTCCCTCACTTAAAACTGGTGTATAAGTGCTAGCCATTTTAGTTTGGGTCTTTTACTCTAAAATTATCAAATTTTGTAAAAATGATAGAGACCGAGCTCTAATACCAATTGAAAAACCCTTTTGGCTAGTAAAATAAACCTAAAAGGGGTGAATAGGATTATAAAAACTTTATAACTTAAAAACACTTTTTCTTAACCGCAAGACAGTTTATGAAACAAATAATTAAAGCATCCACTAAAACAAAAATAACAATTATAAATTAAATAAACTCAAAATAATGAGAGAAGGGATATAGTTTGTGTCACACCCACACTCAGGTATATTCAAAAATTTCTAATAGAAATTACCCTTAATGGTTTTATTAGAATTTTCTTTAGAAAATGTATAAAAGAGTGATATTTTACACTAAGGGTAAAATGGTCATTTTATAAAGATTCAAGGAATAATGTGGGAATCAAAAAGAAATGACATAAAGTAATTCATATGTTTAAGGAGGTCATTCTTAGTAAATTGCATGAGAACGTGTAGGACCCGCCGCCATGAGTACCCCTGCTGCTGAATACTGAAAGGCCTTTTTATTAATAATCTAAAATTACGGGTACCTGCGACGAGAATCCTACGAAAATAACATAAAACCTGAAACTGCTATACATTCTGAATACATGCGGAAGCTGAAATACATATACTGAAATATACATCGCCTGTTCTATACAATGGGCCCAAGGCCTTTTCATAGATATATATATATATACAAACTGTTCTTACATCTGAGTACATAAGCATTTACAATGTGACCACACAGGTCCAAACTGAAAGTACATACTGAGATCGTGGTGTGGGCCCTCTCCTACTAGCCTCGATCCACCCACTCATCGGTAACAACACGAACACCTGAAAATGATGAAAGAAGGAGGGGGATGAGTGATAAAGATCACCCAGTAAGCGCTCCTTACTTCCCTCAACCCAAGCAAGTAACACACAATAATCATACATACCTGGCCTCAACCCTATTCATACATCTAGTCGCTTGTTGGAATCTGAAACTGATTATCTGAATCTCATTCATTTACTGTTATCATATTTGTTCATGTCATGATGTGTATATCATGTCATGCTAACTGAAAATACTGTGGATGCATGCATCTGAATATCTCTATGTACCCGAAGGTACCTACTGTGCTGATCAGACTTGGTGAACACAGGGATTCAATATCCTAGCCATGTGGGCTGAACAGTCTAGCTACTGGCTAGAAAGCTAAATATATTATGCTAAACGATCTGACTGGTGTTAGAAGGCTGAATCTGTATGCTGCTGAACATTCTGACTGGTGTCAGAAAGCTGAATCTGAAATGCTACTGAACATTCTGACTGGTGTCAGAAAGTTGAATCCCACAGATGCCCCCTCGAGTTCACCCTTACTCTTACTCGTACATCAGGTTTTAAATACTGAATACTGTTGAATTCGAATCCCTTGATCCTCTCTGAAGCTACATGTCATGCTACGGTATGCATATGCAGCTTATTCATCTGAATTCATGCTTATCTGAAGCAATTTAGCCATTAAACTAATTTCCCATGCTTTATTTCTCATTTTCTTTTCTTTTTCTAGAAAACTGCAGGTGCACAGGCGTGTGGGGCAAAGCACACGGGCATGCATGCCTCACACACGGGTGTGTGTGGCTAAGGCACACGGGCATGTGCCTGGACACACGGGTCTGTGCGTTAGTCATGCGTCTGGCCGTGTAAGCTACTGGAATTTCTAGAAAAATCTCACTGAAAGCGCATACACGGGCGTGTCCCTTAGGACACACGAGCGTTTGTGTGTGCATTTCTGCCTATGCACACAGCGTGCAAACGGACGTGTGCCTGGAAAAACAAAGGCACACGGCCGTGCCATGCAGGTACACGGTTGTATGTCTTGTTCTTCAACAAGAGCACCGCTTGGAAATGCACAAAATTCTCAACCATTTCACAATCAATCTGCAATTCACTTCAAACATGCGTTCCCAGCACTTCAACAAGCATATATAAGAACTCAAACTCAACATGCATCCAATACAAATCAATCCACCATTAAAGCTTCTTCTTTCTCTCACTAGACCACACACACAAGCACATGCATGGTTCAAGGGTGGAAATTTTTCATCCAAATCAACATGCAACATCATATAATCATACCCAAAGTTCATCAACATGCAATGGAATCATCCAAGCAACGCATTTCATCGAATTAAGCTGGGAAACTCAAGAAAGAAGTAAGCGAACACTTACCTCGCGCCATTGCCTCTGAAAGCTATACTTTCAAACTATTCTCTTTGCTCTCTAACTTGATCGGGAGCTACTTGCTGCTGGATCTCCTCTCTAAGATTGGGAGGAACTGAAATGAAAGAGAGAAATTGGCTAAACTGAAAGCTGGGTGAGAAAAGAAACTAAATTTCTCTCGGCTCTCATTTATATACTATGCCATGCACGGGCGTGCACAAGGGAAAATGGACTTAATCCCTTTCCCACTCACTCGCCTAATCGAATCCTTTCGAAAGGATTCACACAAAAGCCATACAGGCTCTGGAAACTTACTAACTCACCCCTGAGCTTTACTAGACTCCCAATCTCTCTCTGAATCTCGTTTCTAACCCCAAAACTCTTTCTCTAAGGGCTTTCTGAATCTAGGATGCTACAGAACGTGGATGGAATTATTAAAAAAGATGAAAGGTAATTGTTAAATTTTACACTAAGGGTAAAATGGTTATTTTAAAAAGAGTCAAGGGATAAAGTGGACATTGAAAAGAAATGGCATAAGGTAATTAATATTTTAGGAAGGTTGAGTTTGGTAAATTGAATAAATGGTATAGATGTAATTTATAAAAAAAAGAAGGGTATTTTTGGAAATTAAGAATAATTAATTAATTAAAAGGGATAAACGTGCCCTTTTTCTTCCATTTTTCCTTCTTCCCAGCAGCTGAATGTTTCTCACTCTTTTCTTTTTTCTTTTCCTCAATTTTGCAAGAAATCAAGAGGATTTGTAAAGAAATTTGCTAGGATTTTTCAAGAAAAGTGTTTCCATCATCATCTAAGATAAAAATCTTGCAAAAAATTGTTAAAATTTTATGTATTAGGTGATGTTCTAGTTCTTTAATAATGGATTAGGAATTTAGAGGGAGAAAAACTATTCAAAAGAAGAAGAAGAAGCAATGAAAAAGCTTGAAGGTAAGTAAATTTGATTAGAAAGTTAAGTTTCTCATCTTAGGGTTTATAGAAAAATTGAAATTGATTAATTTTGGTAGTTAATGATTTACCAGGTGAGTATAATGTTAAGGCTACAATAATGTTTCTGACTTATCTCTTTTTGATGATGCAGATTTGAAAGCAAATCTTTTTTAAAAGAGATGAGATGACAGGATCATGGATAAAGCAATGAGACCTTTGCGTGAACCATTAAACATTCTTGATAAACTTATCATAAGAAGTCGAGTGAAAAAGGTTTGAATGATATTAAACAAACTAATTGAAGAAATGTAGGCAAAGGTCAAGATTCTTAAAGTTAATTATATGCAAGAGAGAGTTGAGAAAAAGGTTTATTTTATCTAAGTCTAAGTGCGCACAAAGAAAGGAAGACACTCAATTTAGTCCTAAATTAATTAATTTGAGTGAAGTTGTAACTAATAAGGATCATGGGTGAGATGAGAGAAAAAAGCTCCCTATTTTCAAATTTTCATTTCATATATTCTAGCTTCTCCTATTAGGTTGCTTAGATGTGGTAGAAGGTATCTAATTTTTCTTTTTCTCTGGCTTTCTTCCTTCGAAAATTAATTGCACCCTTATCACTTTAGTTCTTAAATGTGATAATTTGTTTAGAGTAGAAGACTTTAGACCTATCTCATGTTGTAACACTATCTATAAGTGTATAGCCATGATTTTGGCTAATCACCTTAAGCTTATCCTTCTTAAGTTTATCAACAAATCTTAAGCTACTTTTGTCAAAGGTAAGTGTATTAGTGACAATATTATTCTTTGTAGCAAGCTTATTCATAACTATCACAAAGAGATTGAAAATGTATGCTATAAAGATAGATCTTAAGAAAGCAAATGACATGATAAAATATTAAGCACCATGTTAAGTACTCCATTGGTAATAGTAAGCACACTGGGCTTTGGATTGATAATTGGCATCCTCTTGGCCCTCTAATGGAAAGATTTGGTAGAAGGATTATATATGACACTAGTGTTAGGGTTCAAGTTAGAGTTGAAGTCATTATTGATAGAAATATATGGAATTAGCCTATTATTAATACCATAAAGCTTATGGAAATCAGAGGACTCTATGGTTTGGTTGCTTAATAGTCAAGGTAAGTTCTCTACTAATTTGACCTAGAATGACCTGAGAAGAAGAAAGGATAAAGATCCCTAGGCTCATCTGATATGGCACTAATAGTTCGTTCCTAAGCATGCTTTTATCTTTTGGCTTATTATGAGGAATAAACTAATCATTAAGGATAACCCTTTATAATTTTGTCATATTGAGGACTCCAAATGTGTTTTCTGTAAAAAGGATAATGACAATATAAATCACCTCTTTTTTATTTGTAAGTTCAATATAGAAAGAGCTGATAAGAAAGTTGAATAAAGACTATTCAAGTTAACCATGGGAGAGTTATATGGAAAGACGATTTGAAGACTAGAAGAGGCACTATGACGTACATCTTATGGATAAAAAAATGCAACAAAAGAATCTTTGCCCATATTAGCAAATCCAAAAATTAAGTCCAACAAATTGTGCTTAAACTTATGAGGGATAAGGGCAATCATCTGTTAAGTATCAAAGACAAAAGTAGTAACTAGTTATTAGCTAAAAAATGGCAGCTTCCATCTTGTATTTTTAAGAATTCCCTCTTTTTTATGTTTTATCCTTGTGGTTTTTTATTTACTAAGAGTCTTGTTTGTATGGTTCAATTATAGACTTTTTTAGTCCTTTTCATTCCTTTTTGAGGGGACCGGAACTCTTTTGATGCCTCATGGTAAGATTGGTAATATTCTCCCTCTGGGTCCTTATAGACTTCTCTTTTACTAGTTGATCCATTTTAGAGTATGCCTTCTAGTTTTCATTTGGAATAACTCTAGACATTATGGTCTAGACTACCCCTTTTGTAAGGTTTTGTTTTTGTAGGTTTCTAGTCTCTTATGGTTACATTCTCTTTATACTTGGATGCCTCGTCATTATGTTCAATTAAAGATTTTTGAATCTTAGAGCTTATTTTCTTACATATTGTGACCTAGAAAGGGTACTTATATTTGTAAGAACATAATCCTTGATTGCGAGAACCTGTTTATGTGCTTGAGGTTGATCAAACCTACAAAATTTGTTGAGTTCACTACTCACAGGGACTGTTATATGAATAGTGAAATCTAGAAAATATTTCCAAATTATGGCTGATTTTTTCCAATTTTTGTGGCTTTGGTTTTACTCCTTTCTAGCAGTTTTTCTCTTGACTCTTAACTAGATTCTATTCCTTAAGATTTCTATATGGGAGAAGGTCATTTCTTGTGTCCAAGGAATAGAGAAATATGAGGTTATGAGGCTATTTTTTATGGCAAAAAATTAGCCTATAATAAGTGTATTTTGGCAGACTGATTTTTTAAAGATTTTATGGCACTTATTCAAGCTTCCGAGGAACAACCTTGTCATTACTCTTTCCACCATTAGTAACTGTAAGGGCCCTTGACACAGATCACTATATACTATGTATAAATGATAATTATTATACTAGTAATATACCTACAACAGGAATCTCTACAGTTAAAACTATTGTTGAATTAAAAACTTTCATATAGAAGCTGTATTTGTAAAACACTATTGAAAATAATAAGAAAATATTGATTATGTATTTAATAACTTCCTAGGTTTCTAATTTATGAAACATATTGCTTATACAATGTATACTAACATTATAATACACACATATACGTCATCAAAACTATACAAAAGCATACGAGCCAAAACATGTTGTTTGCTACCAAGTCGTATCCCCAAAATCTGACAACCTTCTCACTTCTACCCAGCCCTCTATAATCATTGACCTGTAAGGAGGAAACAAGAAAGAAGGGGTGAATGATAAAATCACTCAGCAACTGTTTCATATCTCTATATAAGCAAGTTTCAAGCTCTATCTGATTTCATGATTTGTCACGTTATTTTCTACCTTACTATTTTTTTTATTCTTTATTTCTGAAATGCTTTTGTTTTCTATAGTGTTCTTTGGCTTTGTCTGTTTTGTTTCTCATTATACATGACATGAAATGCATATGCTAATGTCATGTATATGCTGAATATTCATAAAACTTACCCTTGAGCATGGTTTTTTAAAAACTCTATCTAAAATAAAAGTTATGATCCAAAGATCCTAAATAGATACATATAGTATATGTTGAAAACTGAATCAGAAAATACTGTATCTGAAAATATCTGCTATACTGGCCAGACTGATAAATACAAGGATTCAACATCCTGATCATATGAGTTCAATCCTATTGAAATCTACTGATACACTACCGACTCTTTCTAATAAGTTTGGTCAATGACCATGTCCTCTCTAATGAACATTGGTTTTCCTCTCCAATGAATGTGTGAACTTATAGAAACCCTCTCATATTCACTCCTAAGTGATGTCTAAAATATCATATATTTATACTTTTAAAAACATGCTATTGGATCCTTGGATCTATTTCTGAAAACTCTGATATGGCATATTGTGCTTTATATTACTAATTATACTTGATATGTTGTTTTATCTTGATATTTTTGAGTTTTGTATAGTTGGAAATGGTTTAGAGTGGCTTAACATTGCTTTAAAACCGTTTCTGTGCTTTTCTTAAGGTACACAAGCGTGTGTTACTTGACACACGGGTGTATGGAAAGGCACATGGGATTGTGCATCAGTCGTGCTCTCGGCCTTGCTAACTTTTGTAGCAAATCACAAAACTTTAGCTAGCCACACGGACATGTGGTGCGAACACACAAGCATGTATTAAGGTAAAATACCATGTCCCACACTTACACGAGCATATAGTTGTCATCCAACACTCATATGTCTTGCTTCGTGTGAAATTGGGATTGAGCACACGAGTATGTGCTCAGTCACATATGCAGATGTATAGGTTTTTTAGGTGCACATAAGTTACCATGTAAGGCCGTGCTCATATAGAAATGAGGTCACACGATCGTGCACCTGTGGCTACATGGTCATGTGTTCAACTCAATTTTTACACTCTCTTGTCTATAAACCTAGAAATCATAACTTTTTTCCATCCAAACACTTTCAAACTTCAATTAATCATCAATACAAACTCAATGCTTCTACCAGGATGTACATATTCATTAAAATCTCATCTCAATCATGCCACATCTCATGAATAAAGCATAGAACACATGTATACAAACATATACACACATTATCATTAAATAAGACACTCAATCAATTTCTAATCAACATTCACATCCTCAAACAAGCTAAGCAAGCATCAAGCAAGTAGCAACCATCCATATAACGCAAATGATAGAAAAACATGGTATGGAATAAGGTGAAAGAGGTAAGGGAACACTTACCTCTAGCCATAGCTGTTGGATCTCTCTCTCTAAGGGTCTATGGATCTCTAATCTAAAGTTAGGTTGCTGGTTAATCTCTCTCAATGATAAGTGTCAATTGCATATATAATTCTGTGGTCAATTTATAGAGTTTTAGGGGTGATTTAACCATTTTACCCTTATTATGCATATATTTTGAGATCATAGGTTTTCATGTTTGGTTTTACAAGAAATATTGATTTTGATATGATTTTAATGGAAATGAAGCCAAAAATAAAGGAGATTTGACCACATCGGATTTACAAAATCTGATTTTTTTTAACATGAAGAAATAAAGAAGCCATTGCAATTGATGAAAATACTAGGCCCACTAACAGCACAAAAATAGAGGGTAAGTTATTGAGAATTGTCATAGAATGGGTACCTTGATTAATATTAGTACCTGTTATTATTATAAAGATATCTTATAATAATTCTAATTCATATTAGAATTCGTATAGAAGTATACTAAGTATACTAGTCAGTGGTTCGAATTTAGTCCAAGAAAGAATAAGAGACTAGAACATAAATGAGGAAGTAGAGTAATGTGTGCCACAACAAAAAAATAAGGATTCTCAATATGTTTGAGTTTTGTAATGAAAAAGTAGTCTTCACCAAAATTTTAATGAACATCTCAATCCTTTCAAAAAGTTATTATACGGAAAAATCCGAGTTCATTTGGGCCCTCAACCGTTGCCACAAATTTAGGTTTTCTTGGTGAAGTTTTGTGTCTAACTACTGATCACTAAAATGGTCATAACTTGAGATTTTAAAGTCTAAATAAGGTGATTCAAAAGTAAAATAAAACTAGACATCCAGGGCTATAACTTTCATGGAGACCAAAATTTTATATTTTAAAAGCTACATGCCACGGCATCATGCTGCAACATAAGAGAATGTAAGATGTGTATGAAAATTCTAGAAGTTCTATGCTATGGCATCATGCTGCAGCATGCTCAGTAGAAATAGGATAGAAGCTTCATGTTATAGCATCATGTCGTGGCATGGCCTAACAGTGGCACGGGCACTTTTTGCATAATTTCAATTTGATTGAAATTCTTCCCTAACCAAGTGTATATATATTACATTATAACTTTAGAAAAAAGAGGGAGTCGTCCTAGGAGAGTTTGTAAGAGATTTTTCAAGCACTTTTCAGAGATTCAATATTTTATTTTGAAGAATCAATCGAAAGCTATTCGAATTGCAATTGTAAGATAGATTTTCATCAAATTTCAATAAAGGATTCAGCAATTTATTTGGTTTTGTTCTTATTTTCCATTATGTTTTGTTTGAATCTAATTGTTTATTTTTGTTTGATAATGAACTAAATTATTTTTGCTAAAATTAGGGCTAACTAATTCATGAATGTGTAGTGTTTTTTGAATTTAAATTACAAGCGCATTATTTCATGTGAATTTGCATTCTAAACTTAATGTCTATAAAAAACTTGGCCAATTATTTAATAGAATCTCTGTTATGTGTTAAGACTGAGAGGTGAGATCGCATAAAAGCAGCTAGAATATGAACCGTGAATTAATTGAATATAGAAATATATTTAATGATACATGCAATAATCATAGGCACAATAGGTTTGTGCTAAAAGCTAGTGAATTCCATAAAACTTAATGTGTTTTTATCTAATTAAATCTAAATAGAGATATTTAAGTTATTAGATTCTTAAATAAGATTAATATTGTTTGAGAAAGAATATTGATCAATTTAGGGAATTCCGTTGTCACATGAATAACATAAGATATTCAGTCGTATAAAAAACCTACATTGTAGTGAATTAGTGAACCTGAAGTTTTAGCATCATCTCATATATTGTTATTCGATTTATCTAGGTGTGCTTATTAATTATTTGATTTTAGTTTTAGATTTATTTTTGATTTATATTCGATCATTTAGATAAAGTTAGGAGTTGTGTCATCTTAGTACTTGCTTACGTAATCTTATGGATACGACAACCTTGAATACTTCTCTTATTACTTTGAACTAGTATACTTGCTAAAAAGTTAGGGTTTAAATTTTAACACATCACTCAACTACTCTAGAGTTCATTGGGGAAGTGAAAAAAAAAAAGAAGACGAAGATAAAAGTTGGGAACTATGCAAAAGCCAAACAATAAAACGTATAAATCGCTAAAATATGCGATGCATGGTCATGTGCCTTAGGCATAAGATCGTATATCCCTTAGAAATCTCATTTTCCTCTCTTTTCGTGCCATATATGGAACATTCTCCTAAGAATACCTATGTACAAGCCACATATTACCCCTGAACCCTCTCAAATCTACTTTCTATCAAGAAATACCACTTCTACCCTTGATTTCAAAACCTAAAAAGACAATTTTACCCTTGAGCTATTACAACTCTCCCCTTAATAAAATTTCATCCTTGATATTTACTTGAATAACTTTGGGTATCTCTCTTTTATCTCAGCCTCAACCTCCCAAGTAGCTTTCTTGAGTCTCTGACTCCTTCATGGTACCTTGACCAATGGTATCTCTCTATTTTGAGAGTTTTCAATCTGTAGTCTAAAATCTAAACTACTAGCTCTTAATAACTCAAATCATCTGCTAACTCTAGATCTTAAACCTTTAACACATGAGAAGGATCTTTCACATATTTCCTCAACTAAGACATATGAAACACATTGTGGATTTTGTCCATGCTAGTGGGAAAGGCTAATCTGTAAGCAACTTTACCCACTCACTCTAGAATCACATAAAGACCAATAAATCTTAGAGCCAACTTGTCTCTCCTATCAAATCTTTAGGCATGTCTGTAGGAAGCTACTCTCAGAAACACATGATCTCTAACCTCAAACTCTATCTTTTTATGTCTTTAATCTACATAGCTCTTTTGAAGATCCTAGGCCTATTTGATCCTCTGTCTGATAGCTTTGATCTATTCAATCATCAACTAAGTCATCTCGGGCTCCACTACTAACTCTAAAGAATCTCTCTTACCAATATCATCCTAATGTAGTGGCGATCTACACTTTTTACCATATAGCGCCTCAAAAGATGTCATTTGGATAGTGGACTAATAGTTATTATTATAAACAAACTCTGCAGTGGTAACAAATCAGCCCAACTAGTTTGAAAATCCATATAATAGACCCTTAACATATCCTCTAAACTCTGATTAACCCTCTCAGATTGACCATCTGTCTGTGAGTGATAGGCTAAACTAAAATAAAGTTCAGTCTATAATGTTCTATGTAAACTACTCTAGACAGTTGATACAAATCTTGAATCTTTGTCTGACACAATATCTCTAAGAATCCCATGTAACTTGATAACCTCTTTGACATATAGACGGCCCAACTGAGTAGTACTCATACCCTCTCTTATTGGTAAAAAGTAAGTAGACTTAATCTGTCAACAATTACCCAAACACTATTATACTCATATTGCACTCTAGGAAATCCTAATATGAAGTCTATAGATATATTTTCTCATTCCCACTTAAGAATCCTCAAAGGTTAAAGTAAACTAGAAGGCCTCTGATGCTCTACTTTAACTTACTGACAAATCAAACATCTGACTACAAATCTGTAATGTCTCTCTTCATACCAGACCACCTGAACATTCTCTTGAAATCTTGATACATTTTTGTACCACTTGGATGTGTTAAGTAAACTGTATCATGAGACTCTAACAATATTCTTTGTCTTAACTTTGCATCCTCTAGCACACAAACTCTATCTCTGAATCTCAGAATCTCATCTCTAACATCAAAATATGGCATTATACCCTCAAAGACACTCTAAACCATACTCTAAGTCGACATATCTAATGTCTGATAAGCCTTGATATCATCAAGTAGCGCAGATACAATCTAAAGTTTAGAGAAACTAGTTGTCAATATTTTAATATCCTCTTTAGCAATCTCGCTGCAACTTTCTCTAAACTAAAATGTAATAGCTTAACGGTAGAATTGTCTTTTAAGCTCTAAGATTATGAGTAAAAGAGAGATTTCCAGATAAAAAAATAGATTCGAGAGGGTTCGAGGGTAGAAGAGTCTTTTAGAAACCTTTTGTGGCTTTTACATGGATATTTTGGGAAGAATATTCCATGTATGACACAAGGAGAGAGAAATTTGAGTTTTTATGGGATGCACGTCCGTGTGTCAGGTGAGAGGCATGGTAAATGTTTCTTTTCTCACATTTTCGCCCAGTTTATTTTCCTTCAACTTCTCTTCTCTATTTTCCAACAAACCCTAGGCAAGAAACTGTCCAACCAATAGTCATTATTCCAGTTAGAGATCCTAGAGCTTCAAGAGAGAGAGATCCATACGCAATGACTAGAGGTAAGTATTTCTTTACCTCTTTCACTTAGGTTTGCAGCATGCTTCTTCTGATTTTGAGCTTCTTGGTTGGTTGTTGCGTGTTGTGGATGTGTGTTGTTGTGATTTGATGATGAAATGAGATAATGTATGATGATTTGTGAGATTATTATGAATGTATGATGATTTGTTGCTTGGGTATGGATTTATGAGAAATGTATGAGTTTTAGCATGCTTAATGTTAAATGAATGAGATGAGAAGGTTTATTGGCATGTATATTTAATGTATGCAAGCTTGATTGAGGTATGGTTAAGATTTGGTAGGATTTTATGGGTTTCTAGATGTATCTATAGATTTTAGGTTGAGCACATGACCGTGCACCTAAGGTTGCATGCCCGTATGGCCTCAATTTTGCAAAAACACGGCCTTGCATGACACCCGTGTGCATATAAAATTCCAGACACACACCCGTGCAGTTGATGCACATGCCCATATATGCGATCCCAATTCTACACGCCCATGTAGGCAAGACACGGGATGGTGTTGAGGCAACTATACGCTTGTGTAGTCTAGTACATGGTTTTGTGCTTCATATACACGCCTGTGTTGCACCATATACCCGTGTAGTTAGCCATTATTTGTTAAAATTTTCTAGAAGCTAGCACAATCGAGGGCATAACTTGAGCATGACTCGTATGCTTTCACACGCGCCCGTGTGCCAAGCATAGCACGCCCGTGCGCCTTAAGAAAATGAGAGAAATTGTTCCTAAGCACGTTTAAAGCAAAGATAAGCAACTTTAAACTATTTCCAAGCACAAGAAATTTAAGAATAACAAGATATAACAGCATATCATGCATGATTATCAAAATATTGAGCATGACATGCCACATGAAATGTTTTGAGAAAGTGATCTAAGAGCTTTAAAAGTATAGATATACGATGTTCTGAACATCAATTAGGGATAGATACGAGGGGGCACCTATGAGTTCGCATGCCTACTAGATAGGGAAATCATCGTCTGCTAGGGACGACATAGTCGTGCACGAGTAGTTTTATCATAGGTTTGAACTCACATGGCCAAGGTGTCGAATCCCTGTGTTCATCAGTCTGACCAGCATAATAGAGTTATTTTCAGATACAGTATTTTCTGATACAGTTTTCAGTTATACTATATATATACATACATGATCTTCGGATCAGAGTTTTATATTAGAAAGAAATTTCAAAAAAGAATGAGTTTTCAGAAAATCAGGCCAAGGGGTAAGTTTTATTACTAATAAACATTTACATGACATCAGAGCATACATATCATGTCATGTACACCATTCATGAGAAACAGATGAGACAAAAGTAAAGCATTAAACAGAAAATAAATGAAATCTCTAATCAAAGAAAGTAAAGAAATAAGAGATAAGAATGAATGAATAAGAAAACTGTAAAACAAAGAACAACCAGATTTAAGACTTAAGATCAGCTTGTGCTCGATGACCTGTCTATGTGAGAGATAGGAAATGCTTACTGAGTGATTTTGTCACTCACCCCTTTTCCCTTCCTTTCTCTTTGCAGGTCAGTGAGTTGGAGACTAAGCAGGAGTGATGCAACTGTCAGATTTTGGGAACATGGCTCGGCAGTAGAACATGTTTAACTCGCATGCTTTAGTTTATTTTTTCATGTATATGTGTGTGTGTATTATACTATAGTATACACTATATGAGTATTATATTTTACATACATGAGTAGCCTAGGATTTTCAAAAAAAAAAATAATTATTTCTTATTTTGTTACAGTATCTATGTTTTCAGCTTTCGCATTCAGATTTGAAATTTAAGTTATTTTAAGCAGCAATTAAGTTTTTCTTTTCTTGTAAGGATTTTCATCACAGACACATTTTCAGTATAATATTATATATATATATATATTAAACAGCTACGCACAGTAGGCTTGTGGTAAAGGTCACTACATGAAATCATGGATAAAACTACTCTCATACTCAAAACATCTACTACTACATTAGCTCTAGTTAGATGATAACGAATTTCACAGTCATAATCCTTCACCAACTCTAACCATCTCCTCTATCTTATATTTAATTCTTTCTGAGTAAATAAGCACTAGAGACTTTGATAATCTAAATATATTCAGTATCTGACACTATATAAGTAATGTCTTCAAATATTTAAAGTAAACTCTAATATAGCCAACTCCAAATCATGAGTAGGGTATCTCAACTCATAGTCCTTTAATTGCTTGAAAGCATAGGCAATTACTCTACCCTATTACATCAACACTACTCTAATCCCCTAGTGGGAAAAATCTAAGTCAACACCCTCCTAAGGCAATACTAACATTAGATCATTGTTCAACCTCTGTTTTAACTTTTAAAACCACTTTTCACATACCCCAATCTATATAAAAGGTGTCTCTCTCCCAGTAAAAGCAGTCAATGGCCTCGCTATGCTGGAAAATCCTTTAATAAATCTCTAATAGTAACCAACTAACATTTATTGAACTTGACATAAAGCTATCAATCTCTCAACCTCTGAAGGAAAAATCTCAAATATTTTTCATGCTCTTTTACATTGTTCTAGTAAACCAAGATGTCATTGATAATACAACAACAAATCTATCTAGAAAATCTTAAAAAAACTCAGTTCATCAAGTCCATAAACACCATAAGAGTATTTGTCAACCCAAAAAGTATTATCACAAACTCATAATGGTCATAACTTATTTTGAAAGTCATTTTAGGTACATCATTCTTTGCTATCCTTACTTGATGATACATAAACCTCAAATCAATCTTAGAGAACACATCAGGAAACTCCCTCACTACAGGAACTTTAACTCTCTCTTAAGAAGCAATCTTGGCAAATCTTCTGGGAATACATCAGGAAACTCCCTCACTATAGGCACTTCCTCAATACTTGGCCCAACCATACTCCTACATACTACATTAGCCAAGTACCCTACACAATCTTTACTTAGAAGTTTTTTTGCCTGTAAACAAGAAATAAGCATGGTCTTCACTCTTTCTTCTCCAAATGTAAACTAATCTGGGTTTAATTGTAGTATAACTTTTTTCCTTCTATAGTCTATCTCTTCCCTATAACTACGCAAGAAATCCATGCTTAAGATATGTTAAAATCAGCTAATTCCAATATGATCAAGTCTATCCTCAATCTCTTATACATAATCTTTATCTCTTAATCTAACAATATTTGAACACTCAGAACCATACCTCCATCTTGCATCTCTATACATATGCTCCTATCGTCACACTAGAGATCAACTCTAAATTCTCTACTACCTCTCGAGATATAAAGCTATGTTTGACATTACAACCACTCAACACATAAATAGGAGTATCAAAGAAATACAACTGACCAATAACTACATATGGAGTAGCCTCTACCTGATCTCATCTAACTACAAATACTTTGGCTTTACCTCTATTAGATGGACTGACGCCTTCTGCAGATGCACTGGTGCCACCTCTGCCTACTCTAACACTTCTACTTGCTAAACCAAAATCACCTCAACCTACTCCATCACTAGCTGGGCACTTTGATAACCTATGCCTAGGCTGTCGACTTTTAAAACACATAAGGACCTGCAAGACATTCTCTTGGATGTTTTCTACCACAAGTCCTATATACCAATAATTTTGTTCTCTATTTCTTTTATTTGGTAAACTTCTTGGGTTACATGGGTCTCTTACCTCTATTATTGCCTCTATTAGAACCCCTGTCTGAAACTCTTTTTGTTGGTCTAGTAAATACACCCATTCTCTGTAAATAAACCTCTAACCTCAAGGCTCTCCCCAAAGTATCATTGAATCTCTAAGGAGGGGAAGATCTTGTCATCATATATTTGGCAAATATAGGGTGTAATCCATACATAAACTTTTGTACTCTGGTTATCTTTGAAGTTGTCATGCCAAGGACAAATCTCAACAACTGATTAAATCAAGTGGCATAATCTTTCACTAAACTTGTACCTTGAGTTAACTCTATGAATTCTTGAGCTCTAGCATGAACCATGTCTGTATTGTAGTATTCCTCATCAAATAATCTTTTAAACTCATCCCATAGCAAGCTCTCTTTATTAATTGATATCCTCAGGAGGTTCTACCATATCCTCGCATCACCTCTAAGTATATAAGTAGCATACCTTACCTTTTCTTTATCTATCATGGAAAAAAACCCTATTACACACTCATCTATCTCTATATAGTCTTTTACTACTATAAGATCTCTAGAACCAGTAAACTTAGTTGACTGATAAGCCTCAGGCAAACTATTAATTAGATGTAACCTTTTTGAATCATTTGTACCTGCTATCCCTGTACCAGAACTCTGACATTTCTAAAATTCAAACC
Organism: Anacardium occidentale; assembly: GCA_026122585.1. NCBI lineage: Eukaryota > Viridiplantae > Streptophyta > Magnoliopsida > Sapindales > Anacardiaceae > Anacardium > Anacardium occidentale. The sequence goes on from JAJEJH010000429.1 coordinate 138,118, forward strand.
CTAGTATCTGATAACCATTTGTCCTCTACTCATAATAACCTTTGTCTTGCCCATAATAGTCTTCACTGTAATAAGCTCCTTGGTCTCTACCCTCTCTATATGTTATAACCATTCTCTCAGAACTTCTTTGACTATTTCTCTAAAATCTTCTACTTTAAGGGATACTCAAGAGTGCTGAGACCTTTTAGCTTCACTAGTACTCATGGGTCTTACGAGGCATTACTCTCCTTACCTATGAATCTAGGTAGATAGGATCTCCTATCCAGAGAATCATAACATAGGGAGTTAATATCTAACACAAAACTGAAATTCAATATATAATACTTATGTTGAAAGGACCTAAGCACAAGCTATTAAGATATGCTGACTTTAAGCTTGTGCAACTTATAAGAAACAATACATGTAAAAACATATTCTTCTAAAAAATGACTCAAATATACTCTGATACCAAACACTGTAGAAACCCCTGCCACAGGTCACTGTATACTATGCAAAAATGATAATGATTGTACTAATAATATACTTATAACAAGAATCATTGCAATAAAAGTTGCTATTGAATTAAAAGCTTTTATGTAGAAATTGTATTTGTAAAACACTATTGAAAATAATAAGAAAATATTGATTATGCATTGAAAAACTTCCCAGGTTTCTAATTTATGAAACATGCAGCTCATATAGTATATACTAACAGTATAATACACACATATGCATGATCAAAACTATATAAAAACATACAAGCCAAAATATGTTGTTTGTTGTTAGGTCGTATCCCCAAAATCTGACAACTAGCCCTTTATAATCACTGACCTGCAAGGAGGAAACAACAAAAAAGGGATAAGTGATAAAATCACTCAACAAGTATTTTTCATCTCTACATAAGCAGATTTTAAGCTCTATTTGATTTCATGAATTATCATGTTATTTTTTGCCTTACTATTTTTTTATTATTTGTTTCTAAAATGCTTATGTTTGCTATAATATTCTTTGACTTTGTCTGTTCTATTTCTTATGAAATGATATACACGACATGAAATGCATATGTTGATGTCATATGTATGTTGAATAGTCATAAAACTTACCCTTAGACATGGTTTTCTGAAAACTCTAAATAAAAATTATAATTTGAATATCGTAAATATATACATATAGTATATGCTAAAAACTGATCAAAAAATATTGTATCTAAAAATATCAACTGTGTTGGCCAGACTGATGAATATAGGGATTTGACACTCTAGTTGTGTGAGTTCAGTCCTATTGAAATCTATTGATGCATAACCAGCACTCTCTCTAAAGAGCTTAGACAATAACCATGTCTTCTCTAACAGATATTGGTTTTTCTCTCTAACGAGTGTGTGAACTCATAGGTGCCCTCTCATATTCATTTCTAACTAATTACTAGAACATCGTATATCTAGTCTTCTAAAAACATGTTATTGAATCCTTAGATCTATTTTTAAAAACTCTGATACGACATGTCATGTTTTATACTACTAATCATACGTGATATGCTGTTTTATCTTGATATTAATGAGTTATGTATAGTTAAAAATGGTTTAAAGCAGTTTAACATTGATTTAAGAATATTTTTGTGTTTTTCTTAAGATGCATAGATGTGTGTTACTTAGCACACCAGTGTGTGGGAAGGCACACGAGATCGTGTGTCAGTCATGCTTTCAATCATGCTAACTTTTGGAAGCAAATCACAAAACTTTGACTGGGCACATGAGCGTGTGGTGTGAACACACAAGTATGCATTAGGGCACAAGTTCATGTCCCATACTTGCACAGACATGTGAAATTGGGATTGAGCACACGAGCATGTACTTGGTCATATAGGTATATGTTTGAGTTTTCCAGACGTACATAAGTGCCATGCAAGGCCGTGCTCATGTAGAAATAAGGCCACATAAGCATGTACCTATTATTACATGGTCGTGTGCTCAACTCAATCTCTACACTCTCTAATCTGTAAACCCAAAAATCATAACTCTTTTCCATCCAAACACTTCCAAACTTTAATCAATCATCAATACAAACTAAAGGCTTCTACCAGTATGTACACATTCATCAAAATCTCATCTCAATCATTCCACATCTCATGAATAAAACATAAAACTCATGTATACAAACATATACACATATTATCATGGAATTAACTACTTAATCAGTTTCTAAATCAATATTCACATGCTCAAACAAGCTAAGGAAGCATCAAGCAAGTAGTAACCATCCATATAACTCAAATGACAAAAAAAACATGCTATGAAACAAGGTGAAAGAGGTAAGGGAACACTTACCTCTAGCAATAGCCGTTGGATCTCTCTCTCTAGAGGTCTCTCAATCTCTACTCTGAAGCTAGACTACTTGTTGATCTCTCTCAATTGCTCTAGGGTTTACTAGGGAAGCAAAAAAGAAGAAGAAGAAGAAGAAGATAAAAGCTAAGAATTATGTGAAAGCTAAAAAATAAAACGTATAAATGGCTAAAATATGCGACGCATAGTCATATGCCCTTAGCACATGGTCATGTGTCCCTTGGAAATCATAATTTCCTCTTTTTTCATGTTGAACATAAAACATTCTCCCAAGAATACTCATGTACAAGCCACATATAGCTTCTAAATGACTATATTACTCTTGAACACTCTTAAATCTATTTTCTAGCAGGAAATCTCACTTTTACTCTTGATTTTAAAGTCTTAAAAGATAGTTCTACTCTTGGGCTATTACAGTAACCTTGTACAAATGGCTTCTTAGTTTTCAATTATACTTCTTTAGGGTTGGTTAAGTTTTCTCATTTGGGGACTCTCATTGTTATATGTAGTGACTTGTAGAGGATTATGGATCATAAGTATTATACTATTAAGCTGCTTTTTCAAGCTTATTTTGTTATCAATGATTATTGTTATTTGTTGAATATTAATATTTCATTTTGGCTTAGGATGAATTATACTATAGTTTATTTTATAAATCATTTTTGTTTGTACATAGATAACAACACTAAAGCGATGATTAGGAGGCTTTCTCTCCCATATCTTATGTTCTATCTAAGTCTGAACCTAAATAGGCTGATAAGAGGAAGGAAAAGGGGACTTTGGTTTTCAAGTTTCACTTTAGTGTCTCTTTGTGGCTTGCTTTTGGCTAGCAATGTTTAGGTTGCTTTAGGGCTCAACCTTTTGTTTTATAAATACTTTACTTACCTAAAAAAAAAAAAAAGTTAACCACTATTAGCTAAGTCGTACCCAATATAACTAACAACTAGTCTTCCACTTAGTAATTGATAGCTCTTCATATTGGCAAACAAGACTCTCATGAATAGAGGCATATCCTAGTAATGTTATACTGGAAGGCTTTACTGATTAGGTCTTATTAGTTTAAATATGCATGTCAGGTGATAATTGCAATAATTATAAACCTAAACATGTATACAACAATGTAAATAGAAATATGTCAAATATACAAGTATAAAAACTAATGTCAGTCCGCAAGCCATATATACTGAAGAAATAGCTAAGTCATATTCTTCAATCTTGAGTCATTAAGTATGATGCACCTTTTTTATCTTCAAGTCTTCCAACAATTACAAGGCTTTACCTTGTAGTTACAATTTTCTAATGAAAAATTAAGTAACTACCTATTCTAATTTTGCGATGTAAAATGAGAAAGCTCGAGTTACATTTGAGGGAAGGATATGAGTGAAGAATTACATCATAAAAAATACAAAAAGGCAGGGCATGCAAGCTCTATTTTAAATTACAACATACATTTCTAAAAATTCAAACATACATAGGTCAATTTGTTTCACATATCAAGCACCGTGTATATACAACACCAATCATATATATAAACAATTAAAATTAACAAATTAATTGTAATTAATTAGCCAAGTCTTAAATTGCATCTTAATCCCTACATGTTGCATAATTCTAATCAGACCTTAAATGATGAAAATTTACAAATTAGTCCCTGAGTAGTCAACCTAAGTCAAAACAAAAATTCCATCCCACATGGGCATACAGCTTCTACCACACAATTGTGTGTCATCTAACATAGGAGTGCATGATGCACAAAACAGTCTAACATGGGCATATAGTGATAGTGCACAATCATAGGCAGCCATATAGTAAGCATGTTATCACCACATTGGCATAACATTGTCTCTTCACGATCGTGCGATCAAAATGCACGACCATATGGACAAACACGACATGAATGTATAAGGTTGTGTCCAAGTGCATTACGCTTCAAATAATTGTGCTTCACATACATGCATAATTGTATGTCATATATTTTCTAAAAATTCTAGTGATTGGATTTCCTAGAAAATCATCCAAAAAGGGCATGTTGAAGCCAAATTTTGCATATTTTAGCTTGATATGTCAAATGTAAATCTAGCATAATCACTGTTGCGTGCAATAACACATATAAGCAACAATTTTGTTTGACAATGCAAACTTAAGACTCAAGCTAACTGCTCAAGATTTAAGCCAACACAATTTGATTCAATAGAAGTACAAAAAACTAAAACTCAACACTAATGTGTTTGTGATTTTAAGAAGAACTTGAAGTAAAATTTAAAACCCAGTTAAAGTGTAGAAAAGAAAAATTAAAAGCTTTGTCAAGTGTCTCTTTATATAGAAATAGACACATGGTCCTGTGTGAGTATACCATCAATGAAACATGATTTTGCATCAATGCTTGGATAAATATGAAACTCCACTCTAAGCCATATCCATGCGATATTTCTACCATGCACGATTCTTCAACCTATATATACACAATCATATGTTAGGATAATCCAAATTTGAATTGAATTCAAATTTCTCTAAACACCATATTATTCCAACCCTCAAGACGCTTGGTCATGCACTTATAGAATACACGATTGTGTATCAAGACAAATCTTAACTTTGACTTTCAATATGATTCAAATGGATCTAAGTAGTCACACATGGCAATGCTCATTTACATAAACATTGGGACTACGATCCTGTACCTTTAAGTAAATCAATTCTTTCAATGTGTGACCCATAAGCCATCTATTAACTTGGCAGTATTCAAATTCAAGCATAGATCACAAGTGTCCTTTACAAAAACATCATAACTATCTGATTAGTAGAGTATTATCGAGCATTTATGAGCTTGATCAATTTGATAGTTAATACATAATGCAGTCTTTTCGTCAATATTTCTTACCAAACTAGATATAGATATGTATCTATCTCAAAAACCCTTGTATGCACAAATGTCCAAGCCAAAGATTCTACATAACAACAATCAATCTAGTTGTGGTCATAGACTAATTAGTTTCAAATAACGTAACTGAGACATTTGACTCATGTTAAGGATTGACAAATCTTATATTGATCTATCATAACTTTCTTATTAATCATAATACAACCAATCACTTACCTTTATAATACCCAAGTTATAGTAATGCACTTGATGACATCAAATGGTATTACTTCTAATACAAGACACCTTGATAGATATTAAATTGAAAAACCATATGTGTTTACCAAGTCATTATCATTGATCTATAGACACAAGTTGCATCATCTATATGGGATCCCCATTATTGGGTTTATCTAGTGAACATAATCATTAAATTATACACCCATATATGAAACTAGGTTACGATCAATAGACCTCGATAAATGTAAATCACTACCACATTTTGATAGCACTGCTTATAGCATCCTAGGACTAGAAATGCCCTTAGGGGTAGAATTTTGGGGTTAGATGTGAGAAATAAAAATAGATTGGGAGTTTAGAAGAGTTTAAAGATGAAATAGTAAGTTTCCAGAATCTGTGTGGTTTTTGCATGATTATCTTTGGGAGGTTTCAATCATGCATAGTGTAAAAAATAAAGTTTATTCATTTTTCCTTGTGCACTCCCGTGCACTGTGCCCTACATGCCTGTATAGGTGAGTTAGAAGAGAGAGATGAGAGATTTAAGTGTTTTCTCACCCAGCTTATTCCATTTTTAGCCAAGTTTCTCTTTTGTTTTCAGTTGCTCCCAGCCCTAGAACTGAGATTCAGCATCCAGCAGCTCCCAATCCAGCTAGAGAAGGAAGAGATTAGCTTGATTGAGTTTCCCAGTAGCCATGGCAAGAGGTAAGTGTTTCTTTACTTCTTCCTTGAGTTTCCAAGCATGTATATGATGATGTGTGTTGTGTGTTTTATTCCCAGCATGCTTATGAGTTATATAATGAGCTTATATGTTGATATATGATGAAATGATGCTTGAATTGCTGATTTCCACCCATGAACCATGATTGCTTTGCTTGTATGTGGTTATGAGAGAGAATGAGTCATTTTTCATGGTGGATTAAGATGTGGATTGATTGAGATGAAATTGAGGCTTGGTATATGCATATTGAAGTGCTAGAAATGCATGCTTTTAGTTAATTTGAGTTTGGTTGTGTTTTGGTTGGTTTCCTGTAAATTTCAGGTGAGTGTTGTCGATGCAGAGCAAGACACACGCCCGTGTGCCCACAGGTGCACACCCGTGTGCCTTCGCTTCTACAAGGACACGCCTGTGTGCACGAAGTGTGCACGACCTATTTGCAGAGGACATACCTGTGTGTCATGAGGGACACAATTGTGTGTTTGTTCTTTCAGTGTTTTTGCATAGATTTTTTTCGAAAGCGAGCACGACCGGCTGCACGGCCAGTGCACGACCCCATGCGTTTATGCACACGCCCGTATGCCCTTACCATGCATGCCCGTGTGTGTTCCTTGCAAGCCCGTATGCTTTGTCCACATGCCCGTGCAGCAGCATGAGTTTCCAAAAAAGCATGAAAACAAGTTTAAAATGAATTATAAAGCATGAGAAACCAATTTAAAGGCTAATGAGCACGAGATAAGGATGAAATCAAATAATTAAGGCTGTATAAGCATTTCATAGCATGACATGCAGTATGAGAAAGGATCAAGGGATCCAATTTTAGTAGCATTCAGCATTTAGAACCCGATATCTAGGTTAGAGTTTGGGTGAACTCGACAGGGCATCTGTGGGATTCTAGTCTTCTAACTGCAGTCAAATCGTCTAGCATAGAATTTTCAACTTTTGAGTTCTTAGATAGACTGTTCAGCCTACATGACCAAGATGTCGAATTCATGTGTTCATCAGTCTGATCAACACAGCAAGTATCTTCAGATACATATAGACTCAGATGCATGCATATTTAGTTTCCAGTTAGCATGTCATGACTCATATTTCATGACATGAATTAATAATGAGATTCAGTTAATCAGTAAGCAACCATCCGAATAAACAACGTATAATTAGTTCCAGCAAGTGAATAGATGAATGTTAGGGCCAAGGCCAGGTATGTGTTTGCTGGTATGTTTGCTTGAGTTAAGGGAAGTAAGGATCGTTTTCTAGGTGATCTTTATCACTCATCTCTTTCCTTCTTCTTTCCTTTTTAGGTACGTGTGCTACTGGCGAGGAGCGGGTGGACTGTGGTTGATGGGAGAAGGCTCCATAACAGTTTTCAGTGTACAGTTTGATCTATTGGGTCTTGTATTGTAAATTGTGTATATACTCATTGTATATTTGTACAAAAAAAAAAACAGTATATATATGAAAGTGTATTGTGGGCCAATTGTGTATTGTACAGTTACAGTTTAAGCTTCCGCTTGTGTATAAATGTATAACAGCAGGTTTCTTTTTGTAGGATTCTGGTCACGTGTACCAAATTTTCAGAATATTAATGAAATAAAAGATATTAATCAGCAGCAGCGATATGCGTGGCGGTGGGTCCTACACTGCTCATATTATGATAATCCCTACACTAGCACTTGTGTTCAAGATTTATAGTGATATTAGGATTATTGATAATTTTAGTGTAGCCACCAATGATTTCGTATGCAAAGTATGATCAGTTAATTAATTTCATCATCTCAGTCCTACCATACTAGGGGCACATTATATGTATCAATGCAATACAACATTCATATTACTAAAATACCTCTTTTATTAATAAGCAAAAATATTTAAAAATTACATATACAATGACATACAAACGATTATAGGACACCTACCCTAATAGTTAGTTAGTAAGGTGAAATATTTTAAATTTATTAATAGTGTTTCTAGGTTTTGGGTATGTGTTTAGCTATGTAGGTTTAAGTTGTTAAGTGTAGGCTTTGAGATAACTTCGGCTTGAATAATGTGGACCTAATAAGGTATGGTAATAGTACTAATTTTGAATTAAGAATTATAAAGGTTTAGGGTAATATTTAAAGATTATTAGGTTTAGTAGTGTTAATGGTTATTTGGATAAGTGATGGGTTAAGACCTAAGGGTGTTATTAGGGTCTAATGGGAGCAGGTAGTTTGGTTTTGGACTTTTAGTGAGGTAGGTGAAGGTTAAAATGGGAATAGAATTGGGTATGTCTATTTTAAGAAAAATGAGGGAAATTATTTAAAGTGTGAGGAATGGAAACTGGGAAAATTTAGGGTTTCTTGATATAATTAAGCAAAAGTTGACTAGGATGAACGGTAAAATGGTTTCTCTTTAAGTGAAATGAAATATTTTGGTTAATGTGCGTATTTAACTTAAAGGGGTAAAATTTAGACAACCTAAAAAAGTGAGAGAAATGTTGACTATTAGAAAGGTGCTTAAATGGTAATCTTGGAAATTCAAGAAGAGATAAAGTGTGAAGAAGGATTAAAAAGGGATAAGGTATTGGAATTTAAATTCACGGACTCACCTTCGCTCCCAAATCTGGCCAATTACAAAAAATTCTAGCTAATTGCAGTACTTTTTTTATCAGCTTCTTGCAAAATTTGGCCAACATTTTTAACACCAAGGCAAAGTCAACAACTATTCTTATCATCTTTAACCATCGCCTCAATTGCTTTACATATCTCTGGCAACCTTCTATGTGCTACTGAACACCATTTAAAGAAGAAAATTCTAGTAAGAAGATGGACAAATTTCAAAAAAGAAGGAAAAATCACCAACGCTTCTGAATCTTTTTTAAATCACTTATAAAATAGCAAAAGGTGCTCACTTCCACAATGTAAAGCTCAAATACCAGGTTCATACACTTCTAGCACCCCACATATAAGCTTTCATCACCAACACAGGCGAACAAGCATTTAACAACTAGAAGCATTTTTTTGGCATTGAAATATAGCACTCTCTAAGTGTTTAAACTCACTTCCCTTTTAGTTCAAATACTCAAAACACGTTCTCTCAAGGCTTTAGTAAAATTGGCAGCAACATAATGTTTGCACACTCAAGTTTCGGCTAGTACAAACTAGGAGATAAGTTACAACTTACAAGTTTAAAGGGCAAACACCAAGCATAAAGACATAGATAAATGATAGGTCCACCAAGAAGTCACCAATAAGGTTACCACCACTAAACTATAGCCAAACTTGGATAAAGAAAGAGAAGAACAATGTTCCCTCTAATTTTCGTTGTTTGATAAAAAACTCTAGGGTTACAAGAGAGAAAAGTGTCTTATATATGGCTTACAAAATAAGAAGCCAATTAATACATAATTATACTTAGTAAAGATAACAACACAAAATAAGCCACCCTAAAATTACGTAACATATTAATTGAAATTACATCCTAGTTAAAAACCTAAGTAAGTAGATAAAGCCCAAATAGTTTGAATTTGGTTTTGGGATTTAAAAAATATGTAAGTCGGGTTGTTTCTTGAAATATTAGGTTAGTCTTATGCTTCATATATGGATTTGATGATAAAATATATGATATTCATCCATTGGATCGAGTCTTCCATGATAGGCTTAATGAGTATAGATTTTAGATCAATACACTCCAAATTGTGTTATATATAATTTTTGAGTGGGAATTATAATTTTAAAATTATTAAAGATATACCAAAGTTTTAAAAAATTTAAAAAACCCCACAAATTTGTTTAAACATCTAATTCCTTAAAAAAATTTCATTAACACCATTAAAATTTTTTAAAATTAAATTCACTTCTAAACAAATGATTATACATTATTATTAGCTATATATAGTTTTACCAGTTAATTTTTTCTTATTATTTTTGTTTGAAAATAAGATCAATTAAGAGTATAAAAATTATTTAATAAAGTTTTGGGGTAAAGGGTCATTTAGTTTGAATGCTATGTTTTCTTCTTAATAATTTTATAGAAAACTCAAGAGACAAGTGTGAAAGGAGTTATATCAAACTTCAAGGATAAACATTCAAATATTTATCAAACGTTGGTTGGGTTATAGTTATTTGGTCTAAATATTTAAAAGAAATATAAATAGGGCTGGGTACGGTGCTACTCTGACAAATAGACGAATACCTCCTTAAAACGCAGCGTTTTCTTTCCTAAACCCACAAAAACTTCTGAATGCTTGGCTGTAATCCTACATTTTCTCGGCACCTTCACAACAAAGTGAAGAGAAAGAAAATCAATTTTAACTAGTTATATGCCAATTACAAGTTTAAAAACAAAGAAATGCAGTCACAGTTCTCACAACCACTCGATTTGATTTATCTCCCGAAACACATCCCTTCCTTTCATCTCCATAAACACGTTTTGATAACAAAATTAACCTCCAGAAAGACCGCCTCCTTTCTTACGGTCAAGCGCAAAAAACTCATAATTACTGCTTGTAAAGCTTCCAGTTCTTCTAACTCAGTTGCCTCCACGTCATGCAGAGGCTCGGAAGAAGATGCCGAGTCTACTCAACTATTCGAGGTTCTCAATTTTTGTTTTTGTTCTTTGAAAGCTATTCTTCTTTCAAATTTGTTGCCGGGAACGAAGCAGTGGCGGTAGCATTGGCCTGTTAATTACGTGCTTTTAGCTAGAAATAGGTGTTTATTTTTACTCATATCATGTTGGAGGTCTTTACTGATAATCGGTAATGTTGCCGGATTAAAATTATGTAATGGTTAAAAGTTGAAAACAATTATCCGTGTCAAAGATATATGTAGGGACTGTTATTTGTTAAATTTTTTGAAAATTAGTTCAGATTTTTTAATTTTGTGTTCTTTCGCTGGATGTTTGTTGGTATATGGATGTTAATTTGTTTGTTTTTATTTAGATTTTGAAAAACTCGTTGTGCTTAATAATTTTTCAGGAGTTGAAGGAAGCCGAAAGACAACGGATTAGTAAGTTGGAGGAATTGGATAGGAAGGCCAATGTGCAGTTAGAGAGGCAGCTTGTGATGGCTTCTAATTGGAGCAGGGCGTTGTTAGGTATGCGTGGAAAGCTGAAGGGAACAGAGTGGGACCCTGAGAACTCCCACAGGATTCACTTCAGTGATTTTTTGAAACTTCTTGACTCCAATAATGTACAATTTATGGAGTACTCAAACTACGGTCAGACTGTGTCAGGTAAGGGCTTATGCTAGATTGTTTTTAATATTTGGTTCAACTATACTCTGGTTGTTTATGATTAATGGTTATTTATATTTTAAGAATTTTCCTCTGTTGCTCCTATTGTATTGTATATAGCAATTGAACAATCTACATTACGGGACTATATATATAAAGTTCTAGATGATTAGTTTGGTATAGATTGTCTGTTAAGAGTGAGTAAAAGTTAAGGGGGTGGTGACAGAACAAGAGCCATGTAACAACATCTCTAAAGCATCCGCATTGTGATTAAGCTGTTGAATGTGTATATCGTCAATGAGTGTGTATGTTTGACTTTAATCTATGTGTTCATAATCAACTGTCGAATTTTAATCGTAAATGCTAAGTACAACCAGAATGCTGATCAGCATAAAACTTGGATTAACTTAGCAGTTGTCTTCTTATTGCACTGGAGTTAGCACCTCTTTCATTTAAGTTTGAGATCCTTGTTTATTGAGAGTTTTGGCCAAATTTTTAACTAGAGCATACAGTAGCATCTGCATTTGTTGATCTCATCGATCTTAATCTGTTAATAGCTAGTGGATTTGTCTGCGCTAAGTATGGATGGCCACATTGAGGTGCATAGGTTAGTTAATGAGTGGCTCTACTAATTAATTAATGAAATTGAATTTGAAAGATGTTGAACTGCACTACTGCATTTATGGTTTATTTTTGTTGCTGAAACCAAAGTTGAAGTTGGATCACAGCTGTTGATTTATGGATGTGGTTGGACAAAACCACGCAACAGAAATGCCAGACACTGCCCTAAAACAATATGAATTGTAGTACTGGACTTATTAAGAAAAAGCAGATGAATATTATTATCCATCCCTCCAGTGGATTCTCATGTGCTTTCTTTAGTAAGTTCTGTAGAATGGACCTGTCACCTTGGAATTGCGTTTTATTAATGAAAGTTAAGGACCTCTGAAACCAATAGATCTTGCCAAGTGATAGAAATTCAATGCTTTGGATTCAGTTGCTTTTCATATAACGTCTCTGAATATTTCAACTAAAATTTGTTGTCTAACTGTGCAGTAATTCTGCCATACTACAAGGATGAAAACATGAAAGGGGAAGAGGGGAAACCAAAGAAGGGAATTATTTATCGGCGCCATGTGGTAGACCGTATGCCCATTGATTCTTGGAATGATATTTGGGAAAAGCTGCACCACCAAGTAGTAAACATCGATGTTATTGATGTTGACCCTGTAAGTGCAGAAGTCTACTCCACTTTTGCAACTGCAGTCATTTGGTCCATGCGACTAGTCCTTGCTGTTGGACTATATATATGGCTTGACAATATGATGAGACCAATCTATGCGAAGTTAATACCTTGTGATTTGGGAACTCCAATCAAAAAAACTGGGGAGCCACTTAAGCGCCGTGCCCTAGGATCATTAGGGAAGAGTAGGTAATTAAATATTTGTTTGAGTTGTTTCTAGATACTTATTCTTATTTTATCCTTTATTTATTAACTGGTTGATCTCATTCACTTTGTAAGTGGCCGCTATCAATTTAGTGTAGGAAAGTAAGCTGTGCCACATAGAATGATCATTTCAATTCCTTGTTTCCTTGACATCAAAACATGATGCATTGTGCAGCGGTGGATTTATTGTAGGTATGGCCATAGAGAGGAACTCTGTGGGCTGATCCCTTTAGGGCTAAGGCATTAGCTTGTAGAGTAAATTTCATGACACAATGTTTATGCTTTTGGTCTTACTGGCTTGATGTTTTTAGATATGTTTTTGGTCATGACCTAACATCCATGCCTAGTTGGCCTTCGTGATTATTTTTCTCAGAGAGAGTTACATGTGTTGTTTGCATCTTGCTTGAGTTTGGTCATATCTTTTATTTGTCTTGGGAAAGTCTTGTCACATGCAGTGCAATTGATATCTTTTTATATTTTTTGGAATGATTTTATCCAAGGTGATTAAACTTTCTTATCGAAAAAAAAAAAAAAGAAAATGAGAAGCTTTTAAAGTTTAGTCTGAGTTGAGACTTGTGACATAATGCTTTGGGGTTGCATTGTCTGGTCTTCTGAGTTTGTAGAACATCATATTGCCCAACTTTAGATTTTATCTTATCAAGATAGCAGGAGAGAATTCAGCTGGCACTGTTCTTGGGATCTAATATTTGCTGTCTTTCCTCCAGAGCAAAGTTTATATCAGCAGAAGAAACTACTGGTGTTACCTTTGATGATTTTGCTGGTCAGGAGTATATAAAAAGGGAACTGCAAGAAATTGTACGGATTTTAAAAAATGATGAAGAGTTCCAGAACAAAGGTATTTATTGCCCAAAAGGTGTCCTTCTCCATGGGCCTCCTGGAACTGGTAAAACACTGCTGGCTAAAGCTATTGCTGGTGAAGCAGGGGTACCATTTTTTGCTGCCAATGGAACTGATTTTGTGGAGGTAAAAACATATATTGAAGGGTAAGAGGTTTTAAAAGATAAAATTGTGTCTTGACATCAAATAGTTTCCTGGAACAAGAAATCAGCACATTGATCCTTCATATTACTATAAAACCGAATTATTGATCCCTTACTATTAAGCCAACTATATCAAATTTACCTCCTTGCTCATGCAGATGGTCTCTAGAAACAAAGATATCAAGGCTGTAATGCTCAGTTTAAATTCCTTGATAATATGCTGTAGAAATTTGAACTTCTTTTGGACTGTAGAAATCTGGCTAATGGAATTCCTTTTTCCAGATGTTTGTGGGCGTGGCAGCATCACGTGTAAAAGATCTATTTTCTAGTGCCAGATCATTTGCACCTTCCATAATTTTCATTGATGAGATAGATGCAATTGGTAGCAAGCGTGGTGGACCTGATATTGGTGGGGTAAGATGCATGTCATATTTCTTGTTTCAACTGAAAAACAACTTTTGATTCTCAACCATCCCCTTTATCCCCAGAGATAAGAATTTTTGATTCAGCACTCTTTGTTGCATTTTTCCCTTTCTGTAGCAAAGTTTGTCATTGATTGATCAAATGGTTACTACTATTAGAGCCCAACTATTTAGGTTGCATTGAAATTGCAAACGCCAGTTTATTAATAAAGTTATGGATTTTCGTATTATTGCATATATAATCAGTATCATTGATGGTACCATTTTGTGCTGGAGTTTCAACAGAATTCACCAAATTTTTTATCCCGTCCATAGCAGAAATGATCATTCCCTCTATTATTTTCACTGAAGTCATGTTGTTTGTAGCTGTCATGAGAATTTAATGTGAGCTGGAATGATTAAATCTTTTGTTTGGCCATTTAGATCATCTTGCTTATGATGGATTGTGCTTATGATTTGTTCATATAGGGTGGTGCTGAAAGAGAACAAGGCCTACTTCAGATATTGACTGAAATGGATGGGTTTAAAGTTTCTACATCACAGGTATACTTTCAAATAATTCATCAGGTTGAGGGCTTTTTCTTTTTCATGACTTTTTTTTAACCCTTCCAATTTCACTACTAAACTTGCCCTGTTAGGTATTAGTTATTGGTGCAACCAACAGACTGGATATCCTTGATCCTGCTCTACTGAGAAAGGGTCGTTTTGACAAGATTATAAGGGTTGGTTTGCCATCCAAAGCTGGTAGATTTGCCATATTGAAGGTGTTTTTCTTAATGCTTTTTTATCATTAGTGAATACTAGATTTCTTCTGCCTGTACTTTATTTATTTTAAAATTTATTTCTGCTGGTAACAAGGTGCACGCAAGAAATAAATTTTTTCATTCAGAAGAGAAAAAAGACACTTTATTGCAAGAAATTGCTGAACAAACAGAAGATTTTACGGGGGCAGAGCTGCAGAACATACTGTAAGTAGTGCTTCATATTGACTCTTGTGAGTCAACACCCAGAGTGAGAGACTCATCATTGTTAAGCTGATTGCCAGGAATGAAGCTGGGATTTTGACTGCCAGGAAGGATTTAGACTACATAGGACGGGAAGAGCTTTTAGAAGCTTTAAAACGGGTTAGTGTTCAATTCCTTGTATTCTGTCAGACAAAACTGTTTCGTTGATGATGTTGGACTCTGATTTTTGCTCATTCATTTCATCATATTAGCAAAAGGGCACGTTTGAAACGGGTCAAGAAGACAGTACTGATATTCCTGAAGAATTGAAATTGAGATTGGCATATAGAGAAGCAAGTGTAGCTATTCTTGCATGCTACTTTCCAGATCCTTTCCATCCTTTCACAGACGTAAGTAAAATTATATATAAGTGGAGCCATCACTTCACGACTACATCAAATTCTTGTGGCATCTTGTGTTAACTATATTTTGATATTGTTCTTTCACAGACGGATATAAAATCCATTCGTAGCCAGCCAAATATGCGCTATATAGAAACTTCTGGAAAAGTTTACTCAAAAAAATCAAATTATCTGAATGCTATAGTCCGGGCATGTGCTCGTAAGTTGGAGAACTCCTTGTTCTGTATTTAATGTTTTGATTGTCAAAGAATTCCTTTCTTTGTATTTTTACAAGTATTTGTATGTAGAAATTATCAACAAATTGTCTAATGTATGACCTACATTTGGATGAATACCTACACAAGCTAAAACAAAAGTCTTTAAGCCATTGTTCTCTCATGTAAGAAATTTTGACAAAAGCAATGTCTCATTAACACAAACTTCTTTTTTGCCTCTATTGTTTTCTTTCTGTATTTTTCCTCTATTGTTTTTATTTAATTAATAAATTAAAATGACTCTTTGACCTCTAATTTGTAGCTAGGGTAATTGAGGAGGAGATGTTTGGGGTTGATAACATGTGTTGGATCTCTGCAAAGGCTGCACTAGAAGCTTCACGGCTTGCAGAATTGTTGATTTTGCAAACTGGGATGACGGCATTTGGGAAGGCATACTATAGGAATCAAAGTGATCTTGTGCCAAATGTGTGTCTTTTTGATGTGTTAAACCTCTAATCTATCCTGGCATTAAGTTCAATGAAAGGCTCATCTAATTATCACTATTATATTAATAGTTTTGATTTTTTGTAACAGCTTGCAGCCAAACTTGAAGCTCTTCGTGATGAATTCATGCGTTTTGCTGTTGAAAAATGTGCATCTGTGTTGAGAGAAAATTATTCAGCAGTGGAAACCATTACAGGTCATATTGATTGATCGGCATATTTGATTAAATTATTCTATAAATGGAGCCATTCTCAACATGCAATTGTAAGGTGAAGTTATGAGTTTACAAACTATTATTTCACACTGAGAGCAAAGTATTTTACTGGTTGACTTGCAGATATTTTACTTGAAGAGGGAGAGATCAAAGCCAAGGAAATTTGGGACATATACAAAACGTCTCCTAGAATGCCTCAGGTATATTGTTGACCCACGGAGAAAAAGTTTGAAAGAAATGAACTTTTATGATGCATTTAAGGGGTGTGTCTTTGATTATAAACTTGTCAAACCAATTTAAAACTTTTAAATTAAACCGACCTATTTGTTTATGATATTTTTTGGGCTTATAAGCGAAAAGAATAAGTTAAGGGACCCACTTTTCATTTTAATGTTTATAAGCACTCTACTTATACTTATAAGTTGTTTTGATCAAGTATATTACTACATCTCCCTTGTATAATTTTAAAATTTTATCATGTAAACTTGTTTGTTTTTGTACATTAATTTAAATTATATTAATTTTAATGAATCTAAAAATTATTCGTATTTTTTAATAAAATATTTGCCTATAAAATATATGTTTATTTAATTCTAAAACTAAATTATATTGTAATATGATCAAAATATATTTTTATAATATTACAATAAAAATTTGAGTTAATATAATTTATTATTTGATAAAATAATTTAGTATTTTTTTTAGTCATTTTACCAAACACGTTAATTGTTTATAAATACTAATTTTTTATAAGTTAATTTTTATTTGCTAGCCAATCAGGCTCTTAGACATTCAATGTGGTCTTGCTTATGGAAATTTTGGCCTTTGTTGTCGAGTTTTGTTTTGCAAAAGACTTAGTTGCTGGAGTTTGTGCAGTTATTGTATTAGATCTTTGTTATTGCTGATTGGAGGTATAGTGATGTTGAATATGTGGTCTATTTCTAGAGAGGTTTGGGGAGTGCCTCTTTCTGGTTAAGGTAAGGGGAAAATTTATGTGCATGATAGACCTAAAAGAAGTATGTTACATGAATTTCTTAAAAGAAATACAATATCACATTCAATGTTTAAAAGAAAATATTATTATGTTGGGCACATTGTAGTACATTTCTGTGGGTGGTGGACATTTATCGGTTTATTATTCATTTCATCCTTGTTACTAATCAAACAAACATTTTAGAATCTCTTGTTCTGTTGCTTGTTTCCAGCCTCCTGTAAATCCGATTGATGAATATGGAGCACTAATATATGCTGGTCGGTGGGGAATTCATGGGGTCTCACTGCCAGGAAGAGTCACATTTGCACCAGGAAATGTTGGGTTTTCGACATTTGGTGCACCACGCCCAATGGAGGTGAGTGATGTCTACCAGAGTTTTACTTTTTCTCCTCTTCCCATGTTTGTTTTACTGCAATCAATTGTCAAATTTATTTTTTTTTCTGTTTTCAGACCCAAGTTGTATGTGATGAAACCTGGAAGATGATCAATAGTATTTGGGAAAAAAGGGTTCAAGAGATAAGAACCGAAGCGTCATTGGAGATTGAAGAAGATAACTTGAAGCCAGAACTCTTGATGGCAAGCCATTTCATTTAAAAATACAAGGTCTTCCTATCTTCCGTGTTCTTTTGCAATTTCTATACATACAAACTGAACTTCTTGTTCTATTATTCTTGTTATGCACTTGTATAAGATCATTGTATAACTGCATTTTCTTGTATTTAATTTATCCCCAACGGTATTTTCAACTGCTAAATTATTTGCAATCATCATTTTGCCTTACTCAAGAAAAAGCATAACGGGGAAAAAAACAAGGAAAGACAATTATTCAATTAACTATAAGGTGGTGCTGGATATGCATGATATTATTGTTAAAAATTATTTAATTATATAATGACATAATGATTATATACATTGGTATTTATCATTAGTGAATATAGTGATAAAACTTCAAATACCAGGGTATAAATCTATAATAAATATATAATAACAATATTCTTATATCTCATTTATTCGGAATTGATCAAAATAATCAAAGAATATTAATAAAAATAAAACAAAGTACATATATGAGTTTGGCTCATTGGTGGGGCCTCTTTAGGGAATTATGTATCACCTTTGGAACGTCAGCAACGTTCTCGCATGAAATTTTCGTTCTATCACTATCAAAAAAAAAAGAAAAAAAAATTATTTTTTATATTGGTCTATATCTGATATTAATTTCATACTAAACACGGATAGTATTAGATTAGCATTAGATTTTGATCGATACAAAAAAGGTCATCGGTAATTAAATTAGTGTCAAGAAATGAATCAAATACTTATATAGTTTTGAATTAGAATCAGCGATTACTGATTCTAAATATTTTCGAAGAACTCAATCAATACGAATCCGATAATGCAGTGAACTGATGCTATTTCAATGCTAATTTATCCTATACTAATTTGATTCTATTTTTGAAATTTTGGCCGGTTCTATTCTTATTTTATCTGGTATTAATCCTTTATTTTTTTTTTTAACATTACCATGCAATTCAATATACATTTCTTCCTGTAACCAATTTTATATCTCAATATAATTCAGTTAAAGTACTAATTCAATACAAATATCATTAATTAAAGGTATAAAAAACATAAAATTTATACAAAAAAGTCAAACTTATTTAACTTAAATTGAATTTTGTAACAATATATAAAATATTAAAATCCAATATCAAATCCTAACGATCTTTTTTTAAACCATCCAACAAGTTCTTAAAAACAGTATATAAATTTACTAGGAATGATTTGAAATCTTCACATGAGCATGAACTCTATAGATCTTGTCCTCCATTTTTGTAGTCCTTGTATCTGTATCTAACTGAGAGTAAAAGAAGATTGAAGAAAGTTAAGACTTAAGAAAGCCCATTGATTTTCTTAATGTTTTCCTATTAATTCAGATTCGCATGTTAAAGGAAGAAAATGTAGACAGGGAAAGAGGTTAGAAGTGACGGGGTTCAAAACAAAACGAGTGCATTTAACCAAAAAAAATCACTGAAGTGAATAAAACAATGAGCTAATCCTGCATTTCGATAGAATTTTTTCCGATTAAAAAGATCATTCAAATTTTTTGAACTTTCTGATTTTTCTATTAAAAAAACTAATAATTATATTGCAACACATTTAATCATATTTAGCATCTAGATTCTTATTAAAAATATGGAAGCAATCTTTTAGCTTTTCAATTATAGGCTATGTAGTCTGTGACTCACTCATTGGTCATTAATATTGACCAAAATTTCTAAAACATCCATCGCATCGATTATGTTATTAATATTAAAAAAAAGTGTATCCTTAAAAAAGAAATAGACTTTCGATACGATATACAATTTTATTAACCAAATTAGAGTATAAATTTTACCTGGAAATTTGATTCCACATTAAACAATATGCATTTCAACAAACTCTTTCATAATAATTCATCTGTAATGTAGTGATATTAACATCGACATACATTCTATTTGCTCTTAAAATCAAGCACTCAAAAATTCATCCCATAGCGAAAATGGAGTATGCGTAAATCCAACTATATTGATCAAGTTGAATAGGTTCTTACAACATTTTCAGTTCCAAAATGATCAATACAATCTTACACATCGAATTAATCGGCAAACCTTGAGTACAAATGAACTATTAAAATTGTATGACGTTTATGCTCCATCAACTAATTTCCTCTTCGATGTATTTGTGTAAAAAACTGCACAGAAGAAATGAAATACCTAGATTACTGCCTGTGTAGAAAATTGTTACCTGTAAATTACATGAACATAATGAGTTATCACCATTATTTCCTCGAATGAATGCATCCTTTCTCTCCTCTAGTATCATCTTCTTTGTAGTAAAAAGAATTTAACTTTTGCTACCTAGTTAAAAATGGAAAAGAGGAAAAAAGACTAAATAAAACAATAAAGAAAATTTGCTTCCACACTTTCTTTAACCCAAGCTGAAAGATAAAATCACAATCCACTTTTCACAAATGTCTAATGATCCCACCCAAGTTGAAATACTATCATATTTTCAATATCTCAGAAGTTATATATCGTGTTCAAGACTATTGCACAACTTCAAACCTGATCGCCACATCTACGCTTTACTATCTCAAAAGTTTCAAGCAAGCAAAAATACAAT
Organism: Anacardium occidentale; assembly: GCA_026122585.1. Classification (NCBI taxonomy): domain Eukaryota; kingdom Viridiplantae; phylum Streptophyta; class Magnoliopsida; order Sapindales; family Anacardiaceae; genus Anacardium; species Anacardium occidentale. The sequence goes on from JAJEJH010000429.1 coordinate 158,771, forward strand.
AATATTTTCGATAATCGCAAGTTACATATGTTGTTTGAAACCAGTACAAAGCTTCAAATCCAATGCAAACGCCTACATCCAACTGTCTAAATAATCCCAAAAAAGCACAAATAAAATCGCATTTTGAATATGTCGCAAGTTATACATGGTCTTCGACACTAGTACACTGTTTTAAACCAGATGCAAAAATCGACACATAACCAACTAGATAATCCCAACTAAGCCAAAATATAATCACATTTTCAATATTCCACAAGTTATAAACGGTCTTCGATACTGATACATAAACATCTGAAATCTTCGCATTCAAAAAGTGGCTTAGGGTTATATTTTTGGGTTTCCAACTGTCTTTTACTGCTCATTTAGGAATTTTATCAAACACAAAATATAACTCACATAAGCACTATGCCAAATATTATTTGAATGAATAAAACAGAAGCAAGTAATCTCATTTAGGCATGTATTTGAATGAATGAAACCAAATAATGATTCCTGGAAAACAAAACTGAATGTATCAAAACGAAAATAAACAACTAAATATGGTTGTTGTGGTTACCTTGCTGTGCTTGTTGAATAAAATCTGGCAAGAGCTTCGAAAAGTGGCACGATGAAAACGACAAATCTTCGGAATAGGGCTTCTGCAATTCTAGTGAACTAGGTTTTTTTTTTTTACCCAAAGGCAGAATGGAAAAGAAGAGTTCTCGATTTTGATTAATTAAAAATTAGCACTGGAAATAATCCAATGCTAACCCTATAGTACATAACAACTAAAAAATTAGCATTATTATCCAATGCTGACTTTAAGATATTTTAGTTATAGCATTGAATGCTTTCTGATAATAAATTTATACTAATTCTGAGTTAAAGCAGTGGCATCAGATAGTAAGCCAATGCTATTATTTTACCTGAAAAAAAAATATTTTTACTTTTAACATCAAAAAATAATCTAACGTCATATAAACATTATAAAAATAAATAAAAATTATATAAAAATTAACAACAAAAAAATATTCTGATGCTAATATGCATTGAACTAGCTTTGGAATGCTACCGTCCATGATAGTTACCAATGGATTAATATTAGATTATATTTCTCACTCTAAAAAGTATTGGTTTTTTGTCGATACTAAAATAAAGATTTCTGTCAAATACTAATTCGATGTTAACTATTTTTCTAATATAATTTCAAAACTGATCCAATATAAATTAGCATCAGATTTCATCCGATGCTAATTTTTCGATGCTAAATTTTTCTTGTAATGCATATTGTCTTAGTTTATATATGTCTTTCTAAGTCCATGATTAATTTTTTTTAGGATTTTTTGGTGATAAAAAAAAACAGAATATTAGTTTGTCATTTAGATCTATTGAATAGAATTTAATGTGTTTAAGTTTATGTTTGAAATTTGTTGACTTTTGACTTCAAATTTGAGCATTTAGATCTCAAATTTTTTGTTTAGACTTGATAAAAAATGGAAGATCGTAAAGTTTACTAAGTTGATCACGAGTCGTTCACAAACTCTTCCATAGATTCCAGCCAAGATCAAACAAGAAATTCATGTAATGTTTAACCGAAGGACCACCAAGACATGCTCCAACTTCAATACTCCAATACATCCAACATCAATTAATGAAAAGGACGGTAAAAATATTGAGTTCAAATTCACAACACAAATTATAGTAACTTACTTGGCAAAATAACAAGAAAATTCACTTAAACTTGAAGGATAATTATGAAACCACCTCTTAAGTAAGTTATTTTCAAGGAAAAAATTTAACAGAGTTTTCCCTAAAAATAATCAACTTGGAAATAATAATCATGTAAAAAAAAAAAAAAAAACACTTCAAAATTTTCAATCAATCAAATAGCAGTCCTACCCAATGACTGGATTTTTGTTTCCACAATTTCAATGATAAATAAAATCAGACATATACACAATGGAAATAAAATTATGTTTTCTAGCTAACAATATTTTACTCTTATATATATATATACCCATCTCCAAGATTAGTTAATACATATATATATATATATATATATATATATATATATATATATATCTTCTAAAAAACATATTAGTCCTATAAAAGTGTGCCACCAGCTCATGAACATGCGTGACCCCTCCCAGCAATTGCATCACTCGCACTTAAAGAGAAAACATTATAAAACCACGGGGTGAGTATAAAAATATACTGAATAAGTAAATTAAGCTAACATAATCTAGGAAACTTAGTACTGATTTCTTCTTGTTTTACTATTATTTTAACATTTCTGCTTATATCAGCACTTTTCTAGGCACTCGGAATCTCTGAAACTCTGAATATGTATTATAGGACTGAATATGTGCATATATGTGATGCAATCAAATGTGCTATACATGTCATGCATATTCTAAGATTTTAAAACAAATAAAAGTCTAGAAATTCTTTAAAATTCTTTTTGAAAACTCTTTTCTTTTTCTGTAGACCGATTTAGGCTAAAGGATGAGGAACCATGGCTATAAAATCTAACTCTGTCTACAGTCCTCAACCTACACGCACTCTATCGGACTATAATAAACTCTACTCTAGGGTTGCTCAATAAGAACAACAAGGGTATAAGGCTACTCTGTGGGTTCCCCATCACATCAGTCCTAAGAAAATTCTATAACTAGTTTACTTCATAAAACAAAATATATAAATACCCTTCACTGAAAACCATATGCATAAAGTAATAATTGAACACATGAATATAAACTTTGTTTCTAGAACTCATGTGACTCATGGTTGGATGTTTGCATGAAATGCAATATATAGTTAAATACACTCTAATGCTATGCATAAAATGACAATTACAAACAACTCTCTAACATAGTTAAGGTCAAATTGCCACTTTCTATTAACCCAAGTTTTCTTCAATTTAACACTGCATACATATCATCCTTAAATATGTATTAAAACATAATTCTATATAGTGGTTTAACCAATACTCAAGGCATGGTAAGTTTCCAAACATGGCATAATCTACATCATACATGCATGTCACAATTCCACAACCTTCCAACATTATTTCAACTCAATTACACTCTTGGACATATGAATTGCAATTATATATATCAATTACATAAACCCTAATTTTATCAAAATTTATGGTAAACGTCCTAAAAGCATAATTTACTCACCTTAGCTTGATTATTCTTTTTCTTTTTCTTTTTTCACCATCTTTCCTATTTTCTCCCACCTGGCTTTGGGTATTACAAATTTCTACCAACTTAAGGTTGAATTAAGCCTAAAGGAATCCTTGATGCAAACCAAAAGGGTGCTTCACTAACTTGTATCAAAGCTCTGCCAATGTGAATCTCTACCACTAATTTGGTGGTGGGTTTCCAAGTTGGTGCCTTTGTCTTTGTTCTTGGAAGTGTCATGTGGCTAATCAAGTAAACATTGTATGTGTTGCATGGGAAAACTGTATGATTGAACTTGTATAACTTATAGTGTATGATCTCGATTTTGTTTAAGCTTGGTTTAGGTTTTCTTTATCCCTTGATTTGGTGATGAAAATAGGTAAAATGGGATGTTTGATAATGGTTGTATATATTGTAGAGCTATTTGAATGTGTTTAGAGACCATTTAAATATTTGAACTTTTAAATACATTTTAAACCAAATCAATAGATCCACATTAAAATTTAATTCATAAATTTTTTTTCGGTTTTTGAGTCTATTTGACATTTGCCCTTACATCTTTGAAAATATGGTAAATACACTTATACAATTCTTTGAAGGTTTAAAATTCCCATCAATACACTTTTGTTTGCAATGAATTTAAGACAAGTACAAATTTCTCGTAGATGAGCCACCTGCTTTATGGCATTTGACAACAAACAACTTTTTTATTAATGCATTACATAAACTTCTTACTAAAATAATTGGCATTGGGACATTTGTTCGTAAGAGCACTAGTAGATATCATGAATTATTTAACATTTAATGTTTGGCACATTTGAAATACATGAATGGTCTAAAAGGATAGAAATTGGATTCTTTGAAACTCTATTATCAAGTGTTTAAATATATATTTTTATTTAATATGATTCAATTCATGATTGGAATACTTTCACATAAAGTGTAATTGTTAGACAATAGTACATTTTATAGAAGATGAATACAAAAAACAAGGTAATTATGTTTATCTATGTGTATCTTTTTTTTATAAGACTGAAAGACTTATTTTCGCATAATGTTTATTGAAATGACAAAATATTATCCTTTAAGTTTGAAAAAACTGAATTCCTACTTATTTGTTAATTTTTCTGTTAATTTTTTTATAAAATTATTAAAATTTTATTAAATGACAAAAATACCCTCAAATTAAATAATATTATATTCTTAAAATTTTATTAAATATTTTTTTATTTTAATTTAGGCCAACCAACTTTTTCCCACCTAAGGTTTCTCTAAATGACAAAGTTCTACCCATTTACTTTTTTAAATCTAAATACCTACCTTTGAGCCATTTTTCATTCATTTATGTCAAATATTTTGTTAGTTAAAATATAAATTACTTATTTACCCTTTTGATGAAATGACCAAAATATCTTCAACCAAAATGTTATTAGACCTTATCGATTCTGGCGAGGCAATTGACCCAATTAGGGGTTAGTTTTCTAGTGAGTAGAATACAAGCATTGTTGCAAAAATGGTTACAATTCTTAGTGATTCAATTATAAGCCTTTCCTTTATAATCATATGCTAAATCCTCTATTTCTGCCCTAACTTCTAAAAGCCCTGTAATAGATTTGCCAATCAAAATTGTCTTTCTATATGTAAATCCATCACATTATTTCAAATTTACCTCATGTAAAACCCTAATAGACAAAATGACAATAACCTAGAGGGAGGATAAGTAGGTTATTTGAAATTTTTTTATAAAAATTTAAAACTTTTTCAATCAAGACAATCAATTAATCAATTTAACCTATTCAACTCAACCATGCAATTAACTAAACAATAGAAAGCAAAAAGCATAAAATAAAAAGAGTTAGGGATAGAAATTGTTGAATCAATTTAGAGTGATTTGGAGTTTCTCCACACATCCTACGTTTACTACTTCAAGCAACCCCACTTGATAAATTTCTTTCCACTAATTTCAATCTCAAAGTTACAATAGTTTTAACACAATGGATTTCACATTTCTCACACTACTTTTAATTACAAGGGATTGTGCCGTTGACTTAATTTTTACAGAAATTATGGCCGACACTAGTTTAACGAGATTGCGCTCAAGGGTTTGTGGAAATTATAACAATTATTTTACCTCACAAGGATGATATACAATTAGCTCACAAATATTCTCTCAAAGTGTATAAAATTGAGTTCTAAAGAGAAGTTAGAGAAGAGATTGGAGAACGAAGATTGGGAGTATGTAGCCTAATTCTCTAACACCCTCACACTCAAATCAACATTCAATATTTAGTTAAGAAAAATTATAACCGTTGGAAGCTGATCAAAGAGTCTTTGGAACATTCTAAAAGTGCGCATAATCATGCTCTTTTCTTGCATGGTCATGCTCTGGTTCAAGTTGTTTTTCCAATGGTTGACTTCTCCTTTCATACAGTCACGTTCGTGTGTCTTTATGTCTTCAATTCTGGAAGCCCACATGATACACTAGATGGTACCCGCACGATCACCATACGATAAGGATTTCTCTTCTAACACAAGTGTGTGTAGTAGCTACACAGACATGTGTCAAGCAAAATTCTTTTTACATTAGTGTGGTTGGAACTACGCAAGAGACTTTGGTGGTACGTCTACATATTATTAGATACACAATTGTGTGCTAAAAAAGCACACAATCATGTATCCCTATTTCCTCATACGCGGATACTTCGCACCATCAAATCAAATTATATGTTGCCTATATGACACCCACACAGTGCAACCTGACCATGCATGGTTGTGCATTAGGCAAAACCTACAAAAAAAACCCTTTTGGTCCTATCTTATCATGATCGATGCATGCATGGATCAGTTAGATATATTAACATTTATTATGCATCCATTCAAAACTCACAAAGGTCTAACAATCTCCTCATTTTTGATTTGATGATAAGACACATGTTAAAATGCAATAACATAAATTAAAAAAAAATTTTCAATTGAAGGACAAAAATTTAAAACACAAAAAGTTCAATTTAAAAAAAAATTCGTTTTAACATACCTATATATTCTCCTTTTTTGTTATAAATAAAAAGGTATGTCAAAAAATTTTTAATTTAACACAAAAATTCTCCCTCCTATTGAAATAAAGTTATCAAATAAGGCTCCAAGAATGTTAAAAACTCTCTTATTTTCAAAAATAACTTAACTCCTTTCTGAAACATTTTGAACTCCCTCTTTTTGTTAAAACAACAATATCGATTGTAAAAAAAAGAACATGACCACTCCCCTTCATTCTAGCATACATACAGATTTCAACTAAGAAGGCCTCTAATGCTCTACCTTGACCTACTGACAAGTCAAACATCTGACTACAAAATTTGAAATATCTTTCTTCATACCAGACCCCTAAAATACTATCTTGAGATCTTAATATATCTCAATATTATCGGGATGTATTGAATAAACTGTACTGTGAGCCTTTGACAAAATTCTTTATCTCAAATCTGTGTCATCTGGCATACAAACCTTATCTCTGAACGTTAGAATCCTGTCTCTAATCTTGAAGTTTGGTACTGTACCCTCAAAGACCTTTTGAATCGTACTTTGGATCCATATATCAGACATCTAACCAACCCTGATATCATCATGTAGTATGGATACTATCTGAAGTCTAGAGAAACCGGTTGTCGTATCTCAATATCCTCTTTGGCAATCTAATGTTGTAACTAACTCAGTACTGAAACCATGGATAAAATTACTATTCTACTTAAAGCATCAGCTACCATATTATCTTTACCTGGATGATAACAAATCTCACAATTATAATCATTCACTAACTCTAACCATCTCCTCTGTCTCATATTCAATTCTCTTTGGGTGAAGAAATACTTTAGACTCTGACGATTTGAATATATGCAATATCTGACACCATTCAGATAATGTCTCTAAATCTTCAAGGTAAATACTAATGCAACCAATTCTAAATCATGCATAGGGTATCTCAACTCATAGTCCTTTAATTGCCTAGAGGCATAGACAATTACCCTACCTTGTTGCATCAATATTGCTCTAATTCCCTGATGGGAAGAATCTGTGTAAATATCATAGTTGACACCCTCCTGAGGCAATGCCAATACTAAAGTACTGGTCAATCTTTACTTTAACTCCTGAAATCTCTCCTCATATACCTCGGTCCAAACAAAAGTAACATCTCTCCAAGTCAAAGTTGTCAATAGCCTTGCTATGTTGGAAAATCCTTTTATAAATCTTCGGTAATAACTGGCCAAACCAAGGAAACTTTTAATCTCCTTAGGTGTCTTTGGCCTCGACCAACTTAAGATGACTTATATTTCACTCGGATCCACTGAAATACCAGCTGCTGAAATTACATGCCCAAGAAATGCCACACTGCTCAATCAAAACTCATATTTACTGAACTTGGCATAAAACTGGCGATCTCTCAATCTCTAAAGAACAAACCTCAAGTGTTCCTCATGCTCCTCTACACTCTTCGAGTAGACCAAGATGTCGTCAATAAATACAATAATAAATCTATCTAGACAATCTTAGAAAACTTGGTTCATCAAATCCATAAACACTATAGACGCATTCATCTACCCAAAAGGCATCACCATAAACTAGTAGTGGTCGTACCTCATCCTAAAAGCCGTCTTGGGTACATCTCTCTCTACCACTTTTACCTGATGATACCCAGACCTTAAGTCTATCTTAGAGAACATTGTGACTTCACTCCAAACAGATCATTAATCCTGGGCAACAGATACTTATTCTTCACTGCCATCTTATTTAGCTCTTTGTAATCTATGCACATTCTCAAGGAACTATCTTTCTTATTTACAAATAGGACAGGAGCACCTTATGGTGAACAACTCGACTTGATGAATCTCTTATCAATAAGCTTCTAAAGTTACTTCCTCAATTCTTGTAACTTTATAAGGGCTATTCGATACGGAGCCTTAAAGATAGGAGCCATACTAGGATGTAACTCAATATAAAACTCTAACTCTCTCTTAGGAGGTAACCCTGGTAAATCCTTTGGAAACACATCAGGAAACTCTCTCACTATAAGCACCTCCTTGATACTTGGCCCAACTACATCTCTACAGACCATATTATCCAAGTACCTTACACAACCTTTACTCAAAAGCTTTCTTGCCTGCAAACAAGAAATAAGCGAGGTCTCTACTTTCCCTTCTCCAAACACAAACTGATCAGGGTCTAACTGTAGTCTAACCTTTTCCCTCTTACAATCTATCTCTGCCCTATAATTACTTAGGAATCCATGTCTAAGATCATGTCCAAATCAGCTAACTCCAATATGATCAAATCTATCCTCAATCTTCTATCTATAATCCCAATCTCTTGATCTAATAGTATCCAGTCACTCAAAACCATACTACCATCTAACATCTCTATACATATACTCTTATCTACCACACTAGGGATTAACCTTAAACTCTTTACTACCTCTCTACATATGAAACTATGTGTGGCACCATAATCAATCAATACATAAATAAAAGCATTAAGAAAGAGCAACTGACCGGTAATTGTATGCCACATAGCGTCTACTTGATCTTGTCTGACTGTAAAAACTTTGGCTCTACCTTTACCTGAAGGACCAACACCTTCTCTAGGTGAACTGGGACCACTTTTGCTTGTTCCAGCACCTTTACCTGTTAGACTAGGAAAACCTCTACCTAAAGGACCACTTCCAATAACTAGGCACTCTAACACTTTATGTCTAGGCTGTCTACATCTAAAACGCATATTATGCCCTACTAGGCACTCACTCGAATGCCTCCTACCACAAGTCTTACATGGTGGTAGCTCCATTCTCTGTTTTCTTCCTTTGGTAAGCTTTTTAGACTGTATGGGTCTCTTTCCTCTATCACTGCCCCCGTCAAAACCTCTATCTGGGCCTCTCTCTACTGGCCTATTAAATACACCTATCTTGTGAAGGTATACCTCTGATCTCAAAGCTCTTCCCAAGACATCACTAAACCTCTAAGGAGGAGAAGATCATGTCATGATGTTTTTGGCTATAGCTAGGTGTGAACCATGCATAAATTTCTGAACTCTAGTGATCTCTGAAACTGTCATACCTAGGACAAACCTCACTAACTGATTAAATCTGGTGGTATAATCCTTTATTGAATTCATGCCCTAAGTCAACTCTACAAATTCTTGGGCCCTAGCATGCATCATGTCAGCATTATGATACTCTTCATCAAACAATCTTCTAAATTCATCCCAAGTCAAACTTTGCACATCAATTGATGTCTTGGCGAGATTCCACCACACCCTCACATCATCTATAAGTATATAAGTGGCATACCTTACTTTCTCTCTATCTATCATGGTAAGCAACTCCATGACACTCTCAATTGACTTTATCTAGTCTTCTATTACTACAGGATCTCTAGAACCAATAAATTTAGGTGGCTGATGAGCTCTTAATAAACTATAAATTGGATGAAGTCTCTCCGAACCATTAGTACGTACGGTCTCTGTACTAGAACTCTGACCCTTCTAAAATTCATACCTTGGTACCTAAAAGCCCTCTGCTCTTTGATCATAAAAATCTCTACCTTGCCCTTGACAAGCTTCGCCTCTAACAGGCACTTGGGTCTTAATCATTTCTATAGGTTGTAACCTATCTCTCATGACTTCTCTGACTATATCTCTGACATCCTCTACTCTAAGAGATACTTGAGAGTGTTGAGACTGCCTAAGGTCACTAGTACTCATGGGTCTAATGGAGGTATTACTCTGTTCACTTATATCTCTAGGTAAGAGAAATCTTCTATCTAGAAAATCATAACACATAGGATCAACATCAAATATAAACTGAAATAATGCTTAAATACTTACGCTAAGAGGAAGCGAGCAACGACTGTAGGGATATGTTGGCTCTTGGCTCTTGGCTCATACAATTTATAGAAAACCATGCATGTGAAAACTCATTTTTTGAAAATACTTTTCAAATTCTACTAAATGGCTCAAAGCATTGCTTTGATACCAAACATTGTAGCGACCCCCGCCTAAGGTCACTATGCACTATGAAAATATATTGTAAATCATAAATAAAATATACCTATGATGAGGATATTTACAGTAAAAAGACTATTGTTGCTACTGAATTTAAAATTTTCTTTATATGTAAAAGTTGTTCATATAATTTACTATAATAGTAAATCGAAAATACTGAAATATACGTGTAAATCCCCAGGTTGCTCATTATAAAACATACTACTCGTATAATGTATACTAAAGTATAATACACACAAACATACATGAGAAATAAGTAAAAGCATGCGAGCCAAACATGTTATCTGCTGTCGAGCCATATCTCCAAAAAGAAACTGACAACTGTCTCGCTCTAACTCAGCCCTCTTTAATCACTAAGCTGCAAAAAAGAAACATAGAAGAAGGGGTGAGTGATAAAATCACTCAGTAAACATTTTCTAACTCAAACACTCGTAAGTCCTATACTTAGCTGGCTACATGACTCGTCACGTAGAAATTCTGCTTTACTGATTTTTTATTTCTAATTCTCTTTATATGTTGAAGTGTATTTGTTTTCTATATTATTCTTTGACTGTTTCTCATGAGATGTTGTATATGACATGAAATGTATATACTGAAATGTGTATGCTATAAAATCATAAAACTTTCTCTTGGGCCTAATGTTCTAAAAAGCTTTCTTTTTTGAAATCTCTTTCTGATAATAAAACTGTGATCCGAAGATCTTTAATACATATATAGTATAAGCTGAAAACTGTATCAGAAAGTACTGTATCTAAAAATATTTACTATACTAGCCAGACTAATGAATACAGAGATTCGACACCCTAGTCGTGTAAGCTCAAATCTTACTGAATCTACTGATGCATAACCAACACTCTCTCTCACGAGCTTAGTCAATGACTATGTCCTCTCCAATAGACGTTAGTCTTCCTCTCTAGTGAGTATGCAAACTCACAGGTGCATCCTCGTATCCACTCCTAACTGATGTCTGAAATATTATATAATTATACTTTAAAATCATACTATTGGATCATTGGATCTGTTTTCAGAAAACTCTGATATGGCATATAGTGATCTATGCTGATAATCATGCATGATATGTTGTTGTATCATCTTATTATTGAGTTCTATGTGTTTAGAAATGGCTTAGAGTAGCTTAGCTTTGCTTAAATATTCATTTTCTGTCTTTCTTAAGGTGCATGGGTGTGTGTCTTTATATGTGCGGACGTGTGCCAAAACACATGAGACCATGTGTAACTTGTGTCCTTAGGCATGCTGGTTTCTAGAATCATTTTAACAAACTTTGGTTGACCACAAAGGGGTGTGGTATGAACACACAGGCATGTGGTACGAACACACAGGCGTGCAAACAAGGCACAAGGTCATGTCTCACACTATACGAGTAACTACCGCACAACACTCTTGTGTCCTACTTACACAGGTGTGTAGAATTAGGAATGGACACACGGACGTGTACACTCAGGTACACGAACATGTGTCTAGATTTTTATACATATACAAGTACATGCAAGATCTTGTTCATACAAAAATTGGGCCACACGGGTGTGCATCCTTAGTGCACGATTGTGTGCTTAACCCAGATTCTGTAAGTTACGTCTAAAAACCTAGAAATTCCACTCCAATCACTTCCAAACTTCAATCCAACAATAATACACACTTAAAACTGCTGCTAGCATGCATATATTCATCACAAACTCATTTCAATCACACCACATATCATAATTAAAACATAAAACTCATGTATACAAGAATATACACATATAAACATGGAATTAACCACTCAATCAATCAATAATTCATCATCTTAAAGCTCAAGCATGCTGATAACACTTCAAACAAGCACACAATAATTCTCAAAAGCTCAAAACAACTAGACATGCTTTGAAACTAAGTGAAAGAGGTAAGGAAACATTTACCTCTCACCATGGAAGCTAGACCTCTCTCTCTAGAAGCCTCTAGATCTCTAATTTAGAACTAAGTTACTAGGGGATCTCTCTCAACCACTCTCGGGTTCACTAGAGCTGAGGGAAGAAGAAAGAGAAGCAAATGAAACAAGATGAGAGCTGTAAGATCTGAAAATAAAACATATTTATGGCTAAATGGCAAGACATACAATCGTGTGTGCTAGGCACACAGTCATGTGTGTAGTGGAAATCTCAATTTCCACTCACTTTCGTGTCATACATGGAATATTCTCTTAAAATATCCATGTACAAGCCACAAAATGCTTTTAAAAGACTCTTATACCCTTAAACCCTCTCAAAACTATTTCCTATCAAGAAAATCTCTCTTTTACCCTCAAATTTAGAACCTAAAAAGATAGTTCTACCATCGGGTTATTACAAGAATGCTCTTTAATAAAATAGAGGAAATCAAAAAAAAAATGTTTGTCACCTCGAGTAAGGAGGACTGAAACAATAAAGATGAAGAAGAATGAGTCTCCTTGTGCTTCTAATACTGATAAGGAATGAAGAAAGGGTGTAGAAGAATCATCTATCCAAATAAGTATCTCAATCTTTACTCTTAAGATTTGGTAGAAAAGGTAAGTTAGCTCCAAGATTCATTTATCTATATAAGACTCTAAAGAGAGTGGGTAGAATTACTTACAGATTAGCTCTTCCAGCCAGTTTAGACAGAATCCACAGTATGTTTCATCTGTCTCAACTGAGAAAATATGTGAGAGATCCATCTCATGTGTTAGAGGTTCAAGATCTGGAGTTGTCAGATGACTTGAGTTATCAAGAAGATTTAGTTCAGATTTTGGACTACAAAGTGAATACACTAAAAAACAGAGAGATTCTTCTAGTTAAAGTTCTATAGAGAAGTCAGAGAATCGAGGAAGCTACTTGGGAGGTTAAGGCTAAGATGAGAGATAGATTCCCTGATTTGTTTAGGTAATTTTAGGGATAAAATTTTTATTAAAGGGGGAGAATTGTAATAGCTCAAGGGTAGAACTATCTTTTTAAGTTCTGATCTGAGGGTAAAAGAGAGATTTCCTTGATAGGAAGTAGTTTTGAGAGGGGTCAAAGGTAAAAAAGCCTTTTAGATGCCTTTTTGTGGCTTGTACATGGATATTCTAGGAGAATATTCTATGTATGACGTGAAAGTGAGTGAAAATTGAGATTTCCACTGCACACAAGATCGTGTGTCTTGCCATTTAGCCATAAATATGTTTTATTTCCAGTTCGCACAGTTCCTAGCATATTTCATTTGCTTATCCTTCTTCTTCCTTCAGCTCTAATGAACCCTAGAGTGGTTGAGAGAGATCCCCCAATAGCTCAATTCCAAATTAGAGATCCAAAAGCTTCTAGAGGAGAGGTACAGCTTCTATGGCGAGATGTAAGTGTTTCCTTACCTCTTTCACTTAGTTTCAGAGCATGTATAGTTTTTTTGAGCTTTTGAGAATAATTGTGTGCTTGTTTGAAGTGTTATCAACGTACTTGAGCTTTGAGATGATGAATTATTGATTGATTGAGTGATTAATTCCATGTTTATATATGTATATTCTTGTATACATGAGTTGTATGCTTTAATTATAATATGTGGCGTGATTGAAATGAGTTTGTGATGAATATATGCATGCTAGCAGCAGCTTTAAGTGTGTATTGTTGTTGGATTAAAGTTTGGATGTGATTGGAGTGGAATTTCTAGGTTTCTAGTTGCAACCTGCAGAATCTGGGTTAAGCACATGATCGTGCACCAAGAATGCACGCCCATGTAACCCTAATTCTGCATGAACACAGCCTTGCATGGCACCTGTGTATTTATGAAAATACATATGCCTGTGTATTCGAGTGCACACGCCCGTGTACTTAAGTGCATACGCCCATGTACTCGAGTGCATACCCCCGTGTACTCGAGTACACACCCCCGTGTATCTATTCCCAATTCTACACGCCCGTGTAAATTGGACACAGGACTATTGTGAGGCAGTTACACACCTGTGTAGTGTGTAACTGCCTCACGCCTTGTATGCACACCCATGTAGCTAGCCAAAGTTTGTTAAAATGATTTTAGAAGCTAGCACACCCAAGGACACGAGTTGCACACGGTCCCGTGTGTCTTGGCACACACCTGTGCACTTTAAGAAAGACAAAAAATGAATATTTAAGAAAAGATAAGCCACTCTAAGCCATTTCGAAGCACATAGAACTCAATAATAAGATGATACAACAACATATCATGCATGATTATTAGTACAGATCAGGACATGTCATATTAGAGTTTTCAAAAAAAAAAAATCCAAAGATCTAATAGTATGATTTTAAAGTATAATTATATGATGTTTCAGACATCAGTTAGAGGTGGATACGAAGAGACACCTATAAATTTGCACACCCGCTAAAGAGGGAAACCAACATCTGCTAGAGAGGACATGGTCATTGACCAAGCTCGTTAGAGAGAGTGTTAGTTGTGCGTCAGTAGATTCAATAAGATTTGAGCTCACACGGCTAGGGTGTCGAATCTCTGTATTCATTAGTTTGGACAACATAGCAAATATTTTCAGATATAGTACTTTCTGATACAGTTTTCAGCTTATACTATATGTATTTATTCAAGATCTTTGGATCACAGCTTTTATTATCAGAAAAAGATTTCAGAAAAGAAAGTTTTTTAGAAAATCAAGCCCAAGGGCAAGTTTTATAATTTTACAGCATACACATGACATCAGCATATACATTTCATGTCATGTACAACATCTCATGAGAAACAGATTCCTTGTTTCTTTTTTGTAGGTCAGTGATTAGAGAGGGCTGAGTTAGAGTAAGACAGTTGTCAGTTTGTTTTTGGGGATATGGCTCAGCAATAGATAACATGTTTGACTCGCATGCTTTTACTTATTTCTCATGTATATATGTGTGTATTATACTTTAGTATACACTATATGAGTAGTATGTTTTATACATGAGTAGCCTTGGGATTTACATGTATATTTCAGTATTTTTGATTTACTATTATAGTAAATTATATGAACAGCTTTTACATATAAAGAAAATTTTAAATTCAGTAGCAACAGTAGTCTTTTTACTGTAGATATCCTCGTCACAAGTATAATTTATTTATGATTTACAATATATTTTCGCAACGCACAGTGACCTAGGTCAGGGGTCGTTACAATTCTCGCCAGTAATGTCCTTCTTTTCTGCACTCATAGCAAGTTATCACTTTTTCCTTTTTCTTCTTCTTTTCCTTTGGTAGAAACTTGTTGAACTTCTTGGAGATTATCTTCAAGTTTTCTTCATCCATTAAGTTATCCTTTTCAATCGATGGTACCTCCTTTTCACTTGAACTTTTCTTAACCTTAAGTGCGATTTTTTTCTTTTTCTTCTCCTTCTTCTTTGGCATCTACTTCATTTCATGAATCAAAAGACTCTTGATTAATTTGTTCATGACCAACAGGGTCAAGTCTTTTGATTCTTTGATTGTCGTTACTTTCATGTTCCAAGCTTTCGACAACGATTTCAATATCTTTTTGACCAACTCAATGGTTTTGAATTTTTTTACCCATACCTCTCAAGTCATTTACCAAGTTTGAAAACTGTTTGTACATCTTTGTTATGCTCTCTTCCTTCTTCATTTCAAATAATTCATATTCGTAAAAGAGAAGCTCCACCTTGGACTCCTCCACTTGACTAATTCCTTCATGCGCTGTTTGAAGGATCATTCAAGCTTTGTGTGTTGTTTCACGAGAAGAAACATAGTTAAATTTTATGGTATTTAATGCACAAAATAGCATATTTAATGCTCTTGAATTTAAACTTATTAATTTTTCATCACTTTCGTTAAATTCATTTTCTTCTTTGGGCAAATTTGTGTTTGAATTTATGGGAATAAAATGACCCTTATCTATTATTTTCCAAAGTTTATAATCAATGAATTGAACAAAATGTTTCATACGAATTTTTCATTAGCTATAATTTACATCACAAAAAAAAAGTGATCTAAGAAAACTACCCTCTTTATCAAAAATTAGTTTTGGAAAAAGGTTTGTCATAACAATTTAAAATTGATCTTTGAACTCTAAAATCATCTAATTTTGAAAAACTAGAGCTCAAGCTCTTATACTAATTATAAAACCCTAATAGATAAAATGACAATAACCTAGAAGGTGTGAATAAGTTATTTGAAATTTTTTATAAAAATTTAGTCACGACAATCAATTAATCAATTTAACATATTTAACTCAACCAAGCAATTAACTAAACAATAGAAAGCAAGAAGCATAAAATAAAGAGAGATAGTGATAAAAATTGCTCAGTTGTTTTAAAGTGGTTTAGAGCTTCTTTATGCCTCCTACGTCCACTATTTCAAGCAACTTTACTTGAAAATTTTCTTTCACTAACTTCAACCCTAAAGTTATAATAGTTTTAACAAAAAAAATATTTTACCCCTCTTACTCTACTTTTAATCACAAGAGATTGCACCTTTAACTTAGTTTTTATAAGAATTACGTCATATGCTAATTTCATAAGATTATGCCTAAGGGTTTGTGGAAATTACAAATACTATTTTACCTTACAAGGCTAATATACATTAGTTCACAAATATTCTCTCAAAGTGTATAAAATTGAGTTCTAGAGAAAAATTGGAGAAGAGATTAGAGAATGAATATTGGGAGTGTGTAGCCTAATTCTCTAACACCCTCACACTCAAATAAGCTTTTAATATATATTTAAGAAAAATTATAATCATTGGAAGTTGATTAGAGAGCTGTTAGAGCTTTCTAAAGATGTACACAACCATCCTCCTTTCTTGCATAGTCGTGCTCTGGTTAAAGTTGCTTCTCCAATGGTTAACTTTTCCTTTTGCATGATCATGTGCTTCACTACAGATGGTCGTGTGTCTTCATGTCTTCAATTTCAAAGGCTCACATGATCTTCTGCACGGTACCTACATTATCGCCATATGATTAGGATTTCTCTTCTAACACAAATGTGTGTAGTAGCTACACAAACGTGTGTCTAGCAAAATTCTTTTTACATGAGCATGGCTGGAACTACACAAAAGACTATGGTGGTGTGTCTACATATTATTAGACATACAATCGTGTACTCAAAAAGCATATTATCGTGTGTTCTTGTTTTCTTGCACACAGACTCTTTGCACAACTGAACTAAGTAGTGTGTTGCCTAATGACACTTACATGGTTATGCAACCTGACCATGCATGGTCATGTGTCAGGCAAAACTAGCAAAAATAACCCTTTTTGTCCTCTCTTGTCATAATTAATGAATGTATAGACCGATGAGATATTTTAATATTTGTTTTGCATCTATCAAAACCCACAAGGGTCTAACACCTCAAAAATCCTAGTCATTGAATACTATAAGCTCCAAATACATACCTTACACCATGGATTGCATTTCAATGTTTCAAACCTCATGATATAAACCCAAAAAGAATATCAATTTTTTTTTCATTTCCAAGTTCAGTTAAACACAAACCTATATCATAAACAATATCTAAATTTCTAAAGTTGAACTAGATTCCCTTTGTGTTGTACTTTCCTATTAACCAAACATAACAAACATGACAAGAAAAACAAAAGCACTAAAAAGGCATAAAACATAAGCTAAAAACAAAAACAAAGTGATCAAACATGTTCAACATTAGATTTATTTTCTATTTTGCTAAACAAAGCCTTAGACTCAGACTCAAACACCAATTGCCAAGAATTAAGCTTAAGGATCTATGTTTGCAACTTGTTTTTTTTTTTTTTCTTTAAACCATTATTACATATCTAGGAACAACATAATGCCAACACCTCTCCTTTCTTGTAAATTAATTCACCCTAATTATGTTGGTGAATTTAGATTTTCTCTCTTGATTTTTTTAACATAGCATTAATATCATCTTCGACCTGTTACCTTCTTAATATGACAATCAATTATTTTATGTAGGATTTAAATAAATATTCCTCTTTTTGTGTTCCTAGATGCCTAAACAAAGCAAAGTCTTCTTTTTCTTTCTTTAACAAAAGATAAAGAAAACTATAGTGGTGACAGAGATAATTACTAAAAAGCAAGCCATGGACAGAGAGAGACCCTACAAAGGGATAAGGATGAGAAAGTGAGGGAAGTGGGTGGCCAAAATTAGAGAGCCAAACAAACATTCCAAAATCTGGCTTGACTCTTACTCTACTCCTATTGCGATGGCTTAAACATACGATACAATGGTATTTTATCTATAGAGATCATCTATCGAGTTGAACTTTTTAAACCTTTTGGAAAAAGTTGACTAACTCATTTTTTGCTTAATATTGATTGATTTTTTGAAACTTTTTATAGCCTTACCCTTGTCCTTCTTTTGGTTGATTCTCCACTAGTCATTCTCATTCTAGTTCTCTTCCCTCGTGTAAGTTGTTCTTTCGAGTCGCCCAACAATGATTTTTCATTTGTGATTCTCCATCTTTATGTTCCATATCCACTCGACATTTTTATCTTTCTTTTATAGAGTCTAAATTTTCCAAAATTCTCTAATATTTCTAATTGATGGTTAAGGTTGAATTTATTATTTAACCTTTAAATAACAAAACATTTTGAAAAAAAATAAATTGAGAGAATATAGTTCAAAGGTGGGTATTTGGATTTAAAATAATGGATGAGTGGGACATTGTTGTTTAGGGAAACTTTGGGTGGGAATAAATTGTTTGGCCTTTAATTTATAATAATTAAAATTAAAAGTAATAAAAAAAGTTTTATTATTATAAATATAAATAGGGTTTGATGATAAATAATTATGTATCTGAGTTAAATTGTAATTTTTTGAAAATTTTAAGAGGATTTTGAAAGAGTGTTTTTAAAATTTGAAAAAAATTATAAGTGTTTTTGAAAATTTTAAATTTCAATACGTCATTCAATAATTTCAAAAATGATAATTACACCCAAAAACACAAGTTTAAGAGTATAAATATTTTGTTACAAACTATTAAGATTATAACATATTTTCAAAATATATGAGTAAATATAATAATTGTTAAAATAAGACAGAAAATTATCTATTTAATCTAGTAAGTTAACAAAATAATGTTTATATCCTAAATTAGATAAAATGATATATATTTGAAGTAAAATTTACCTTTTTACAAATTTAAGGTAGTCTTCTAAATTTTGAAAAAATGGGGTGTTGTATAAAATTTTATGAAGGGTTTTTCGAAATTTAAAAAATGTTTGGGCTATAAATAATAGTACAAACTATTGAGGTTACAAAATAATTTTAAAATATAGATGTAAATAAGATAATTTTTAAAATAATAAATATAATTATCTATTTACCCTTATTAAGTTTAAAAATATCTGTTGTGCTGGTCAGACTGATGAATACAGGGATTCGACACCCTGACCGTGTGAGTTCAAAAGCCTACTGAATCTACTGATGCACAACCAGCACTCTCTCTAACGAGCTTGGTTAATGACCATGTTCTCTCTAACGGACGCTGGTTTCCATCTCTAGCGGGTGTGCGAACTCACAGGTGCCCCCTCGTATCCACCCTTATCTGATATACGATAAATCATATATGTATATTTGAAAATCATGCTGTTAGATCCTTGGATCCAGTCTAAAAATATCTGATATGACATGCCATGCTCAATGCTGCTAATCATGCATGATATGCTGTTTTCTCATGTTGTTTCTGAGTTCTGTGTGCTTAGAAATGGCTTAGAGTGGCTTAGTTTCTCTTTTTAATCTTCTTTTATGCTTTTTCTTAAGTGCACGGGCGTGTGTTCTTGTGTGCACGGGCGTGTGTCAAGGCACACGGGATCGTGAGCCTCTCGTGCATCTAAGCGTGCTAGCTTTTGGAATAATTCATGAAATCTTGGCTGGACACACGGGCGTGTGGTACAACACACGGGTGTGTATGCTGAAGCACACGGGCATGTATTGCACTGCACGGGCGTGTGGCTGCCTCAAAAAGCTTCCCGGGTCTTGCATACACGAACGTGTGGAATTGGGGGAAGACACACGGGCGTGTGTCTGGATTTTCACACGCACACAGGCAACATGCAAGGCCGTGTCTCCATGCAGAATTGAGGCCACACGGGCGTGCATCCAAGACACACGGGCGTGTGCTCAACCCAGATTCTGCAGATTACGTCTGGAAACCCAGAAATTCCCACACCAACACTTCCACACTTCCAATCATCAAACATAGAAGTTTTCTACTGCTGCTAGCATGCAAATATTCATCATTTCATCATCTCAAACACGCCATATATCATAAATCAAGCATATAACCCATGTATATAAGCATATACACATGTAAACATGGAAATTAACTACTCAATCATCCAATCATGGATCAACTCAAGCTCAAGCATGCTGAATACATCTCAAACAAGCACACAATGGTTCTCATAAGCTGGAAAATAGCAAAGCATGTTCTGAACTCAGTGAAAGAGGTAAGGAAAACACTTACCTCGTGCCATTGAAGCTCTATCTCTCTCTTTGGAAGCTTCTGGATCTCTAATCTAAAGCTGGGCTACTGGGGGATCTCTCTCACCCAATCTAGGGTTCATTGGAGTTGAGGGAAGAAGAAGAGAAAATAAAGGAAATAAGTTAGGAGCTGGAAACTGTGCGTAACTGAGAAAAATAAACAATTTATCTGGTTGAGGCAAGACACACGGTCGTGTGTCCTAGGCACACGGTCGTGTGTGCGGTGGAAAATTGCCATTTCCACCCACCTTTGCACAGAAACTAAAACCAAGCCCCAAAGGACTTCTAAATGACTCTTCTACCCCTTGAACTCTCTCAAACTCTTTCCTAACAAAGAAATCTCTCTTTTACCCTTGGATTCAGAACCTAAACACAGTTTTACCCTTGGGCCATTACAATTTTCCCCCACTAATAAAAATTTCATCCTCGAAATTACCTAAACAAATCAGGGAATCTTTCTCTCATGTTAGCCTCAACTTCCCATGTAGCTTCCTCGATTCTCTGACTTCTCCACAGGACTTTAACCAGGAGAATCTCTCTATTCCTGAGCTTCTTTACTCTGTAGTCCAAAATCTGAATTGGAACTTCTTGGTAACTCAAATCATCTAATAACTCCAGATCTTGAACTTCTAACACATGAGACGGATCGCACACATATTTCCTTAGTTGACAGACATGAAACACACTGTGGATTCTGTCCAAATTGGCTGGAAGAGCTAACCTATAAGCAACTCTGCCTACCCTCTCTAGAATCTCATACGGTCCAATGAATCTTAGAGCCAACTTGCCTTTTTTACCAAATCTTAAGACACGTTTGTAGGGAGCAACTCGTAAAAAACACATGGTCTCCAATCTCAAATTCTATGTCCCTATGCCTCAGATCTGTATAGCTTTTCTAATGATCCTAGACCTGTTGAATTCTCTGCTTGATAACTCTGATTTGCTCAATCATCAACTGAGTCATCTCTGGCCCCACTGCTGACTCTAATGAATCTCTATCACCAATGTTATCCCAATACAGTGGTGATCTGCACCTCTTACCATACAAGGCCTCGAAAGGTGTCATCTAAATAGTAGACGGATAGTTGTTGCTGTAGGTGAACTCCATCAACGGTAGCAAATCAGCCCAACTAGTCTGAAAATCCATGTAACAGGCTCTCAACATTTTCTCTAAGATCTGATTGACTTTCTCAGTTTAACCATCTATTTACGGGTGATAAGCTGAACTGAAATAAAGTCTGGTTCCCAATGTTCTTTGTAAACTACCCCAGAAAGTAGATAAAAATCTCGAATCTCTATCTGATACTATGTCTCTGGGAACCCCATGTAATCTGACCACCTCTCTGACATACAAACGGCCCAATTGATCTATGCTCATACCCTCTCTCATCGGTAAAAAGTGAGCGGACTTAGTCAATCTGTCAACTATGACCCATATACTTCCCATTTCCACTCAGGAATCCTCAATGGCTGTAATAACCCATAAGACCTCTGATGCTCTGCTTTGACCTGCTGACAAGTCAAACATCTGGCAATGAAATTTGAAATATCTCCCTTCATACCAGACCACCAAAATACTCTCTTGAGATCTTGATACATCTTGGTACTATCGGGATGCGCTAAATAAGCTGTACTATGAGCCTTTGACAGAAATCTCTGTCTTAAATCTGTGTCCTCTGGCACACAAACTCTGTATTTGAACTTCAGAATCTCGTCTCTGATCTCAAAGTCTGGCGTTGTGCCCTTATAAACCCTCTGAATCATACTCTGAACCCACATGTCTGACATCTGACCAGCTATAATATCATCATGTAGCGTGGACACTATCTGAAGTCTGGAGAAACCAGCTGTCACAATCTCAATATCCTCTCTGGCGATCTCATGCTGCAACTGACTCTGCACTGAAATCATGGATAGAGCTACTCTCCTGCTCAGGGCATCAGCTACTACATTAGCTTTACCCAGATGATAGCGAATCTCGTAGTCATAATCTTTTACTAGCTCTAACCAGCTCCTCTGTCTCATATTCAATTCTTTCTGGGTGAAGAAATACTTGAGACTCTGATGATCTGAAAATATGCAGCATCTGACACCATACAGGTAATGTCTCCAGATTTTCAAGGTAAATACTACTGCAGCCAACTCTAGATCATGCGTAGGGTATCTCAACTCATAGTCCTTTAATTGCTTAGAGGCATAGGTAATTACCCTACCTTGCTGCATCAATACTGCTCTAATCCCCTAATGGGAAGCATCTGAGTAAATCTCATAGTCGACACCCTCTTGAGGCAGTGCCAACACTAGAGCGCTGGTCAGTCTCTGCTTTAACTCCTGGAATCTCTCCTCACATACCTCGGTCCAAACAAAAGGAACCTCTCTCCGAGTCAAAGCTGTCAATGGCCTCGCTATGCTGGAAAACTCATGTTTATAAAATAATAATAATATCTGAAAACATAAAAATACTGTACAATCCGAATGCATGAGCAATATAAAGCATGCGAGCCACAAATATGCTATCTGCTGAAAACTGAGCATATATACATACATACATAACTGAAAACTCAAGTGAAAACCCGCTCAAGCTATATCCCACACACCAGCCATCTCGTGCTCCAAGCTTAGCTCCCCAAAACACCAACCTGTAAAACAAGAAACCACGGGGGATAAGTGATAAGTCACTCAGTAAGGATCTGCTACCTCTACCCTCGACTAGGCTCTAGACTAAGCTACTGCTGACTATCTGCTATCTAGGCGAACTTAACTAAGCTCCTGATAGCCTAAAGCTTCTTCTAATCCTCTGCTTTTCTTATTAATTCTTGCGTTCTGATAGGATTAACTGAATTTTTTTATTTCATATTTCTGACATATATCGTGCAGTTTTATCTTTCTTTTATTTCTTATCTTACATGATTCTGGTCTTATTGTCTATATGTTCTGCCATGCCATGTACTATGTATCATGGTATGCTGAAATCATGCTATTTGCCCTTGGGTCTGTTTTTCTGAAAATATGTTTCTGAAAATTACTGTTAGGATCTGAAGATCCAAAACACTGAAAAAGACTAAATGAAACTGTTTTTGAAATCTTTGTATCTAACCAATTTGACCGAAGTTAGAAAGCTGAAATCCCACAGATGCCCCCTTGAATTCACCCTCAATAATTGACTTGGATATCGAGCCCTGAATACTGAAAACTGATGCAAATGGATCACTTGATCCCTTTTTCTGAAAATACTGTTTAACATACTATGTTGAATGATGCTATTCATGCATGTTATCTTTTAAATTCTCTTTTCTTTCTGATTACAGTTTTTTCTTACTATTTTCCTGTTTCTATTTTCTTTCTATTTTCTGTTTTTTGTTTTCTGCTTTCTAATCATAACTAATCACTAGATTACACTATTTTAGTCTGGTGATGAGTTTCTTGTTCTGTTGAGATTAAAATGTGATTTTGGAAAAATATCTTATCTCTTATCTCTTATCTTTCTTTTCTTTTCTTTTCTTTTCTTTTCTTTCTTTTCTTGTTATTGAAATTCTGTTTATTCACTTATTTCTACTTAATCTTTCTTTTTCTCATTTTCTTCTCATTTACTAAGGCGCACGGGCATGCATGATCGGACTCACGGGCAGGCATGTGAGTGTACGAGTCGTGTACCGATCGTGTAGCCCAACCGTGCAAGCTTATGGAAATCTTGGCTAAATTCTCACATTTGGCTCACGTACGGTCGTGACCCTCGGGCGTACGGGCGTGACCCCTCTCAAAAGCTGATCCTACATGGCTCGCATGCACGACCGTGACCTTGCTCAAAACTAGAATGCACGGGCATGTGCACATGAAGGCACAAGAGTGCATCCAGTTCTCTTTCGACTCTCACGTTCGAAATCCGTAAGATCACACCAAAAACTCAACCCAAACTCATCACATTTTTAATTAAACATACTAGCATGCAACATACATTGCTAATAAGTTAAAAACATGCACAAATCTCTGAAATAACCCAACCAAGGAAGCTCAAATCCAAGGAAAAAGGGAAAATGTAAGAGAATACTTACCTGGAGCTGCTAAGATCTTTTATCTCTCTATCCTAGGCTAAATCTTGGCTGGAATGGCTGCTAAAGATGACTAATCTCTCCCTAAAAAAGCTAGGGTTTCCTGGAGAGAAAAGAAAAGGGAAAAGCTGACTGAAACGGGTGAAAGAAAAACATTGGTTTATATACCAGCAGGCATGCACGAGCGTACACACAAAATGCACGGGCGTGCATGGCGAGAAAAGGACGCACGGGTGTGCGCACACGAACGCACGGTCGTGCTCCTTCCATAAGCTACATATAAAGCCAACAAAAAGGCCATTCTACCCTCATATCTCACTGGAACTGATTTTTAACTAAGAAATCTCTCTTCTAACCCCGACTCAAGGCCTAAAAAGACCATTCTAACCTCGGGCTGTTACACAACATGCCTTGCATCCATCAATATGATTTCATAACTAAAATTTGTATTCAAGATTTGTAAACCATTTTTTCTAAGTCAAACATTGAACGTTAACATACAAATACACGAAGGACAACATTATGCCCTTTGTTTTTTTTTTTTTTTTGGTAAGTAAGTATATTTATAAACACCAAACACAAAAGACAAGCCCTAACAACCTAAGCACAGTGTAAGAGAACGCCCGCAAAACAAGGAACAACTACAAAAAACCCTTACCCTCTTGAGAGCCTATCTAGGCAAAACAAAGAGAGTCTTCGGTAGCGCTTCCTGCGACGGTCGGTGGCATTCGAAACATTATGCCCTTTGTTTATGAAAGTTTCACCAATTTCAAATACATTAAACATTCAAAGTTGACATACAAATCATATTATAAACTCAATAATCAACTAACATCAACAACTTAACAATATTATATTTTATCATACAATAATCTCATATTTCAAAAATACATACAAACCCTCCACCTAGATGGATTTCATTAATAAGCATTTCTCACAGAACACAAGTATTTAAAATGATTTCATATTTTAACAAATACAAACATATTAATTTTCATCTGAAGACTAATAGCTACTCGATGGATGGAGTACCTATCACAAACACTTGGACAAAACATATATATTAATTGTCATTTAATTATTTTATCTAAAAGCATGTATTATATGAAAATATTCTATATACCCTCTCCACTCAGTTGCTGATTATCTGTAGATGGTGGTATGCATAAAGATGACATAATCAAAGACAACTGAGATTGCATTTATCTCAGTTGATCTTTTAATTGTATTACTCTTTGCCTAATGTTGTTGTCCACCCCCGAAAGGCCTTATAATGGATGAGATGATAATGATAATGCTGCCTTATAGGTAGTAGGTATAGGACCTAATTCTAATCCATGTACCTGACTATGTCTTTCTAATCCCACCACTTAAGCATATGAATTATCCTCTATCATAGCAAGATTCACATCTGTTTTTTAAACAAAACTTTGTAACTTATTTATCTGCTCCTAGATCAATTTTTAAACTTAACATAAAGAGCAATATTTGATTAATTGTATTTCATTGCTCATAAACACAATAGATAAAGTTACAAAAAGTAAACTTACAATTGCTTGCATAAAGTCCTGATCAATTATTCTTTGATTTTTATGACTTTGATAGGTTGCTATAAAAACCTTGTCTCATATGGTTCTTATTTACTAGATGTTTGTTTATCACAATTAAAAAGATACGTCACCTGTACAACTTACATATATTACATATATCATTCATTTATTAAAGCCAAATCAATTTACCATTTCACCTATTAACCGTGCAATGCTCTTTGTGCCTCCAATATGTGGCATTTTTTAAGTTGCATAAGTCATTCTATTTGTTCCACAACACTTTTAAGACATAAAAGTTGCTCAAAAAAAATCAAAATTAGTCATTAGCCAATTGGCTTTATCATAATTATAGTAGACAAAAAAATCTTATCATAGCTATCCTTGTTTCAAATGTTAATATGTAATAAGTGTCATCCATTGTTCTCTATAAATTCGATTTGACCTATTGTTGACAATGTCATCAACATTTGGGTACTTATCAAAGTACTCTACATTTAGCTCATATTTAAATTTTTTTCTTTTTTTTCCCATAGATTGTAACACCCATTTATCGGTTTTGGGAGGATATGTAAACCTTACCTCAAATTTTTTTTTCCCTTGGATTCAAATTTAGCACTCAGATAAATAATATGATACATAGGATTATTAATAAATTTATTCTTATCTTAATAATCACAAACACCTTTTTTTTTTTTCTCTGATTATAAAATTCTTCTCCAATTTGGAATATTAAAATGAAGCAATTTTGTATTTCATGCTAAAGTTCCTAAAAACTTGTCGTCACACGGGCTTTAGGTCCAACTTCTTAGTTCATATCATTAAATTATACTACTACCTTCTCCTCATCCTACATAAAATCTATCAGCAAAGGTTGTCCTTATCCTCTTCTTTCTGGTTGAAGACCTATAAAAGAAAATCAAAGGTAAATGATGATAATATTAATTGATAATCAAACTTAATAAATGTCAATCTAACATGATATCATATACCAATTATGTTTGTTGTGCTCTCCTGGGCTGGATTAGAATCTTCAACTCCCTAAGAGGATTGGCCAAGAAATATCATTTACAAATTTCTCTTCCTTGTCATTTTCAATTTGTAATCTACAAGGAAAATTTCTTGTTATCCATAAATTCATATACAACTATACACACACATACACTAACAAATGAACAATTTTTTAGGTTATAATCTTATTCTTGTACAAAAGAGCTAAAATAAGTCATTAGCTAAGTGAAACTAGTCATGCAATCAATCCACAACTCCTTTATACCCTCATAAGATTATGCATACAAACTAGTCCTACAAATGACTGAATTTTATTATTGTCATAGTGAGTCATCACAATATAACATTACTAATAGAACTTAAACAAACTAGCCCTACCGATTGATTGGATTCGATAATTTTTATTATCCCCCGACCCTTCTATTATAGTAGGAATAATAGCTAAAAGCCTAAATTTGTTATAAAGATATGTGTTTTAATTGATCATTGTCTTTGCATATTTTGTTATAGTCTAGTGCTTTTCTTTGACAAGCAAAAGCATGACTCCATCAAATATCTTCTTTGCAATTATCACTGATATGCCTATTACCTAGACTTTAGGCTATAATAGCTATCGAACATGGTTGTATTGGTGACTCTAATGTAGAAAAGTATAATAATGTGAAACACTAGTACTTATGACTATTGACCTTAATAGTAGTAACACACATAGGATTTATATCCTAACATCAACAAATATACCATTTTATGTCATTTTTGCCTCTAATAATAGTTATGGTATAGAGGTGGGAAATGACTTATAATTTGAAACAGAAAATAAGAGACAAATTAAACCGATTGAGAGTATACCAAAACTTTGATTATAAAGTCGCAAGTAATAATAGTAATCATTTTGAGCCATATGCAAAGATTTGGAGAATTGTAAATAAAGTGTGGTTGCATTGTGGATATACTATCAAATCATTTTGACATATGTTTGCATTTTTCAATAGCTTTTCTTCATATAAATATTTATTGAAGATTTTTATTTGACTTTTGCCTGCAAGAATCCTAAACATGTTTGCATCTTTTTTAATAGCTTTGCTTGATATAAAAATGCTCAGAATCTTACTCTAAGCAATATGGTTATAGGAGTTTTTGGTAGGATAAAGGTATTCTTTTGATGACTTATGATATTGTGCGTAACAACTCAAAATCTCTAAGGGGAGACAATTACCTTGTTGATGAAAGTAGTGACAATGAGGCCACATTGGATTTGGCTTTGAAAAGTAATGGCTTATCTTCAATAAACTCAATCAAATGCTATTGTCATTATTGTTGATAACCAACTGTTATAGCTATGGTCAAGAATCAAATTCATCATGGGTGTACAAAACATATCAATGTCAAGTTTCATGCAAACGGGTAAGTAAAGAAGGAAGGAGAGGTTCTACTAGTTCTTTACAAGTCTAGGGACCAAATTGTTGATATAATGATAAAGTCTTTAACAAGGGGAAGATTTGAGGTTATGGGAGCTACACTAGGAGTTTTGAAGAAAAATCTTAAGGAGGAGTGTTGATATATAAGAGTATCCAAGATACTCCTAAGTCAAGTAGTGATTTATAGAAGATATTTTGTATTTTGATTAATAAAGAATGATTGTCCTTGTTTTATGGTTATATGTCATTCGAAAGCAAAATTCAGGGTATGGTTAGGTTTTTTTTTTTTTTTTTTGGCAATTAAAATATGTATAGAACCAAAAAATGGGGATAACCCAAACAAACTAATCATAGCAACCGAAGCCACCCAAAAGGAAGGGCACGAGGTGTGGGTATGTTTGACTTTCCTTAAATTATATAAAGTTGTTTTCTGTAAAGAAAAAATATATATATATATATATATTTTTTCATAATGAAGATTGAATCTCAGATGAAGAGAAATATTTTATTAATAAAATGTTTCTCAATTTATGTAACAAAACTAACCAAAATTTATTCAAAATTAACTCTTACACTATCAAGATAAAAGTCAGCTAAAAGAAAAAGATATCGACTTTTACTATAATAATTAATTGACTCAAAAACATTGTAATTAATTTAGAATATAAAAACAAAAATTAACTTAGATCCTGAAGTGCAAGACGGTTGGATCAATCTCTTCTGGTAGACTTCTTCCCGGAGGAAACTTGGGAAGAAGACTTGCAATACGTCTAGCATTCTCCAAATAAGAGGTATACTTGGCGATCAATCCTAAATGTGGTGCATCAACTTTCTCTTTATCCAAACTTATTGTTTCCTGTATGTCATTTTCCTGAAGTGGCTTCCCTCCCTTGCTTATGAAGTTCTTTAATGATTTCTTGAAGCACCAGCTTCCTGTTTTTATATTGAAATGGTACAAGCTCAGAAATCTCTGGGCATAAATTGCCATAAACTCCAATGCAGCTAGAATGAATTCGAATTCTTCGTTTGACATATAGTACGGGAAGCTAATTCTCGTCCATCCCGGTTTGACTCCGATGTAACCCTGCAATTAGTTGAACAGAGGCCGAGGGAGGGATAAATTAAATCTCATGCATGCGTGTTCACTCAACATATTTTCTGAAACATTTTTCCAGACAATCCTATAAATTTATGTATATTTAGAAAACCCCATAAAATATGGTTATTTAAATTAAAATATAACTAAAAACTTTAAAAATTGTATCGTATTTCATTTTTTGAAAAATATTTTAAATCATAATCAAATTTAACAAGGTACATATAATAAGTTACCTTTTGTATGGCAGAACGAATATTAAGCGATCGAGTCTCATCAAAATTGAGCAAGGTGTGTCCATAGGGTCCGGCACAGGCGCAGCCGCCACGAGCTTGGATTCCAAACAGGTCATTGAAGAGTGTTGCTACAAAAGCTCCATGGAGGGGCTTATCCCTCTCAACTTTACCGTTTCCAAGTGAGGTATTTGTGGTGGAATATATGAGGAAGGATAATATAGCTTGTCTCTTGGTGGTTATGTTTCCTAAAACCTCAATGCTTCGGTTGGGAAGAAGCCTCTCTAGAGCTCTTTCGATGTAGATATCTTCCTGCTTTTCGATCACTTGATAGCCAATATATTCTTTCACCCAAAAGGCCAGTGCAGCTCTAATCGTTTGAATTATTTGAGGAGTTCCAGCGTTTTCTCGTTCCTCTATTTCCTCCAAATACAATGTGTCCTACAAATTAATATCACGACAGGTGTTTTACTTCGGCCCCAGAAAACACATTTTTTCTATGATTCAGGTTAGAATAAGAGGGTACTTACTGCCTCATTGAAGCCATTGACATACTCAACTGTTCCACCTCCACAGGTTGATGGAGGAGAAGATGCAAGCCGATAAAGAGCCTTACTCATCAGAAGGATGCCGGGACTTCCTGGACCGCCAAGGAACTTATGTGGGCTAAGGAACACAGCATCATAGCCATCAATCTCCCCTGACTTCATGTCAATCTCAACATAAGGACCACTGCATCTTATGATAAAATACGTTAGAATTCAGATATTTTCTTGATTTTGAACATCTTACAACACCTTACCTCGCAGCAAAATCAAAGCAAGCAAATCCGCCGTGTTGGTGAAGTAG
Source organism: Anacardium occidentale (assembly GCA_026122585.1). NCBI lineage: Eukaryota > Viridiplantae > Streptophyta > Magnoliopsida > Sapindales > Anacardiaceae > Anacardium > Anacardium occidentale. Next base: position 189,619 of record JAJEJH010000429.1, read on the forward strand.
TCTAGCGATCGATCTTGTATCAGAATAGATTCCAGTGACATTACTGCAAGCAGAGAAAGAACCCAAAATTGGGCGGCTGGTATCTTTATACAGCTCAAGTTGCATTCTAAGCTCTTCAAGGTTTATCAAGCCATTATCATCAAAACCAATCTCAATAACTTCAGCCAAGCTCTGTCGCCATGAAAGGATATTCGAGTGGTGCTCATAAGGCCCTATAAAAACCACCCATCTTTCTTCATTTCTTAGACATTTTATGAGCCTTTCTCTCATGATTGGTGTCACTGCAATCCCCATAACCTCTTGTAACCTTTTAATTGCAGCTGTTGTGCCTGATCCACAATATATAATCGCGTCGTCTAGCCCGCCGGCTAAGCATCTCTTGATGTAGTGAGATGCTTCATGCAGCATTTTCGTGGTCCGATAACCCACAAAACTGTTGCTGGTGTGAGTGTTCCCTATACACGAGACGGGAAGAGACCTTACGCAAAATTACAGAGAGGAGAAATATTTTACGGTGTTTGCACCATTAGTTTTTTGGGCCAAGTAACAGGTTTCACAATGTTCATGATATGTATGGTGCGAACACAAATTAAATATACAAGAACTCTCAAATACGAACATGTGCATTTTTTAAAAAATATGCAAACACTCATTAGATAGTTTTAGCAAACATTCAATGACATAATTTCATGGTTTTCAATGCGACAAAATTTGAACGGATTTATGCTTTAAATGTAAGATGACTCGTAAAACAATTAATAACATCAGTTGATGAGATTCGTGTTTTAAAAAAATATGGACTGTAAGAGAGACAGGTAATTAAATATTTGCTTACCATAGAATGTAAGAACATTGTTGATGATATAATCTTCGATATAATGGAGAGACCTGCCGGAGGCAGTGTGATCTGCATAGGTGAGTCTACGTTTTCCGAAAGGAGAATCGAATTCTGCATCGCCACCAATGATCTGAGAGCGCAGCCAGGAAAGTTTTTTCTCTGAAGAATCGCTTATTGGCACGCTTATCTCTGGAATCCTGAAAGATTCAGAGTGATGGCAGAGATTACTGTCTGATTGTGAGCTACTTTTGGCAGAAGAAATAGAGCTACTACTACTTCTAGATTTGCCATTTTGAGGGCTTATCTTTTGACCACTAGGAGACTCTCCCAACATAATAACTTGCTCAAGCTTCATGATACAAGAAAATTAAACAAGAAAAAACTTGGACGAATCAATTAATGCTTAAAGGTAAAGAGTTGGGAGTGTTAATAAATAGAAAAAGAGATTTACAATGGGTAAGAAGTAGAGGCAGTATTTAAATTAGTAATTAAAACATGAAGCTATAGCACGCTATATTTTAATTCTGGTAGCTTTAGTTCTCTATCTTTGAAGTTGAAATTAAGAATGATGGAAGATGAGCAGAAAATCCAGGCAACAGCAAGTGGGAATAAAATAGAGGTTGAATAATCTTTGTTCTTGTATTTGTTGGTTTTGATTTTCTATGTGTTGACTAATTAATAAATAATATAAGAAAAAATTGAGGTCATATACTATGGCCTCCCAGGAATCAACTGTATTCATTTCTAATGGCCTTTAAGGTCTCTAACTGCATCTGAAACCTTGGGCATCCACGATGATTAAATCTCACTTTCCCTTTCTTCTTTTTTTTTTTTCGGCAAGTAATCTCACTTCACTTTATCCTCTTGATATTTTTTATTAAAATTCTTCACATCTTGTACTTTTTATTTTTTAAATTCTAGGGGATAGAAAAACAGTTATCTCTCTTTGTCATTATTGCCTAAATGAAAAAAAAAAAAATGCAAGGAAATTGATGGCAAATTCTTTTAATATATATATTAAAATATTTATTTTTGAGAACATTTTTTCACCATATAAATAATATATTTGATCGTATTTTTCATTAAAATAAAGTTTATTTCCAACTGTCTTTCGTAGTTGAAAAATGACCTTTCCGAGGACATAAGCATTTTCAAAATGTTTTAATCCTAAAAAATAATAATTTTGCCGTCGTTGAGAATAATTCTTCTCTCAACAAACCTTGAGGATTAAGAATTAAATTATGTTAGCATAAAATAAGAGTTATGTGCTACAATAAATATTTATTTTATAATAATTGATAGATATTGATCCAAACTAAGTGTGTTTCTTATGAATAAATTAACCCTCATCAATCTTGATAATGATCATTTTCTTCGAGTCTATTCATGTAATTACATATATTAAAGATTAGAAATTTGATTACTTTGTCTTGAAGGAATTGTTACAAATTCATGAATGACACCAGGACTAATTTACAGGCAGCAGAAACATGCACCATCAAAAAATAAAATGAAAAAAAATTATGCTTAGTGCGTTTGAAACTGCTTTGTAAAAAAGTGATTTCGGCTTTTCGTGTTTTACATTCTTTTGTGGAAGCCATTAAAATGTTTCAGATTTTCAGTGTGCCTTATCATATCCAAAAAGTGCTTTCTTCAAACTTCAAGGAAAAAAAAAAAAAAACAATCCCACGAGAGGTCTTCTTATACCAGATTATGTTACGTATATGCTATTATTCTAAACGTGAAAATTTTAATGATCAATATCAAGTTTTCTTACCTCAAGAAACTGCTGAAAAACAATTTACCATGCATATGCTCTTTCTCTTATTTTTTTATAATCCAAAATCCCCGGTCTCATTTTGGGTTAACGAAAAGTTTTATTAAACCCTATAGTTTTTGCGAAGTGAAAAATGATATTACATTCATATTTCCTTGAAGAAGCATAGCAATTTATCTTGTTAATTGTTTGACTTGAGGAATATATATATATATATATATATATATATATATATATATATATAAGATAAGGATTCATATATATATGAGTAAATAACTAGTATTAATAATCTATGCTAACTTTTACGATTCTACTGTAAGTCAATCTAACAGACATGTTATCCTATGATAACAAAATAATTTTACGGTTTTCAGAATCGGAAGCGTACCTTCTACCATGGTAAATTTCTGCGATTCGAAAACAAGCTGCTGTGATTCTTCACCTAGAAGATCGTCCTCGTCAATATTGAAATCCAGTGCTTCCAAAATGCGCACTGAAACCTTTGATGGGATGGGTTCTGAATTCAGTGGATTTTGGGGACCAGTTTTCTGTATTTGTAAATGCTTGAATGTACATGTGTTTCCATCAAACACAAAATTGGCCTTTTATATTAATTGTCAAAAAGACAATTATGCCCTTATAAAGTGTTAGACCATTTTACCCTTATGAGAATATTAAAATTACCTTAATTTGCAAATTCAATTCTAACATTCTCCCACTTGGTCTTACACTTTATAACATTATCCACTACAACCTTAATGTTTAAATAGAAATTAAAATTGTGCGAATCACAGCGGTAAGTCCCTATTAATCAGGTATTACCTTCCATGTATCACAACACAATTCCTCTTTCTAAATAAACTCAAATATGGATCCAAACTTTATGAATAAACCTCAAATGTTTATTCCTGGTCCTGCATAATGTTTGTTTTCGCTCAACATAAATGTATACAACTCAACGAGAAACAAACCAACAGAGTCAATTACATAAATATGTAAATTACAACTCATAAACATAAATTGTTACGAAGTCCCAAAAGTACAATATGATCTCTGAAAACCTTAGGTGGCATGCCTTTTGTCAGAGAATCAGCAACCATCTGCTCAGTCCGAATGTGTTCTATGAGCACTTCCTTAGCTTTTATGTGCTCTCTGATTGCTAAATACTTAATGTCGATATGTTTGCTTCGACTCCCACTTTTATTGTTTTTAGCAAAGAACACGGCAACAGAGTTGTCACAGTACAACTTTATTGGCCTCGAAATGGACTCAACGATTTTCAGTCCAGAAATGAAACTTTGTAACCAGATACCCTGTGTAGTAGCCTCAAAACAAGCAACAAACTCAGCTTCCATGGTAGAAGTGGCAACCAAAGATTGTTTTGCACTTCTCCATGAAATGGCTCCCGCGGCTAGGCAAAACACATAATCAGATGTTGATTTACGAGAATCAACGCAACCAGCGAAGTCTGAGTCTGAATATCCAACAACTTCTAGATTGTCAGATCTCTTGTATGTAAGCATCAAATCCTTTGTACCCTGGAGATATCTCATAACTTTCTTTACAGCTCTCCAGTGATCCAGGCCAGGATTACTCTGAAATCTTCCCAACAACCCAACTGTAAAAGCAATGTCGGGTCGGGTACAAACCTGAGCATACATCAAACTTCCTACCGCCGAAGCGTATGGAATGTTTGCCATTTGTTCCTTTTCAAAATCAAGCTTTAGACATTGTTCCAAGGTAAATCTGTCACCCTTGACAATGGGTGCAACACTTGATGAACAGTCCTTCATCCGAAATCTCTCAAGAACTTTATTGATATAGGCTTCCTGAGATAGCCCCAAAACATGAGAGGATCTATCCCTATGAATCTTAATGCCAATGACATAAGACGTCTCACCCATATCTTTCATATCAAAGTTTTAAGAGAGAAACTGTTTCACCTCATGTAACAACCCCAAATCATTGGTTGCAAGTAAAATATCATCAACATACAACACAAGGAAGATGATTTTGCTCCCACTAACCTTGTGATATATACATTGATCCATGATGTTTTCAACGAAACCAAATGAAGAAATAACATCATGAAACCTTAAATACCACTGTCGTGAGGCCTGCTTAAGCCCGTATATAGACTTTTTCAGCTTGCACACCAAATTCTCACCACTACTTGAAATAAACCCATCAGGTTGTCTCATATATACTTCTTCATGTAGATCCCCATTCAGAAATGTCGTTTTCACATCTATTTGGTGTAAATCAAAATCAAAATGGGCAGTCAATGTCATTATGATGCGGAAGGAATCTTTCTTGGAAACAGGAGAAAAGGTCTCCTTATAATCAATTCCTTCCCTCTGAGTGAATCCTCTGGCAACGAGACGAGCCTTGTATCACTCAATATTGCCATTGGAATCCCTTTTGGTCTTGAAGACCCATTTACAACTTATAGGTTTCTTTCCAATAGGCAATTCAACAAGGTCCCAAACTTGGTTATGTGCCATTGAATCCATTTCATCTTTCATAGCATTATACCACAAATCAGATTTATCACTTTCAATGGCTTGTGAAAATGACTCAAGATCATTATCAATAGTGATGTCATAGTCAGATTCTTGTAGATACACTACATAATCAGTAGCCGATTTTCTAACTCTAGTAGATCTCCTTAAAGTTGGTTCAATAGCCTCTGGTTGAGTCTGTTGCACAACAGGTTGATCCTCTTGAAGAGGATCTTCACCATGATCTTCTAAAGTTATTTCAGGAAGATGTGGCTCAAGTATAGTTGGTTCTTCTATGTTCATCCTTGTAGGACGAACAACCAACAACCTACTTGATGAGGGAGCATCTGTATTAGGAATCGTGTCCCTGGTTCGATCAGAATCCTCAAGGATCAAGTCCCTGAGTCGATCACTCCTACTAACCACGTCATTCTCCAAAAATTTTGCATTCCTTGATTCGACAATCCTACTAGAATGGTTTAGACAATAAAACTTGTATCCCTTGGATTTCTCAGCATATCCAATGAAAAATACACTTATTGTTCTTGGATCTAATTTCCTCTCATGCGGTATAAACTCTGACCTCAGCGGGGCAACCCCAAATGCGTAAATGTTTTAAACTCGGTTTCCAACCTTTCCATAACTCAAATGGCGTTTTGGGAATAGCCTTGGTTGGAACTTTGTTTAAAATATATGCTACTGTTTTAAGAGCTTCAGGCCACAGAGAGTAAGGTAATCTAGAGTTACTCAGCATACTCCTTACCATATCCAACAATGTCCTATTTCTTCTTTCTGCAACATTGTTCTGTGATGGCGTGCCAGGCAAGGTGTATTGGGCAACAATACCTTGCTCCTAAAGAAATTTTGCAAATGGACCAAGTGCTTGTCCAGAACCCGCGTATCTACTATAATATTCGCCACCACGGTCAGATCTCACTATCTTTATTTGTTTACCACATTGTTTCTCTACTTCTGCTTTATATATTTTAAAAGCATCCAACGCTTCGTCCTTATTATGAAGCATATAAAGATACATAAATCTAGTGTGATCATCAATAAATGTGATGAAATATTTCTGACCTACAGAACTCAAATCAGGGCAACAGATATCAGTATGTATGATTTCCAATATCTCACTACTCCTATTGGCATTTTTCTTTGACTTGTTAGTCTGCTTACCTTTGATGCAGTCTATACAAGTATCGAAATCAGTAAAGTCAAGATTTTCCAGGATATCTGAATTTACCAATCTCTTAATTCTATCAATGGAGATTATGGAGATATGACCTAATCTCCTATGCCATAAGAGTGACGAATTCTCATTCATGATACAACGTTTAATACCAGCCGATTCATGTGAAGCTGCCAAACTATATGGAACATTACTCAAATTTAATTTAAACAGACCATCACACAGTGTACCACAACCAATAACATTAGAATTCTTAAACAATTTCATAGAATTCCCAGAAAAGTTAAAGGTATATCCAAAAGGTACAAGTCGTGAAACAGATATCAAATTCCTAGAAAAACTAGGAATATAAAATGTTTTGTCTAAAATTAAATCATATCCAGTATCTAAAACCAATCTACATGTTCCAACATCTTCAACTCGTGAAGGCATCTGATTTCCAGAATAGATGTAGCTTTCACTTTCCAATGGTTTCCTTTGATTTAGAAAACCCTACAAGGTATTTGCAACATGGATTGTAGAACCAGAATCAATCCACCAGTCATTATTAGAAATACAAATATTAGATTCATAACAGACCAAAGATTGGAGATTACCTTTCTTTTCGAGCCAAACCTGCCTTTTAGGACAGTCCTTCCTCACATGTCCCTTCTTTTTACAGAAGAAACAGCGCAAACCATCCTTTTTGATAACAGTAGCAGGCGCATGCATCTTCGCTTTTCCTTTAGTTTTCTTGCTTGAAGATGCTTTACTTGATCCAGTAGCCAAATGAACAGCCTCACTCTCTTCTTGTAAGAGTCTCCCCTTCTCTTGAACACACATGGTCAATAACTCATTAACAGACCATTTGTCTTTATGTGTGTTATAAGAGATCTTAAATGGGTTATACTGATGAGGTAGAGAGCTAAGGATGTACTGCACCTGGAAGTCATCGGCAATTTCCATCTTTAAGGACTTCAGCTTGCTAAATATGTCTCTTAGCTGCATAATATGCTCACGAACGCCCTTAATACCCGTGAGCTTCAGAGAAGTAAGTTTATTTATAAGGGTAGCACCTAATGCCTTGTCTGATGTCAAGAATTGAGCTTCAATAGCATTCATCAGCTCTTTGACATTCTCATACTCCGGAATCAAACCACGAATGCTAGTCGTAATGTGAGATTTGATAAACATCATGCTCAATCGGTTGGATCGCTCCTACCGTTCATATAACTTAACTTGAGCCTCACTACTAGCATTTGTCGGTGCATGTGGCTCATCCATACGAAGTGCATAGTCAAGGTCCATACACCCCAAATACAATAGAACTTGCTCCTTCCATACAGCATAATTATCACCATTCAACATTGGAACATTATCAGTCATATACATAACATGTCGCTTAGCTATAATTTAAAAACACAAACATGCTTACAATTAACCAGAGGCATATCCCATCAACATTAATGATTAATCTACCAATGCAAATTAATCTGAATTAAACAAGAATCGCATATCATAATATCTCCCTGTGGGCAAAGACATTACATATAATGATTCTTAACAGTAATTGATGAAACTATAAATTAATAATATTCCCTAATACCTGTGGGCTAATCAAGGAATAAAATTAATTTACATTTCACCCTAATTAATCATGAAATACAATGTTCCCTGTGGGTAAAACATTGCATTAACATGCTTAATTAGAATTTCGATGCCATCACAAACATAATGCATATATTTCAATAATAAAGATGTTGTGGCTACTATAAATCATCAAAATATACACCGATAAACAGTATAAATGTGAAAAATTAACAAATATGAGCACGTTTCAACATATAAACCCATAAAAGAATATGAAGTTCGATATTCAGAAGCAAAAACGCGCTGCTAAGGAGGTGCACGGGCCACCAGAAGAAGCACACGCGCTGCCACGTGCCTACACACGCGCACACGCGCTTCACCCTTCCGGTCAACAGTCAACGTTGACTAGTCAACGGTCAAAGATGTTGACTAGTCAACGGTCAAAATGTTGACCAGTCAAAGGTCAGACCTAGGTCTCGGTTCGGGTTGACCCGAATTGACTATGTCAGGTTGACCCGGTTTGACCCGAAAGCATTGGGTTGGGCTGACCCGATTCGGCCCGATGGGCTGGCACATGCATGGAGTTAACTCACCGAGTCAACTCGGCGTTTTAACTCACTCAACTAACCAATCAACTCACCCAAATAAAATAATTTAAAAATAAATTTTAATTATAATAAAATATAATATTATTTTATTAAAACTTATTCCACTGCCGCTTCAAATTCCAATTAAACATAAATAAAAATACGACAGCTTTTAATTGCAGCAATTTAATAAATAAAACAATGCGTTCCTTATCTCAAATTGCAGCAGCCGGTTTTCCTTAATTAAAATTTATTTATACATTTAATCTTCAGCCGCCAGCATTTATTCAGCAACCAGTTGTTACATTTTTTTTTAAATTGAAACGGCAGCAGTTTTGGGCACGCAAAAGTCGGGTAACCAATTAATAAACCGGGTCAAACAAACGGGTTAAAAAACCCAGCAAACAAAATTCGAATTTCAGCCAAATTGTAGCATATTCCGACCACGATTCCGGTAGTTGGGTGAGGGAAAATAACGCAAATGGGCTCGTAAATGAAACCCAACAGCCAAAATTTCCCAACACCACCGTTCGAGCCGTCGTTTATGGTGGTCAGAACCGAAACGCATCAATTCGGGTTCAATTCGTACTAGAAAAACAAAAATTTTTCACAACCACACTAATTTGATGTTGAATTTCATTTATATGGCATCAATTTCATTCAATCAATATCAAAAGCACAAAAGCCCCAATTTCATCTCAAGAACCCTAATTTATCCAAATAAAAAATTAAGGCAGAAAATTGAATCCAGGCAAGAAAATTATGGCTCTGATACCAAATGTAAGCCAATCTAACAGACATGTTATCCTATGATAACAAAATAATTTTACAGTTTTTAGAATCGGAAGCATACCTCCTGCCATGGTAAATTTCTGTGATTCGGAAACAAGCTGCTGTGATTCTTCACCTAGAAGATCGTCCTCGTCAATATTGAAATCCAGTGCTTCCAAAATGCACACTGAAACCTTTGATGGGATGGGTTCTAAATTCAGTGAATTTTGGGGACCAGTTTTCTGTGTTTGTAAATGCTTGAATGTACATGTGTTTCCATCAAACACAAAGTTGGCCTTTTATATTAATTGTCAAAAAGACAATTATGCCCTTATAAAGTGTTAGACCATTTTACCCTTATGAGAATATTAAAATTACCTTAATTTGCAAATTCAATTCTAACATCTACATGAAGGGAATGGAGGCACTCATGATGGTGTCAATGCAACTGCCTTGGGCAATTGCCAGTTACCAACATATGTATAGATATATAAGAAGAGAGAGACTTTTTCTCACTCTCTGATATGTTTATACTCCTTAATTCCCACTCTAAAAATCCTCTCTTCCCCCTCTACTATTACTCTCCAAAAGTGAAGAAGACAGCAAGAGCAAAATGTTGCTGCTTGTTTTGGGTGGGCATTCATGTGAAGAAACTGAACTACAAGTTTGTAAGTTAGGTTGTGAATCATTATATATAATTCATTATTGTTTTAATTTGATTATATATGAGATAATATGCACTGACAGATCTCGACATTTTAGTATGTGAGTTCTACGTGAATTCATTTTTTTCCAACATTAGTATCAGAACTTAAGATTGACATATGCATGGAATGGAAGTTTATTTGGTCACATTGCTTTAATTTTTGTTAATTTTCTATCCTTATTTGGGTAATAATTTTATGCTAGATGTGTAGAAAATTTAAAAACGAATGAAATGACATATAAAACATCAAAAATAGAGGTCGTAGACTAAGATATGATCGAATCTTAAATCAAATTGTTCAACCTAGTTGAAGGGTTAGGGACGACCTCCAACTGACAACTCATTTCTGTTGTTTAATTTTCCGGATATTTAATAAAAAAAATAAATTTTATAAATTTTTCCAAGACTTGAACTTAAGTTTCAAAAACTACTTGCGTGGTAACCTGAAGCCATTGGGCTAATACATTTGTTGTACTATGTCTTATGTAAAGATTTTTTTAATACAATGACATTTGCTTGGTTGTTTTATAAATATGAAATTTGGGCTGGTTAACATTAGTTGAAAGTTAAATCTTGTTCTTTACATAAAAGTAGAAAGTTCTACCTCTTAAACCATATCTTTAAGTTAGGGATTTTATGAAAAATTTTTTGGTTGCAATAGTAGAGTTTGTAAGTCAAACTCAATTGATAGTCATTTTCTTTAATAAGACCATTCAATTTTTTTAAAAGGCTTCATTAATGGCCTATGTTTTTTGTATTTGTTATAGAAAGATGATGAGATTAATTTGAATCCCTACAATTGCTAAGGCTTATAAAACACAAGTTACAACTATGAATATTGCATTACTTAATTCAGTAATAGATTCAAAAGACTCTTGTAATGAGTTTACATATCTAATAAATTTGTTATCAGTATAAATAATCAAATCCAAAAACTTATTTGGAAAAGAGGATACATGTCTTTAATTTAGAGTTTCATGTTTTAAGAAGACATCTATGTTTAAGAATATTATCACGAAGCTCAATAAAAGTGAGAAGATTAATGGTGACAATGAAATCTAGAGTATGAAAATGCAATATGTGCTTGAGAAGCTTTAGAGGCTTTAAACACGACCATTGCTAGGCCTAAGGTAAAGACAATGGTCTAACATAAAATGGACTATAAGGCTTATGTGACTGGAAGAACAAAAACTCGATAGCTTGTATTGTGTTGCTAAATAGAATGGACAATGACATAATGAAGGAATTCAAAAAGTATGAAGTGGCAAAGGACATGTGGCCCGTACTTGCTAAAAAGCTTGGTAGTGCATTTATAACAAAACTGAGATCTCTCACAATCAAATTTGATACTCATAAGAAGAAACTTGATCATACAATGAAAAAACACATAAAGCATATGTCAAATATGATTTGTCAGCTAAAATATACAAGTCATGTCCTTACGGACAAGCAACAAGTCTAAGTAATTATTCATTTCTTACCCCATGGTTAGGAACATATAAAGGTGTATTTGATCTATAGTGAAATCATCAAAACAATCGAACATGTTATACACCATCTTGAGCTTGAAGAAGATCGCTTAAAAGTGAGCAAGTCAAATACTAATGTGTACCTGACTGGGAGCTTACAAGATAGAGAAAGGCATAAGCATAAGTCTATTAGTGGGCCCTATCATAAACAAGGTAAAGATGGACCTCAGACAAGCAAGAAAAGAAAGTATAACCAATAAGGGTAGGGAAAACATCCTCAAAGAAAGATTAAAAAAACATGCCAAAGGTGAAATGCTATAACTATCACAAAAAGGGCCACTTTGCCCAGAACTTTACCAAGCCGAAGAAGGCAAATGACCTTCTTACACATTATAGCATTTTAAATGTTTCAAGCTCTTTTTTTCTAATTCAATCTCATTTTTTTGGATTGTAAACTTAATAGCAACCAACCATACAGCAAAGGATAAAGAGCCTTCATAGAGTCCCATATGGAGCAAAATGGATATATGTGGGAAATAACTCAAGAGTGGTAATTAAAAAGTATTAGCACATGTAAGTTAGTCATGCATGATGGTCAAGCCCTACTCCTACATGATGTATTATATGTCCTAGAAATTCATTAGAATTTAGTATCTATATTAGTTTTAATTAAGTTGGGGGTTTAAGTTAAACTTTCATAAACATGGAGTGTCATTATTTCTGAACATTAGTACTATGGTTATGGATATATTTTAAATGGTTTTATTGTCATGGATGTTGAATATGATATTTACAATCTTAGTTTTTCCTTGATTACATCTTCTCATAATGTTGAGAATGATATGAATGTATAACAAGCTAGGCTAAGCCATATTGATTGGTCAACAACGTAGGCAAAGGTTGGCTAAAGAAAGCTTATTAGGAAATTTAGAACAATTAGAAATGTCTACTTGTAAGCATTGTCTAGCTAGAAAAACTTTAAAAAAACCATTTAAAAGGGTACAATAGTTGATATTCCATTACAATTAATTCATTCTAATATATATGGTCCAATAAATGTAAAGGCAAGATATAGGACTATTTATTTCATCACATTTATTGATTATTACACTCGATGTTGTTATGTACTTTTGATTTCTTACAAGTTTGATGCTTTTAATTGCTTTAGAAAATTCATGAACCTAGTTAAGAATCAACTAGATAAAGAATAAAAGTTTTAAGGACTAAACCAAGAGGTGAATATTTATTTGATCAATTCAAGGAATTGTTTGATGAAAAAGGAATAGTATGATAAGTAACTATTCTAGGAACTTTGCAACAAAATGTTGTTATGGAACGAAGAAATAAAACCTTGCTTTAAATGGTTATGTAAATGATAACACAAGCAAATTTATCTACCACATTTTAGGATGATGCATTATTAACTGCCACATATATACTTAATCGTGTGGCTTCAAAATCAATTATGACTACCCTATATGAGTTATAGACTGGTCAAAACCTGACTTGAGTGTTTTACGACCTTGGGGTTGTATGGCTTATGCTTACAAACCTTTACACAAACTTGAAAAATTAGGTCCAAGAGGAAAGAAATGTATCTTTCTAAGATATTCAAAAAAATCAAAAGGTAGTTCATTGGTGAGCAAGAAGGTGGTACATTAACTGAATTTGAATCATGTGATATCACATTTTAAAGAATGAATTTCTTAGGCAGGGTGAGATAGGTGAAGACTTATATAGGCACTCCTGCTGTATATTACTATACCTAGTTTTTATATAAATAATAATAGTAATAATTTCTTCAAAATAAAACATATTTCCAACGTGAATAGTAATAAGAAACCTCTTTTAGTCCAAACACCAACCTTAGACTTTGATCAAATGTAACCTTAGGATATCATGTTAGAAGTCCTAGGTTGGTGAATATTCTTGAAAATCTCATTTTTGTCATTGAAACCAAAATGCATGAATAATAACCATGTTATAGTGCTAATCCAAGAAGAGCTATATCCATCCACTAGGCCATCATTCAAACACCTCTCGATAAGAAACCAAACAAATGGTTCAACAATCAAAGTGGTTAGAACGTTATTTTTTCCATGTTAAAATACTTGAGTATGACCCCAGCAAAAAAACAGACAAGTTAGAGGAAAAAAAAAACTTTATATTCCATTTTCACCGTTCTTATCTTCATGCCAAGGCATAGTAATTTTATGGCTCACATAGTTAACTAAGTTCCCCCTCTAACTTAAGCCATACAGCCAAGTATCTAACTTGTCAACTCTCATAGCAACAAAGGTTAGTTGTTGAAAATGCTCCAAGGAAGCCTCTATCTCATGACAAGGTTGCTATTTTGGCTAGAGATAAGACAATAATACAGTTCAGCTCCTTTGTCTCTAATGACTCTTTTTACTTTCTCACAGACCTTCTCTTTTGTCAAGAACCCTCTCGTAAATATTTTATTATTTCTTTCCTGTCATATACTATAGATAACAACTTATAGGCTCATCTTACTAATGTGGCTCTAAAGAAGTTTCTTAACCACTTTCTAGTGATCTCTTCCATGTACCTATCGTACCCTTGGCTGTTATAGCTAAGGTCGCTGATATTGAAAATATTGTGCCAAATGAAACGACTATAGTTACAATGAAAAAATAAATAGTTAATGTTTTCATCATACAAATCACATGACACACAAATAGTATTAGAGCACAAGCCATACTTGAGAGTAATTTGTCCCAATTATTTAGTTTATTCCTTAAACTAAGCTAGAGAATGATGGCATGCCGGGGAATATACTTTTTGTACCAAATGAGATAGGCTCAACCAACCTTGTCTTTCTTCTCTCTAAGCTCATTTTATACAGAGTTAATGGAAAACTTACCATTCAACCAAGGTTTCTACACAACCTTATCAATTCTTTCAAATAGATTATTTATTATAGAATTCCTTACCTCAATCATCTTATGAGAGTTGCCTTTTGGCCAATTCCAATTACTATTCTTAATTATCTATTTGACCTTAGCAAGCTTTCTAAGTCCAAAGTCCTCGATAATTCGTTCTTCAAACTTTATAGCCAAAAGACCAAAAGGGTGCCAATTTTCCCACCAAAAAAATGTGTCCTCACCATTTCCAATAATGTAGCCAATTTTATACTATAACTAATTTCTAAACTTGAGAAGCCTTCTCCATCACTAAGTGTTGTCACAAGTATAACTAATATTCCATATCCTTTTGCCCTTAACCATAGTCTTCTTCACCTAATCTACCGATAAGGAAAAGTTGTCATTACGCATAATATTCTAAAGATGTTGAACTATAACAGCCTTGTTCCCTTTTTAACTAATTTTCAACCCAAGCCAACCCTTATCAAATGGTTTACAAACATCCTTTTAAGCAACTTTAGATTTTCCAAGATTATACTCCCCTCCACTTTAAAAGAAATTTTTGATTCTATAATCAATCTCTTTTAAGACTTTATTAGGAAGAAAAAAAATGAGTAAGCCTAAAGACTTGAGGGTTAAAGAGGACAGTTTTAATAAGCACAAATCTGCCATTATAGGAAAGTTGTTTACTCTTCCAAAAAGAAATACAACCAAAGATTTTATTTATCAACAGCCTGCAATCAGCTTTTAGAAAGTATAGAAAAAACCATTATAACCCCCACATACTTATATTGAAGTGAGCCTTCTTTAAACCCAAAGATGTTAATCACCTACTTTTTCTTCATCATTCACCCCAGAAAGAAAGATATTATTGTTAACTCTATTAGCATTCAACCCAGACCACTTTTGGAAAATCTTGAAAGTACTTTAAAGGTTTTAATAGACTTCTCCTCCACCTTATAAGACAAAATAAGGTCATCAGCAATGCAAAAGGGAGTTATATGATTTACTTTACATTTCCATTGGTACTCAAAATTTCCCTTCTCAGCCTCATTTTCTAAAACTCTAATAAAAGCTTCCATAACTACTCTTAATTTTATCTAAATTAACAAATTTGAAGGAAAAATTAAACTCAAACTAAAACAAAAATGAAAACAAGCAATAAACACTTGACCTTGAGAAATTCAACTAGATGACAATATGAGAGAGAATGTTAAGACTTTAGGTTCACTAATGCACTTCATGGTAGGCTCTCTATATGACTAAAGATGTTATGTTATGCTCGATATGTATCATGCTTAATAATATTTTTTTTACTATTCTTTTCTTTTACATATATTTTTTTTCTCAAGTTTTATTTGGTTTCCTTATATTGTAAATCAGTCTTTTTACGCAAACAATCAATATTTGTAATACCACCACCTCATTACTTAACTAGTCACAAACCTAAGGTGTTTTGCATACTTTTATCTTTAGTTGTTTTTTACTTGAGGTTCACTCACGGTAGACATGTTAACCCCAACCTACTTAATAATTAATGTAGCGACCCCGCCTCAAGTTACTGTACGCTACGGAGAATACTGTAGATAATAATAAAATATACCTGAGACGGGAATCCCTACAGTAAAATCTGCTGCTGAATAAAATTTTCCTTTATATAAAGAAACTATAAATATAATTTACCATAAAAGTAAATTAAAATATACTGAAGCGTGCATATCAAACTTCCCAGGCTACTCATGTATGAAAATAAACTGTCATACAGTGTATACTAATATGTAATACACATATATACATGAGGAGTAAAAGCATGCGAGCCAATATGTTGTCTACTACTGCCGAGCCATATCCCCAAAATCTCGCAGCGGTCTCACTCCAGCTCAGCCACTCGAATCACTGACCTGCAAAAGGAAATAGAGAAAGGAGTGAGTGACAAAGTCACTCAACAAGCGTTTCCAAACCAAACACTCGCAGGTCCAAAACTAACTGACTACGTGACTCATCACGTAGAAGATTCTGCTATACTGCTGTTTTATTCTGATTCTCTTGATATGCCGAAGTATATCTATTTTCTGAATTATTTCTTACTGAATTCTGTTCTGTTACTGTTCTGTTTCTCATCTGTTTCTCATGAGATCCTGTACATGACAATGAAATGTATATGCTGATGTCATGTCTGCTAAAAAGTTGTAAAACTTGCCCTCAAGCTTGTTTTTCTAAAAAACTACCTTTTCTGAAAACTCTTTCTGATAATAAAACTGTGATCTGAAGATCCTGAATATATACATATAGTATATGCTGAAATTTGTATCAAAAGGTACTAAAAATATCTGAAAATATCTGTTATGCTGGCCAGACTGATGAATACAGGGATTCGACACTCTGGCCGTGTGAGTTCAAGGTCTTACTGAATCTACTGATGCACAACCAGTACTATCTCTAACGAGTTTGGTCAGTGACCATGTCCTCTCTAGCGGACGCTGGTTTCCCTCTCTAACGGGTGTGCGAACTCATTGATGCCCCCTCGTATCCACCCCTATCTGATATATGAAAAATCATATATGTATATCTGAAAATCATACTATTGGATCCTTAGATCCAGTTTGAAAATATCTGATATGGCATGTCGTACTCAATACTGATAATCATGCATGATATGTTGTTTTCTCATCTTATTGCTGAGTTCTGTGTGCTTAGAAATGGCTTAGAGTGGCTTATCTTTTCTTTTAAATCTCTTTTCTGTCTATTCTTAGGTGCACGGGCATGTTATCTGGTGTGCACAGGCATGCGTCAAGGCACACGGGACTGTGTGCTTTCTGTAATGGCCCAAGGGGTAGAATGGCCATTTTAGAGAGTTCAGAGGGGTAGAAGAGTCTTTTAGAAGTCCTTTGGGGCTTAGTTTCAGTTTCTACGCAAGGGTGGGTGGAAATGGCTATTTTCCACCGCACACATGACCGTGTGCCTTGGACACACGACCGTGTGCCTTGCCTCAGCCAGTTATATTGCTTTCTTTTCGTTCAGTCGCGCAGATTTTCAGTTCCCAGCTCATTTCCAGTTTTCTCTTCTTCTTCCTCTCAGCTCCTGTGAACCCTAGAGTTCCAGAGAGAGATCCCCCAACAACTCAGCTTTAGATTAGAGATCCGGAGTCTTCCAGAGAGAGAGAGATAGAGCTTCCATGGCATGAGGTAAGTGTTTTCCTTACTTCTCTCGTCGTTTTCAGACCCTGATTGGCTGTTTCCAGCTTATATGAACTTGATGTGTGCTTGTTTGAGATATTTCCAGCATGCTTGAGCTTGATTTGATGCATGATTGGATGATTGAGTGGCTTTCCATGCTTATTTGTGTATACGTTTATATACATGAGATATATACTTATTTATGATGTTTGGCGTGTCGAGATGATGATATGATGGTTATGGGCATGCTAGTAGCAGTTTTGATTGTGTATGTGTGTTGATTTTGGGGTGTGGATGAGTTGGTGTGGGAATTTCTGGATTTCCAAACGCCATCTGCAGAAATTGGGTCAAGCACACAACCGTGCGTCCCTGATGCACGCTCGTGTGGCCTCAATTCTGTATAGGACACGATTGTGTAGGCTGGCCGTGTACGTGTGGAAACCTAGACACACGCCTGTGTGCCCGAGTACACACGCCCATGTGCCTTGCCAGTTTTGCATGAAATATTCCAGAGCGTTGCATGCCCAACAGCACGATGAGGGCACGGTCCCGTGTGCCTTGACACACGCCCGTGCGTTCTAGAACACACGCCCGTGCACTTTAGGAAACAACAGTGAATGATTTTAAAAAGAGAATTAAGCCACTCAAAGCTAATTCTAAGCACACAGAACTTAGAATTAATATCAGAAAACATCATATCATGCATGATTATTAGCATTTAGCACGACATGCCATATCAGATGTTTTCAGACTGGATCCAAGGGTCCAACAACATGATTTTCAGATATACATATACGATTTTTCATATATCATATAGGGGTGGATACGAGGGGGCACTTGTGAGTTCGCACACTTGCTAGAGAGGGAAACCAACGTCCGCTAGAGAGGACATGGTCACTAACTAAGCTCGTTAGAGAGAGTGCTAGTTGTGTATCAGTAGACTCATTAAGACTTTGAAATCACACGGCCAGGGTGTCGAATCCCTGTATTCATCAGTCTGGCCAGCATAGCAGATATTTTCAGAAATTTTCAGTGCTTTCTGATACAGTTTTCAGCATATACTATACGTATATATTCAGGATCTTTGGATCACAGTTTATTATCAGAAAGAGTTTTCAGAAAAGGTAATTTTTCAGAAAAACAAGCCTGAGGGCAAGCTTTTATAGTTTTCTGTATACATGACATCAGCATATGCATTTCATTGTCATGTACAACATCTCATGAGAAACAGATGAAAAACAGAACAGTAATAGAACATAACAGAGCAGAAAAATAACAGAATTAAGTAAGAAAACTGTCTAGCAGAATCTCCTACGTGACGAGTCACGTAGTCAGTGAATTGTTTGACCTGCGAGTGTTGTGTTTGGAAACGCTTGCTGAGTGACTTTGTCACTCACTCCCTTCCCTGTTTTCTTTTTGCAGGTCAGTGATTCGAGGCTGAGCTGGAGCGAGACAGCTGCGAGATTTTTGAGGATATGGCTCGGCAGCAGTAGATAGCATGTTGGCTCGCATGCTTTAGTTTCTCATGTATATATGTGTGTATTACGTATTAGTATACACTGTATGTTAGTTTATCAGTATTATACATGAGCAGCCTGGGTTTTTTTTTTTCATGCTTATATTTTAATTTACTTTCACAGTAAATTATATTTACAGTTTCTTTATTGAGAAATTTTTATACAATAGTAGATTTTTACTGTAGAGGTCCCCGTCTCAGGTATATTCTATTATTATGAACAGTATTTTTCTGTAGCGCACAGTAACTTGAGGCGGGGGTCGCTACAGTGTTTGGTATCAAAGCATTGCTTTGAGCCATTTAGCAGATTTTGAAAAGCATTTTCGGAAAATGAATTTTCACATGCATTATTTTTAGAATTTACATGAGCCGAAAGCCAACCTATCCTAGCAGCCGTCGCTCGCTTCATCTCAGCGTAAGTTTTAAATGTGTGATTTCAGTTATGCTTGATATTTATCCTCTCTGTGTGATTTTCTAGATAGGAGATCCCATAGAGATATGAGTGAGCAGAGTAGTGCTTCCATTAGACCAATGAGCACTAGTGACCGTAGGCGGTCCCAGTATTCCAGAGCATCTCTTAGACTAGAGGATGTCAGAGACATTGTCAGAGAAGTGATAAGAGAGAAACGTCAGCCTCCAGAGAGGGTTGAGACCCAAGAGCCTGTCAGAGGCAGAGCCCGTCAGGGGTGAGGCAGAGATTTTTATGAGCAGAGACTAGAGGAGTTTCAGGCACCAGTATATGCTCAGGCACCAGAGTATGGTCAGGCGCCAGAGTCTGAGTATCAGCGAGGCCAGAGTTCAGGGGCAGGCACAATTAGCACTAGTGGTTCAGTGAGACTGCATCTGATTTACAGTCTGCCAGGAGCCCATCAGCCGCCCAAATTTACTGGATCCAGAGATCCTGCAGTCGTAGAAGACTGGATAGAATCAGTTCAGAATGCCATGGAATTGTTTCTCATGACAGAGAGAGAGAGAGTCAGATATGCAGTTTATATGCTTAAAGGTGACGCGAGGGTTTGGTGGAACCTCGTTAAGACGTCAGTTGATGTGCGCAGTATGTCTTGGGTTGACTTCAGGAGGTTATTCGATGAGGAGTACCGCAGTGTAGATATGGTACACGCCAAGGCTCAAGAGTTCATAGAGTTGACTCAAGGCACCGGTTCAGTGAAAGATTATGCCACCAGGTTTAATCAGTTGGTGAGATTTATGCCCGGTATGGCAGCTTCAGAGATCACCAGAGTTTAGAAATTTGTGCATGGATTACACCCAACGATAGCTAGAGACGTCATGACAGGACCGTTTCCTCCTTAGAGATTTAGTGACGCCACGGGCAGAGCTTTGAGATTTGAGGTGTATCTCTAGAGAATGGGTGCATTCAGTACACCTGCAGAGAGAGCCCCAGAGAGAGCTCCTGATAGGGCCAATGACCGAGACAAGGGAAAGAGACCCATGCAGTCCAAGAAATCTGGTAAGGGCAGCAAGCGGAGAACAGAGCTACCACAATGTAGGAGTTGTGGTAAGAGGCATTCGGGCGAGTGCTTAGCAGGACAGGGTGTATGCTTTAGATGTAGACAGCCTGGTCATTGGGCGTCAGAGTGCCCGGGGATTGGTGGTAGTCCCCCAGCCAGAGGTTTTCCTATTCTTGGTCCAGTAGGCAGAGGTGCTGGAGCAGGTAGAGGTGGTCCCGGTGCACCTGGAAGAGGTGTTGGCCCTTCGGGTAGAGGTAGAGCCAGAGTCTTTACAGTCAGACGAGATCAGGCAGAGGCCGCACCGCATGCAATTACTGGTCAGTTGCTCTTTCTTAATACTCCTATTTATGTGTTGATTGATTGTGGTGCCACACATAGCTTCATATCTAGAGAGGTAGTTGAGAGTTTAGGGTTAATCCCTAGTGTGGCAGATGGGAGTATTTGTATAGAGATGTCAGATGGTGGTACAGTTTTGAGTGACCGGTTACTGTCAGATCAGGAGGTTGAGATTATGGGCAGGAGATTGAGGATAGACCTGATCATGTTAGAGTTGGCTGATTTTGACATGATCCTAGGCATAGACTTCCTGAGTGATTATGGGGCCGAGATTGACTGTAGAAAGAAAATGGTTAGACTGCAGTTAGGCCCCGATCAGTTTGTTTTTGGAGAAGGGAGAGTAGAGACCCCGCTTATCTCCTGTTTACAGGCAAGGAGACTCCTGAGTAAGGGATTTGTAGGGTACTTGGCTAATGTAGTCTATAGAGATGTAAGTGGGCCGAGTATCGAAGATGTGTCTGTAGTAAGGGAGTTCCCTGATGCGTTTCTAGATGATCTGCCAGGGTTACCTCCTGAGAGAGAGCTGGAGTTTTGTATAGAGTTGCTTCTTGGTACGACTCCTATTTCTAAGGCCCCGTATCGGATGGCTCCAGCCGAGTTGCAAAATTGAAGAAACAGATGCAAGAGTTGATTGCTAAAAGATTTATCAGACCGAGCTGCTCACCATGGGGTGCTCCCATCTTGTTTGTCAAGAAGAAAGACGAAAGCCTGAGAATATGCATAGATTACCGAGAGCTGAACAAGGTAACAGTGAAGAACAAGTATCCGTTGCCCCGGATAGATGACTTGTTCGATCAATTGAATGGAGCTGTAGTGTTCTCCAAGATAGATTTGAGGTCTGGGTATCATCAAGTCAGAGTAGTAGAGCGAGATGTACCTAAGACAGCTTTCAGGACGAAGTATGGCCACTACGAGTTTGTGGTGATGCCTTTTGGGTTGACGAATGCTCCTGCAGTATTTATGGATTTGATGAACCAAGTTTTCCAAGACTGTCTAGATAGATTCGTGGTTGTCTTTATCGACGACATCTTGGTCTACTCAAGGAGCGTAGAGGAGCATGAAGAGCATCTAAGGTTCGTTCTTCAGAGATTGAGAGATCGTCAACTTTATGCCAAGTTCAGCGAGTGCGAGTTCTGGTTGAGTAGTGTAGCATTTCTCGAGCATGTAGTCTCAGCAGCTGGTATTTTAGTTGATCCGAGCAAGATAGAGGTTATGCTGAGTTGGCCGAGACCAAGGACACTTAAGGAGGTTAAGAGTTTTCTTGGTTTAGCTGGATACTACTGCAGATTTATTGAGGGTTTTTCCAGCATAGCGAGGCCGTTGACAGCTTTGACTCGCAGAGAGGTTCCTTTTGTTTGGACCGAGGTATGCGAGGAGAGATTTCAGGAGTTAAAGCAGAAATTGACCAGTGCTCCAGTGTTGGCACTACCTCAAGAGGGTGTCGACTATGAGGTCTATTCAGATGCGTCCCACTAGGGGATTGGAGCAGTTTTGATGCAGCAAGGTAGGGTAATTACCTATGCCTCTAGGAAATTGAAGGATTATGAGTTAAGATACCCTACGCATGATCTAGAGTTGGCTGCAATAGTGTTTGCATTAAAGATCTGGAGACATTACCTGTATGGTGTCAGATGCTGCATATTTTCAGATCATCAGAGTCTCAAGTATTTTTTCACTCAGAAAGAATTGAACATGAGACAAAGAAGATGGTTAGAGCTAGTAAAAGATTATGATTGCGAGATTCGCTATCATCCGGGCAAAGCTAATGTAGTAGCTGACGCCCTGAGCAGGAGAGTAGCTCTATCCATGATTTCAGTGCAGAGTCAGTTGCAGCATGAGATCGCCAGAGAGGACATTAAGATAGTGTCAGCCGGTTTCTCCAGACTTCAGTTAGTGTCCACGCTGTCTGATGATATCAGGGCTGCTCAGAGGTCAGATGTACGGGTTCAGAGTATGATTCAGAGAGTCTATGAGGGCACAGCGCCAGACCTTGAGATCAGAGACGGGATTCTGAGGTTCAGAGACAGAGTTTGTGTGCCAGAGGACACAGATTTGAGACAGAGAATCTTGTCAGAGGCTCACAGTACAGCTTATTCAGCACATCCCGGTAGTACCAAGATGTACCATGATCTCAAGAGAGGATTTTGGTGGTCTGGTATGAAGAAAGATATCTCAGAGTTCATTGCCAGATGTTTGACTTATCAGCAAGTCAAAGCAGAACATCAGAGACCTTCTGGGTTGTTACAGCCATTGAGGATTCCTGAATGGAAATGGGAAAGTATCTCCATGGATTTTATTTCAGGGCTTCCCAGAGTTCAGTGTGGGTACAACAGTATTTGGGTCATAGTTGATAGATTGACCAAGTCAGCTCACTTCTTACCGATCAGAGAGGGTATGAGCACAGATCAGTTGGGCCGTTTGTACGTCAGAGAAGTGGTCAGATTACATGGGGTTCCCAAAGATATAGTATCCGACAGAGATTCGAGATTTTTGTCCACTTTCTAGGGTAG
>JAJEJH010000043.1:0-115709 GCA_026122585.1 Anacardium occidentale
GATCTGGCCTCCTCCCCCGACAAACGTGGCCGGAAACGGCCGCTGGGACCAATATCGGTCCTCTTCGACCGTTTTCGGTGGCCAGATCTTGCGGAGGTGGCCAGATCTGACTGCCTTCTTCAAAACAGGAGGCGACCGATCTGGCCTCCCCTGGAACTAGGTGGCCAGAGACGGCCACCTGGTGCTGTTATCAACGGCCACCATCGCCGACATCGACGGCTGTGGCCAGTTGATTTTTTAAAAATTTTTTAATTTTTTTAAAATTTTTTAAATTTATATAAAATTTATTTTATTATTTTATAAAATTTTAATCATAAAATGACAAAATTACCCCTGAAATATTACTGTTTACTATTTTATTTAATATTAAATTATTTCCATAGGTGGGAGACCGAGCTTTTGAAAACTTGCGGGTGGGACTTTGTCCCCGCCTCAAACTATGGGTGGGAAATTGTCCTTTGGCCTAAGCAAAATTCACCAAATACAACCCCAAGGGTTTAACCTAGTGGTAAGGGCAGGGGTCACCCAGGTGGTCAGGGTTCAAGCTAAAATAAAGTTAATAATCTCTGATTTATTTGGTCTGTGTTTGTGGGTCTCAGTGATCATAGGCCCCTTTAACAAAAAAAAATAAAAATTCACCAAATGCTGTGCAAGTTCCCCCCAAAAAATTGAAAATAAATTGATCTATAAATAAATAATGGATTCCAATCCCTACGACTCCCACCACATGATCAAATAAAATGAGCAGCCAAGAAAGTCTAAGTTTAATTTTATAAAGGACAAAATAAATTACTCTAATACATATGCAAATAACCTAAGCTTCAGATGCATTGTACAAATAATTGAAGCCAGCACAAGAAATACTTCAGAATGTGCGACTTGATTGAGTATAAAAAAAAAAAAAATTTAAAAATGATAAGCCTGAGTTGCCAAATTGAAAAACTATATCATATATATTAAAAGCTTAATGTTGCTGTTTATTGGTTCATATTTATAAACATAATATTATCAATACACTACCCACGAAGATAAAAATTTTATAAATATTTTGCAAACAGCTGAACCGTTAGGAGGTGATTCGAATGAAAAGCCAAAATATTATAATATGTATTTCAAATTTAACCTATCAACTATACTATTAAAATTTTTTTATTATTATTTATAACCCATTTATATCTATAAATAAGAGAAAAATATATATAATTATCACAAAAAAATATTTGAATATAACATATTATATGATATCTCTATTAAAACAACAATAGTATTATCCTAAGACTAATTCAATACAAATATAATACTTGTCGAAAACATTTAATCAATGATATCCCAAAACTTTTGTTTAACCAAATTTCTCTTACATATTGACTAATTTTATGAAACTCTCATATATTTTTCTTTTATATGAATTATTTGATTCTAAAGGTCTTAAACTTATAAAGACATTTAGATATATAATTCTTATTAGGAAATATAATCCTTCTCCTTATAGAATTGTTATTCTTAATATATAAAGTAAGTTCTTCTAAAAAAATACAAACTCAAATTTCATACGAAAATGGTTGAAGGAATGCCCCATATTTTTTTTTCCCCACGATTTCCTTTAAATATATATGTATAGTAGTAAGTTCTTCTAAAAAAATACGAACTCAAATTTCATACGAAAATGATTGAAGGAATGCCCCATATTTTTTTTTCCCACGATTTCCTTTAAATATATATATATATATAGTAGTAAGTTCTTCTAAAAAAATACAAACTCAAATTTCATACGAAAATGGTTGAAGAAATGCCCCATATTTTTTTTCCCCACGATTTCCTTTAAATCTTTCAAGTTTTTTAATTACTTTTTAGGAAACTCCCCAAAACCACACGTTTAACACTTTATTTATTTATTTTTTCCTTCTAATCAACTATTTTTCTTCTTCGTCTTTATCCAAATACAATTAATTTAATTCTGACCAAATTAAGATCACTGTTTATAATTATTGCATTCTCCTCTATGCATGCATGATCCTATTCCTTTGCATCTATAAATGGTACCATTTATTTTTTTATTTAATTCATTCTTAGTTAAATGGATATTATTTGTTTTTGCATAAATGAATTAAACTTCTACATTAACTTATAATAATATTTTAAATACAAACTGCTAAATAATAATAATATATTATATATATAAATAAATTAATATATTATTATATAATTAAATAACATTTAAATTAAAGATAAAATAATTAAATCATTTATTAATATCACTGTCTATACCTATAATATTATTTATTAACATATAATACTCTTTTATATTATCTATACAAGATAGTTATTAGTATTTTATAATATAGATAAGTATTCTACAATACAATATAATTAAAAAATGATACATAAAAGATATATCAATTTAGTATGATACAATGGATTTATCTTGTGATACAATAGGTAGATAATTAAGATTTTTTAATCATTTTATTAATTGTTTAAAAGATGTATTTTATGATATATTATATAAAAAAAAAAAAATTAAGTTTTCAATGCCCAATAAGATACACGATTTAGCTATATGTAACATCATATATCCAAAATTTCTATAAACTTTATACATTAAAATCAAAATAAAACTCATAAAATAAATATTTATATTGTATTGTCTCTATTGTACGAGGAATTATTTGAAGCATGCATGGAGATGCATTGAATGGGAGAGAAGCATAAGATGTGGGCAATCTCATGAATCCAGATGAAGAGAGCATCTTCATGTCACCTTTTAAACTTATATTACAATAAAAAATAAAATACTCGACATTATTTTATGAGACTTCTTCCTCTCAGAAACACATGAACAGAAATATAAATAATCAATTTGCTTTATATATAATTTGGTCCACTTGTCTTACAACCTCGTATGCAACTATTATGGACAGCCATTTTTCCTGAACCCCACTAGGCTGGCCAGATAACAATTTATTTTTTCCATAAATTTTTATAGAGCAAGTGGTGTATGTGCATTACACAAGTGGAGAAAAATAATAAAACACTATTCCATTTTTAATCCTTAGTTGTGTTGTATAATAATACATTGAAAGTTTCATAGTTATAAAATACCCACAATGCATATATAATTATGTTTGGTTTGGTTCAATTTACTTTTAGAATATGAAAGTTTGATCTAGATTTAAGTTTCTATAGTGTTTTTAAAAACTTTAAATGAATATACAGCTGCATTTTATATAATATTTGAAAATAATTTTACAATACTAAACATGAAAAAATATTATTTCGTTTGATTCAGCTTCGTTTTCACCTAAAACTACAAGTTTAAATTAGATTTAAAATGATTCAATATATCTTAAAAAAATTCAAGTTTTTTATGAATGGGGCTCTCTACTCAAAGAATAGATTAATATTACAAAAATTAAGAATAAAATGTGCCCTTTTTTTTTTTCTAATTAAAAAGTCATAAAAATACTAAAATATAAACATTCTTTTATACGAAAGAGGAAGAACGATAATTTACCATGATTTATCTAAAATAACATATAATATATGAATATTTGTTTACCTTGTTAATTGAATATATTTATTAATTAATAATCATATCATTAATATAAGAAAATAGTTTATTTATATATTGAAACTCTTATTTATATAAAAATCTCTATTATGATTTTTATTATTAAAAGAATCTTTTAAAAACTTGTGTTTTATACGTTAAGTGGTTGTAGAGTCAAACACAATGTTTCTAAATTAAAAATGTAAACAAAATCAAGAAACCCAAAGTGTACAAAAGAATACCAAATGAACTACCAAGATGATCCTCCCAAATGGACCATTCAAGAAATGCAAGTCCAAATGGAGAAGGTAACCGAAGCAAGCAATAAAATATAATAAAATTGACGTTGCACATTTCTTAAAAGAAAGAATATATAGGACGTTATTTATATTATTCATTCAAATAAAATATCATATCAAGAATGTATCCTTTTTTGATGATCCATTTTATACTTTTACTTGATTGGTTTCTAAGTACATATACATGAAAAACTCATAGACCCCAACTTGAATTGCAAATATTTTATAGAGACATTAAATTATTATTATTTTTATTGAAGAAATTATTTTTTATTAAAGAAAATAAACTCTTAAAACTTTTTATTGAATAGACTAATTTTCATACTTTTATTGTTAAATAAACTAAATTTTTGATTTTCTATAAAATTGATCATAATTTTAATATATTTTATTGAAATTATCAAATAAATAAAATTATGGTTATTTTTTTTGTTTTAAATAAGGTGATTAATTGGTAATTTAAATAGAAAATCAAAAAAATTTAAGCTCCTTAATAAGAAAATCTGACAGTGTGATTCTTTCAAGAGAAAATTTTGAAAGTTTATTTTTTTAATTAAAAAAAAAAATTAATTACATCAATAAAAACATGATAATTATATATATGTATGCATTGTTATCTCTATTTTATATTAAAAAAATAAATGTTTGCCTTATAATATTTACTTCTATCAATTGTAAGTGTAAAATTCTTTTAAACAAGTATATCAAGAGAATTAAGTATGCACAGGATAATGGTTTTCATATATATATAGGAAAAATTTACATAAAAAATATAGAAAAAAAAAAAACATAATATGGATAGAAATGGTAAATGGGACCTAAGGTGTGAAGGAGAAGCAAAATGGTTGGTGGTGAGAAAGGAGGAAAGAGGCATGAAAGGGCAAAAAAAAAAAAAGAGAGAGAGAGAAATTCTAGAGAATTAAGAAAAGTCCAAGGGAGGTGAACCTTGGAACACACACTCTCTCTTTCTTATTCATTTTCTAAAACCAGCAATTCTCTCTGTCACCCCCTTCTCCCTTAGCCCCACTCGTTTGGTATTCACTGAACCCAACCTTACTTTGAAACTTCTTCTTCCCCTCTCTGTCTTTGTAGCTTAGCTCTCTCTACGTTAATAATAATCAATATTGATATTAAAATGAATTTAAAAAAGGAGAAAATGAAAACAGATTCCTGTGCTTGTGGTGCAGTTGCTGTTGATGTTCTCTTCTTGTAGTTGTACGTCTAATACTTACAAATACAGTGAAACAGCCTTAAAAAGCCATCAATTTTTTCAAACTCATTCTTGAAACAACTTCATTCCTTCCTTTCTCCTTTTCACTTTCCTCATTCCTTCCTTGTAAGCTTCGTCTCCTTTTTAAATCCCCTTCTCTCTTATTTGTTGTCGTTTTTCTAAATCATTCTTATTTTCTTCCCTTTGGCTTTGCCATTTCTTCAAAGAAGCAATAACATCAAGCTTGATTCCTGTTTTGAGATGCAAAGACTGCTCTAAGGTTTCAGCTTGAAGTTGTCTTCTCATTCTTGTAATCATCACCTTCAAAACCTGCAACATTACAGGTATTATTCTTTTTCCTTTCTTTTATATAAACTTTATGTGATTTTCTTTGGAGGTTTCTAAATTTAGCATCTGGGTATTGTTTTAATTCTTATTTTGAACTGTGTTGGATAGAAAAAAGTTCTCGTTCAATTATTTTTCATACCATTTGGGGGGTTTAAATCTTTTTCACATGGTAAAGATTGCTTTTCCTTTTTGTTTTTGTTTTTGTTTTTTTTATTGATTGTTTAGCTTTTATGTTGTTTTATATAGGTTGAAAAAATTCCGTCTTTCTGATTTATTTCCAGTTGGATTATTAGGGATGACGTTTCATGGTTCAGCTGCTGAGTTCTCAAGCTGAAGTCCAGATAGAATAGCTAGAGATACACAGTATTAATAAGTTTTTTGTAGTCTGCCATCTCTCTCATAGAGGTTTGAATCTCTATTTTCTTCTGATTTTGGGTTAGAATCCTGCTCACATTTGTAGTATTTGAGGCTGTAAGTTCCAATTTGAGATCTATAAAGATACACGAAGTTGTAGAGTTGAAGAAGTTCCTGCAAGAGTAGTTTGCCCTTTGCACATTGAATCTTTAGTTTCCATAGTTGCTTTGAAGCTTATAGTATAGGGTTTGCTATTGAATTTTGGCACATTTTAGAATCTGGTTCGACCTTGGATCGATTTGAAGGCATTTTGCTTAGTTTGTTGGAAAGGTGGAAGAATTTGGACCATCCCTGCTTAAATTTGGGAACATTTTTGAATCTGGGTTGTACTTTAATCTCTGTGATTCGAACCGTTCAGGACCTCAATTTGGCCACATTTTGTCATCTGGGTTGGGCTTCAATAACGGCAATTTCTGCTGCTGCTGTTGTTGATTAAGAGGCCTTTGATCTAATCTGGGGCGTGGCTGACTGGGGAAACTGAGAAAATTAAATGAATTCCGACCAGTCTGAATCGAAACTAAGACTACCTGGAAGGATATTAAACTTGCAAGATCATTGTTCAAGCAGCATTATGGATGGAAGAGTAAGAAAGACGGCAACTCCTGCTGTGGAAAAGAGAAAACTGGAGTATAATCGCAGCTACTTGCAAGGGACACCAAGAAGATTGTTGCCAGCAAACTATTACAGCTTGGAGTCATTGCTCTTGCTCATATGTTTAACTGCCTCTTTGTTGATCCTTCCATTGATTCTCCCACCATTGCCACCGCCTCCATTCATGCTGCTCCTCCTTCCTATAGGTATTCTTGCAGTGCTCATGGTCTTGGCTTTCATGCCTTCAAATGTTAGGGATATAACTTATACATATGTGTAAATGGTGTTAAAAAAGTTGCACCTTAATTCTCCAAATGTTGAAACAAACAAGAAAAAAGGGAAAAAGTTTGTTCTTTCATTTCTTATGATCATCAGCCTAAAAGTTGCTTGGGTTGTTTCTTGCTTCATGTTTTGTTCAAACGTTGTAGTCATTCATATTTTGCATAATATACGATACTTCAATAAATCTCATACTTTGATATCATGATATTGATCTTGATATCAACATGATTATGCACTTTCGTAAGGAAATTCGATCGGATGTTATAAGCGTAACATTCTGTGATATTGTTTTATATGTTCTATATGTAATATTACAAGTATGATGGTTTATGTTGCATCTCCTGCTCATAGCTGGAAAATGTGTTCAGGAGATTTCATTGTGGTCACTTATAAGCTGCATATTATACTTCAATAAGTCTCACAATATCCATTTTATCAATATGATTAGGACTACAATCAAACTGAGCTAAGTACTGTTGAGTTTGAGCTAAGCTTAATTGCATTTACGTAAGCTTTGAGCTCAAGATAAGAGTTATTGGCTTGAGTTTGGTTCAAGAAATTATAATTAATTCTTATAATATATATATATATTGATCATTCTTGTATTCAAATTCAGTAAAATTTTAGGAGATTATTGATATTATATTCGATTTGAATTGTGAGTTCAATGATAGTAAGTTTAAACTCGATTTGAGAATAGTACTCAAACTTGAATTTGAGTTCAATTTGACAATAATCGAGTTAAATTTGGTTTGATATAAATTAAGTTGTGAGCCAATTGCAATCGGTTTCATTCATTTATAAACCTAGATCTGATTACTTTGCCACGGGCTTATAGGTTTGGCATAGAGGAACTATTCGTGCAACACTCTCGAGCACACAAAGGCAACTTTACGCACACTTTTATGGGTTTAAAGACATTGGTCTCTTATTGTTTTGGACTTATCAGACTTTAGCTCCTGACTAGTTTTTGTAAAGATGGTTTAATGTCTTCTTCAACAACATGCATGACTCTACTATTACACGTCCCAATCCTAGAGCAATTACCCGATTTGAAATCACTACGAAATCAACAACTTTGCACGCTCTTGGGCCAAGAGGCATTATACATGCATTTGCGATGTTATAATGCTGTTAAGTCTGAAATTTTATATTATCATAAACTCTATATATGATATCACAAAGTATGGGGTTTCATGTGTCTGCGTCCTGTTCATCATTGGAAAACACGTTGGGATATTTTATTTTATTTTCGTTGCCACGGAAGAAACCAGTTGTAGCACATAGTTTGAAGTTAGATTCAGTAGATCAGCTGTATACATATCTAGCAAGTAGGTTTTGGCAAGATGGGGGGGGATTTGATTTTGAGATGATCCATGAATCTCGTTGGTAGCATGTGACTCACTGATAATAACAATCTAACTATTCGGAAAAGAAAATTGCAGTTTCTTTATAATCTTACGCAAGAAAATACATTGCATTTGGAGAATAAATTGCCCATCATAAATAAAAGTTTCTATACAATGCACCAAACTTTCATTATTTTCTATTAAATACATATAAAATCATTATCTGGTTTTCACTTTTTACTATATTCAAACAATAATGATATATTTGACGAAATTTATTTTTTGAATTTAATATCTGATTGACGTGTTATTAATAAAAACAAGAGGTAAAGAAACATAATTGAACAAGAGGTAATATAACATTACTTATATTAAAAGCACGTATATGATTATTTTAGTGTGTTAATATGGATATATTATGTGGCAACGTATACAATTTTGTGTGATATGAACATTTGTAACCCACAAAGACCACAAATTATATTATTTATCTACATTTATTTTGACAAAAACCACAAAAAAACATTAAGAACAAACAAAATTTATTTAAAATAAGTAAAACCCAATTAGAATTAATTTGTTGTTCGGTTTTTTTATCATAGATTCTTTTATTAAACATTTAGCTATGGGAATTTGGTGGTTTAAATGTGGAGAGTTTTACTTTTAATTTAGTTTTGTTTATTTTAGGTGGGTTTTATGGAAATAAAAAATGCAAGAAGGGCTAATTTGACATTTTGTGGGTTGTAATTATATACATCAATCTTATTACCCATGCTAATAGAAGAATAATTCTGATAATCATTTTTAAATCAATACAAAAAATCATGTTATTAAGTTTTAACATGTTACAGATGAGATTTATTTATGTACGAAAAAATATAAGTTTGATCTATCTACTATAAAAAAATTAATGAATTTGATATTTTCAATATAAAAACAATAATTTTAATCACTGTAATAAGAAAAATGATAGTCCAATTCTTTCAATTATTGATATCTTGAATAGAATATTATATATAATATTTTATATGTATATAATATTATATAATATCGAAATGGAAAGTAAGAAAATCATGGCATGAAGCAATAGGAATAGCAAGGATCCAAGGTAAATGGAAGATGACATATCTTAAGCTTGCATCATCCATTGTCGACCAAACATGGAGATTAAAATAATGGAAAAAAGGTTAATCTTCATCTGCCTAAAATGGTGGAAACTTTTGCAGAAAAGGGCAGGAAACCAATTTAATAATAACAACAACAACAGTAATCGTCCATTTTGCAGGAGAAGATCAATTTAATAATAACAACAACAGTAATAATCCATTTTGCAGAAGAAGATGATAATGATGAAATCCCAAATCCCAAATCTAATGCAGGCAACATTTCCAAAAAGCAAATTTTTTATTCCTCAGAATTCATATCCACCGTTAATGCAGAATAATTTTACAGATTGGTGCTTTGGTCACATTCATTTAATTTCATATCATATCTGCCCCTTTGGCTGCGGTCAAATTCCATGTGAACATCATTGATTTTAGGCAAAGAAGAAGACTCTTTACTAGAGGAAAATGACCAACTCCTACTCAAAATCAACTCAGAAGAATTATGCCAACCCAGCCGGCCACAGTAAAAGCACAACTGGCTTACAGGGAAAAAGGACTTTTTTTTTTTAAATTAAGAATTCAACTTTTGCAAGCGAACAACAAAGAGAGGAGAGCTTGGAAAGTTTAACTTGTCTATGACTTTGTGGCCACTCATCTTCAACTAAACATTTAAAACATGCTTAAATGAATTAGCCCCGGAAGAGAATTGATCCATGATTCGAATACAAACTATAAGACTTGAATCCCGCGTTAAAAAGTATTGAGTTTTTTATATTAGAATTATATGGTTTTAAACTCCTCAATCTCATCGGTAAGTTTTTAAGTTTTAATTCTCCTAAGATTTGTATCATTAAACCGCGAGATCTAGTCCTTTTTTTCAAAAGATTGAAAAATGAGCATAGAACACACAGGGAAGAGGTTATGATATACATTCCTATAACATATTAACTCAGTGATAATAGTTGCTCTCTAACTTACATAACAAGATAGAAATGCACAGCCATTAAGAGAGAACATAGTATGGTAAGGATGTTACAAAGAGAACCAAGATTTTAAGCCAACCACATGATGGAAGGAAATTTTGACAAACCTTAAAAGCTTTGTCACATTAACCACTGGTAATATGTAAATTATTATTATCTATGACACATAAGATACTAACCAGTGCAGGAAGCATGGACCAAAAATGGAGGGAGGTGATGCTCCAAAACTGCCAAGAGCTCTTTGCCCTGGCTCACCTCTCCCAACACCCCACCTCCGAGCCTTTTCACGGCTTCCACAAGTTGACCCCTTAACCTTTGTGATAGCAAGCAACCACCTAACTTAATACACTCCCTATACAGCGGCAGGTAAGCAATTGCCACCCTCAGAGGGCCCGGCAGATCCCTTAAGCAAATAGGAGATCCACCCCACTTCAGAATCCTAACAAGATTTTTGTAATGCTCTTGCCCTTGATTTAATCCATCCGAGAAAGCTGCCTCAGACCAATGCTCCCGAAGAAAAGCTTTCAGGTCAGGGGCAACAGCCTCATCTTCAGACCTAGCAATGCTGTCTGCAACCGCATATGTAGCAGCTGGGTCACTTAAGAAATCGGAATGGAGGAGAAATGCCACACCATCAAGAGAGCCACCACTTCTTTCACCTGCAGCCTTGAGAATCTCAATGCTGAGAGCTGCAAGAACATGCTGAGGGACGTGGGGTAGAAGATAGGCAGCAACTTCAACTTGGCTGCTGGAAGTAGCAGCTGTAAGAGCAAGGCACAGATCCATATCACGGCAACCCCTTTTCACAAACCACTGGACAACCTGCAAACAACCCCTCTCAGCAGCTCTCATCAAAGGGCCCAAGAAAGCCACAGCATTACCCTCTTCTACTAGACACTCCATAGTGCCAATCTTGCCATAGTGTGAAGCAAAACCCAGGGCCAGATCAACATCAACATCCAAACTGTTCCTTTGGGCAATCTGAAAGATAAATTCCACAAAGCAAGGAGAATGAGTGATAAACTATTACTCAAGCTGTGAAGCATGACAAATCATAGTTACTAGGGACATAATATTGAGCATGCCTTACCAGAATAGCGCTCTCTACTTAAGATTTCTGAATCTTATTCATAAGATAAAGAAGTACATTATTATACCAATGATTAAAATTACCACTAAATTTTAGGACATATCTGGTTTCCCCAGGAGACATGCAGAAATCAAACAGAAGTATATTAATTGTTCCTATATAAATCACACATATCTTTTGAGCTACTTTCATTTCAGATATCCACTCCCTTTCTATAAGAAGTTGGTCAATTATCTCTTGCCCTGAATGGCTACACCCAGGTCATATGCATATTTAACAGATAACAATTTGTTCACGGGGTAATTAAATTGTGATTAACAAACACATAGAGATCTTACACATCTTCACAACCTATGCTAATGATTAAATCTCATACGTATGCAAAGAATTGACCAAACCATTAACCCTCTTGAGTATTTTATACAAGTAAACACCAGCTTTCTTTTTGACGCCTTCACCACAGCCAAGAAAAGGAGGACAATGTTCAGACCTCCAAAACAGGTCTGCTAATAACTCCACAGAAAAGATTTTGATATTTAGTAGACAACAGCAACATGCTATGGCTTAGCAATTGCCAAGATGAACAAGATTCTGATCTGCATTTACTAGCAAGATTTCAAAACTCATATCCTTTCTCCTTTTAAATGTTCTCTAAAGTCTGAAGATCTTTTTGCCATGAAAAGATTTTTTTTTTTTTACATTATCATAAACACTTTTTTTCCAAGGAAACACCAAAAACTTGGACTTTGCAAGTGCCTTCAGGAAAGTCAACAGTTAGAGACTAAGGGAGTACATATATCTGACTTACTTGTAACAAAATACGCACAAGTTCTGTACTCCCAAATCGAGAGGCTTCAAGGAAACACTGGTTTACATTGTCAGCACCACCTTCCACTAACAGACCCAACAGTCCTTGGATCACTGTGGCTGATATCCCAGACGCCCAACCGGGGTCAAAAGAGCTAGAAAAAAGTGTAAGGGGAAAGCAAGCTGCATCGAAAGCCTCTGTGAAATCTTTTCCTGTTAGCTGATTGCCTGCAAGATCTAGAAATGTCTTGAATGCAGATAGCTGGAGTTGGATCTCAACAGCAGTGCAGTGACTCACTCTGTCCCGATTCCCATGGCAGCGAGAATGGAAGCCGATACATCTCAGAGCCCATTCAGTAAACTTTTGAACCTTAGCACCAGCTTCTGCCTTCAAGACCTCATCCCCATTGCACTCCTTGAGACGCTCGTGCAGCCTGGAAGAAGTAACCGGAAGTCAACATGATGCAAAAATCCAGAATAATAATCAGCATGCAGGCTGTAAAAATTTTGTTATGCTTTCTTCTAACCGGTTTCTAAGGTAACGTGAGGTTTTGAATTTTCATCCGTGCAATTTATAGATAAAGTCATACCTTTTCCCAACAAGGCAGTTATTTTTCTACTAGAGCACCTTACCAAAAGTAAAATGCTAACTAGTAGGAATGCTGCAATGAACATCTACTAATAATGTTTACATAAGCAAGAAAAGATTTGCAGAAAGCATGGCAGCAGGCATGAAATCACAAAAGCTAAATCTTTTAACTTACATCTGAGAGAAAGAATTCAAGGCTAAACACTCTTCAAATTCAATCTGATATTTATCAGCTGTTTCTTAGTTATCTTCAATGTGAACTTCTTGAATCAATAAAGATGCAAAGATAAGTTGAGTCTTGTTTCACATGATTGGAAAAAATAATTACTCTTTGTGTTCACTTAGGGAAATTTATATATTCAAGGTAATTCTACAAGTGCATAATTATATATGAAACTTGTATACAAATATAAAAATCCAATTTTGACTAAGCACAAGCAGCATAGAGAAACTATTACCTAAAACCACAAGCATAAATAGAGATTAGGAGTGCACTTCATCATGACATAGGAAAAAATGCATAAGATACAGCATTTACAATCTCTTCTTTTAAACAATATACAAGCAACACATTGATGCCTATGCTGTTTATAACTATTGAAAGCAGAAATACACTAAAGTAAATAAATATTCACAAGTCAATACTACAATCTACAAAAACAAATTATTCGTGCAAAAAAAGGTCTCACGGATAATAGTAAAACATGCTTACCAGCAGAAATGACTAAGGATGAACAAAAATGAACCACAGAGAATTGAGAATTCTGAAAATGCATTTATATTATTGATATGACTCTACTGAGAGTAGACTACACATTGCCACAAAGAGATAAGAGAACCTTTAAAACCATATACAATAATACAATTAGAAACAGCAGATCAAGTCAACATAAGCGCCTAAATAGGGAAGCAAATGTTGCACAAATATCTTCAAAACTAACCAAACTAAAAAAATATGAGCTTGATTACCTCTGGGCCATCACAGTTACTGTGTCAGCAAGACTCATTGTTCTGCTCTGGCAAGCGGAAACACATGAAGCAAGAAATGAAGTTCTGAGGGCAGCTCTTGTGAAGTCATAAGCACCACGGGAAATTATACCCCTAATCAATTTTGTTACTCCATGAAGCTCCTGCTCTGAGCTCAAAAACCATATAGAGTCCAGCGTAATACACAATGCATCATTTAGAGTTTGTGGATCTGCCAATGATATTAGACTCTCTGAGAGCTCCCAATCATGGGAACTCATTGCACGCTGAAACAACTGACCCAACTCAATCCTGTCTTGTTTACTGAGTCTCTTTTCATGCCCAAGTTTGTCCTTAGAAAGCTCAGAATCTGCAGCGATCACCCTCTTTAATTTCAGATTCTTTGCAAGACAACTACAAGCACTAGATATTCTTGACTCTTTACTTATAAGTGATGGCTCTCTAGAAAACGCCATGTTACTTCCCTCACCTTCCTCAGACGCAAAACCATGATTTTCATTCATTTCTATCGCAGCACAAGACGGTTCTTCACAATTGATCACATCCTCAAAATACATATTCTCACTCCTTGGTACAAAAACTCTCTCCTTCACCATTTTTAACCACTGAAAAATCACACCAGTCCTCCCAGAACCAAAAAAAATTAGTCAACCAAACATTCAATCCTCTCAAAAAAACAAATCCAAACACCTCACCTTGGTGATTCTTCCAAAAATACAATTTCCTCAAAAATCCTATTCCATCAAAGCAAATGTCTATTGTCTATAAATCCGATAACGCTATTATCTTATATCTTCGTTCTAAACAAACAAGCAAAAGCCCCCTAAAAAAAATTATAGTACTTATACAACCAATATAATATCTAGCTCTCCCGGAAAGATCTAAAATTTACACTAGACAAGCATCAAAACAATCAAAGCAAACCAATCCAAACAAGAAAATGAATTCTACAAAGAAATGAGCATAAAACTCAAATCCATCAACTTAAAAAAAACCCTAGAAACCCTGTCTGTTCTCCACCAAATTCAGTGTAGCTTTTCTTCAAAGATACAAAACCAACCCTGCAAAATACAAACCAAAAAAAAAAAAACCCAGTTGCATCAACACATAAACACGTAAACCCAGAAACAGAATCCCACAAAACACTGTAATTCGCGAGATATAAAGCTACCCACAGGGCCTGACTGAAAAGCCAAAAAAAAAAAAGAAACAAAAATATTCCAAAGAGTAACATACCAAAAAAAAAAACTAAAAAAGAAGAAGAAGCAGCTAACCTGATTGAGGAGATTGAAAAAAGAGAGACGAAACGCAGAAAGAAAGAAAGAGAGAGAGAGAGAGAGAGAGAGAGAGAGAGAGAGAGAAAATCACTCTGTTTAGGGTGGTTTTTGAGAGGAGAGAATTTTAGACCCGAAAATAGATGATTATTCCTTACTTATTTATTATTTATTCTTTTGTCCCTAATTATTAAAATATTATTAACCAGTTAAATCTAAACTGAATTTAATATGACCCAATTTGATTCACAAATTTGATAAATTGAAGACTCTAAAAGCTTAATAATACAAATGTGTATATTTAAAAATATTCAAGTTACAATTACTTAAAATAAATTCCATTTAAATTCATCTTAGTAAAGTGTAGGATATTGAGGATATTTTTAATTATTTTTAATAGAAATATAAAAATAAAAATAGAAGAAATATAAAAAAAAAAAATAGAAGAAAATCAATGGGAGAGAGAAAGAGTGGGTCATGAAAATGAGTCACAAAAAGGAGAGGTCATGAAAGGGGGACCCAAGCTTACATACACAATACAGTCCCACTACAATCATTACAGTCCCGCTTCTCTGTTGTCTTTTGCCTTCTCTCACTTTATTTTAAGGCCAAAGCACATTTTCCCACCCATAGTTTGAGGCTGGGACAAATTCCCACCCGCTTAAGTTTAAAAGCCCGAAGTCCCACCTATTACCTATTTTTTATTATTTTTTTAATTAAAATTACTAAATTATCCTTTTAAAAATTAAAAATTTATAATAAAAATATAAAATAATTTTTAAATAATAAAAATATTAAAAAAATTTAAAAAAAAATTGAAATTAAAATTCAAAAGAGGCTACCGCCGCCGCAAGTGGCGTTTCCTGAGGACAGAAACTGTAGCCATTTTCTACTTTTCACTGGAAGCCCCAAGGGAGGCCGATCCGCTCTCCTTGTTGCGGAGGTACGCCAAATCGGGCCGCTTCCACTTCGAGGTGGAGGCCAGACCGCCTTCCACCAAATAAAGGGTCGAAAACGCCGTGAAGCGCTTCCATCTTTGGCCCCACCGGCCGCGCCTTTTATTTGGGGCGCAGGTGGCTGGGACCGCCGCCTTCCGGGAATCGATAGCGCCGTGCCGCTTCCATCGGGAATCCGGAAGGCCGACCGTTTCCTCGAACTGCACGCGAATGGCCACCTGGTTCTATTATGGGCGGCCATCGCCGCCGGTGTCGGCGGCGGTGGCTGCTGGGTTTTTTAATTTCCAAATTTTTTTTAATTTTTTTTAATATTTTTTATTATTTAAAAATTATTTTATATTTTTATTATAAATTTTTAATTTTTAAAAGGGTAATTTAGTAATTTTAATTAAAATAATAATAAAAAAATAAGTGAGGGGTGGGACTTCGGGCTTTTAAACTTAAGCGGGTGGGAATTTGTCCCAGCCTCAAACTATGGGTGGGAAAATGTTCTTTGGCCTTATTTTAATTACCAATTATGTGTCACGACATGTACTTGGTATTTTTTTATGTCTTAGATCTAGATCTTTCTCACTTTCTTTGCCTTGCTCTTCCCAACTGTGATTACATATGGTAATTTACCACTTTCATCCCCTTTTTCTTTGTGTGACCCCGTCCTCATTGTTGATTCCATGTACATTAACATTGTAAGCTATGCAATTTTGTGTCAACCTTTGGGGATCTTTAATCAAAAAGGTTGTTTTTGCATGTTTTGATCATGTCAAAAAAGGTTGAGGGTAACAAAGTTAGGACTGTAAAAACTTATATAGTCTAAACTCTATATAAATTATTTTATGTTTATGAGAATTATCAAATGATATTTTTGTCTTTGGCATATAAATTATGAATGAAGTGTACAAGAGCCAATTTAGTGTTTTTTTAATCTAATTTATTAGATTTTATTTTAAAATTAAAAGATTTTAATAAAACTTATAGGGATCATGATATCCCCGAGTCTGAGAGTACATTTTTGTATTGACATGATACATTTAATTAGTTAAATGTATATTTAGTTACATAGTATATTGCCTCTATGTAGATTAGGTTTTGTAAGGTATGTTAATAAGGTTTACTTACTTTAGGCCTTGATTTTATGTACATTAACCATATTAAGTTATACATTTTTTTAGTCAACCTTTGTGGCCTTTTGCATCAAAAGCATTACATTTGTTAGAATTAGAATTAAGTCGAACTAATTTGGGTATGGTTTGAATAAGTTTGAAATTAAGCTAGAGTTGAGCCTATCCAATTGTGTTGTGTCATCAAAAAGTCCTTAACAAAAATTCATATTTATTAACAACAATTTATTTTATTTGAAGATTTTTATTATTTCTTCTTGACAACTCACCTAACAACTTATCATCAGTTCAAATTTTAAATCAAGGTCTTAGATACTATGTACATCAACATATGAAGCTATGCATCTTTTGTCAACCTCTTTGAGCTTTCACTCCAAAGTGGATATAATCTTATGGTTGATAGTAGAAGTGTGAGGGTGCAAGGTTTGGAAAATATGGGCTTGTTGCCATGCATTAAACATAGATATTGATATAAAGGAAGAATACATCTACATGAACAATTGTTTAGTTTTTTTTGTTTAATTTATTAATATAAATTGACATAATAATAGATAATTGAATGATATATTTGTTTAATTTTTTTATTTCAAAATTACTTAATTATATATTTATTATTTTAATTTATATAGATAAATTAGTAAAAAAAAAAAAAACTTAGAATCATTTTTAATTGGAAGACTTTATTGTCACTTTTACGAAATGGAAAGTCATAGATAATAGGAGGCAACATTTCAAAAAGAGAAGAGATATGAAGTGAGGAGTTCTCCTTTTGTATCTTCTTGCTCAAATATTGATGATATGAAAGTAGTCTACATAACTATGCTCTCACTTTTCTAAATAGTTAAATTTCAAATAATAAAACCACGTTTGTAAGCAAATCTTATTAATTTGTACATATAAATTGATATAACAAGATTTAATTGAGCTTTTAATTTTTATTCTTACTATCAAATCAATCAATCATATATTAATTTTTATAAACAAATTAATAATATCTGTTTGTACATATAACATTAATCCCACAGCAAGTTTCATGTTTAAAAACATATACAATGGCTTCTTCTGTTCATAAACATCCTAGGTCTCCTCCTATATTCTTCCAGTAGGCAGTTTAATTTTACACGATGAGCATTGTTGGGAGGGGGAAAAAAAAATAAAATTCACCTGTCCTTATTGTTGTTACTGCTTGCCTCTCTGCGGGAATTCGGCTACAAGAGGAACCTGTTCCTGGTAATGAAAGTAACAAGGGATACACAGAAAACCAAATTATAAGTGTTTCAGATAAGTCCAACAGATGCAGACATTTTGGATCGATGCTTCATTTGGTTTGCACACCTCCTATCCAAATCTATATTAACGCTAAATAAGTAGTTTCCGAAA
Organism: Anacardium occidentale; assembly: GCA_026122585.1. Taxonomy (NCBI): domain Eukaryota; kingdom Viridiplantae; phylum Streptophyta; class Magnoliopsida; order Sapindales; family Anacardiaceae; genus Anacardium; species Anacardium occidentale. The sequence goes on from JAJEJH010000043.1 coordinate 18,334, forward strand.
TTGATCATCCCATAAACCTTGGTGCATATCAAGTGCCTTGCTCCAAATGATATTGAATGTTCTCGTGTTAGCTATTAGAGATTAGAAAACCTAAAATTAAACATCGCGAAAACAATACACCAAAAACTAGTTGTTGATATTAGCGAACCAAACTTGGGATTTGCTTTGCGAGATCGTCAAGGAAATTCTGAATGCTTAACTGTGGAAACGGTCTCCTTCATAATGCAATTTTACATCGCCAAGAAAAGATTCTTAATATTCTAAAGGAAAGGAATTCATACGTCTCTAGCCGCACGGGGTAGCTAATTTGAGTGTGGCAGGCTGGAAATTGTATGTATTGGTGATGAATCAGGTTTTTGCCTAGTTCTTATGCACAAGAGATCAACCTTTTTTGCCAGTCCTTCACAGATATACAACAAAAAGTTATGTCCGTCCATATCTTCAACAGCCACAAAATAAGGATAATAAAACTCCTGGAAAAGTATTTACTAATGAAGAACACAAGGAATTGGTTAAAGAAGGTGAAAAATGGATGAAGGGAACTGCTACATATCATGAAGTGTTGAAGCCGCATTGGTTATAACTGTAGTTTTTACAGCAGCTTTCACTGTACCTGGCGGCAACAACGAATAACAATAATGGGATACCCAATTCTTGCATGAAATATACATAGGCTTTGTCATATCAGATCAGATGCGCTTGCACTCCGGATGCTGATGTTCTTGTGACGTTACTCAGAAGATGATTTTTTGGTGTCTTTGCTGAGCAAGTTAATGGGGGCGCGGCCTTGAAATTTTGGTGCAACCGTTTACATATTTCTTGCTCATTCCTGAAAAATGCATCCTAGTGCAGTGACCTTATATATTTGCCATTTTGCAATTTCCTCTGTTGGTGAAATTTTCTTTAGCTCTTTCCATTAACTCCTAATAAATCATTCAGGATGTCATTCAGGCAATGGCAGCCACAAGAGTTCCTCCTTCGGTAAATGAATAAAGTTGTTGGAGGTGTTAATGTCATCTCCTAAACCTAAAAATTAAAGATAATTTGACCTTTCTTTTTTATAATTGAGATGAATTTGAATCGAATTAGTATCAAATAAGGATTTATTCGAATTTGATTTATATCAAAAAATTTCAACCGAAGCTTGAATTTGTGATTAATTATCAATAAAAAATTATCAAAAACTGTAAGAGAATACAGATAAAAATTATTGAAGATAAAGAAAAGAAACCATTAAAGAAGTTTAAAGCCAAAGCTTAAGTTACCCTCACTCAAATTTAAACTTATTTAATCCAAATATCAAATTAACTTCGATTCTATCTTATTATGATCGATTCATTTATTATAATATAACAAATTAGTTATATAACACTTGATATATATATCATCATGAATACTTAATTCATAGTTAAAATTATAAATCCTCTTTCTTAATTAGTTAATTATTTTAAAAAATGTATATACATTATTTTAAAAAAAAAATTGATCTCGAACATGATATTACAAGTTAGTGAGTTACCAATAAAAATAAGAAGATGAAATAAGGCTAAGTATGGAAGATATTCTTTGCTTAACTTTCTACCTTGACAAACAAAGCAGCTCCTCTCATTACCAAAGACATATACTTTTTTTTTTTTCACTCTTTATTGTACACTTTCCCTTATATATCGACCTCCATCTTGACTCGGTCCCAGAAAACCCTCAACTCATCACTCCCATTTCTCTGAATCAAAATCAGCCCATCGTCTCACAATGGATGAAGAGTATGATGTCATAGTCTTGGGCACTGGCCTTAAAGAGTGCATCCTCAGTGGCCTCCTCTCTGTAGATGGCCTCAAGGTCAAATTTTCACTTCTGGGTCTTCGTTTTTTGTTCAGATTTTATCTGGGTTGTGATTAATTCTTTGATTTTTGTTGGTTTTGCTATCTGGGTTTGTTTCTGATTTCAAATTTGTATCTGGGTTTGTTTTGTATTGTTTCTGATCTGATGGATCTGTCAGTGTTGTTTGATCTGATTGATTGATTTGTTTTTCGGGATTTTTTAGTTTGACCTGTGATGAGGATCTATTTTTAATAATCATCTGTTGAAGAACCAAGTAGATGATTAATAACTTGTTGTGGATAATTATATGGTTGCTTAGCTGATTGTTTCCGAGGGATAGAGCCATGGTTTCCACTCGGTTTTGAAGATTGTAGGGTTTGACGGGGTCTTAAGTTTTGAACTTTAGTTCGTTTGGTAGGCTTGCGGGATTTAGTGGTAGGTGATGTTTTCTGTTCTGTGGGACGTAGAATTGATTGTATTCTTGTTTGCAGGTTTCCAGGTTAAAAGTATTAGTTAAGGTTGTCGGGATTTCTAAATTCAAATTACAGTCAATTGATTACCTTCGCTGCATTGTGTCTTATGAGGGTGTTGCAGAGAGTGAGACATTAGGGCGATGAAGTTGCATTAGAAACTACACCAGATAGAATGTGTTTTAAGATGCGCTTCTGTGATTTTTTATATCATTTTTGGTAACTTCTATTGGATTTGAATTTGTCTGGACTTTGTTGTGTACTTGTGAGAGTTGTCTGTGGGAGTTTTTATCTCTCGCTTTTTCCTTTGCATAGAGGCTTGCATGTTATGCATTGTCTTTATTCCATAATTTTGATGTTCTTCCCAATGTTTTCTGATTTAGGTCCTGCACATGGATAGGAATGACTATTATGGCGGGGAATCAACATCACTCAATCTCAATCAGGTTCCCACCTTTTTGAACTTTCATTCTTGGACTTTTCAGTCTATTTGCAATTTTTGCCATGCTCTAAATGGTTTTGATTTAATTGAATATTTACAGCTCTGGAAGAGGTTTAGGGGTAATGAACCACCTCCAGCACACTTGGGCTCTAGCAGGGATTATAATGTTGACATGATTCCCAAGGTGATTTTTACCTTTTGATTTTTTATGCCTCTACTTGATCATAAAAGACTCCATTAAATAAACCAATCTTTTTCATGTCTGGACTTTTCTTTGTTTGGCTAGTTCATGATGGCAAACGGAACTCTTGTACGTGTCCTAATCCATACTGATGTTACTAAGTATCTATACTTCAAGGCTGTGGATGGAAGCTTTGTCTATAACAAAGGAAAGGTATATCATCTTGTTCATATGTTTGAGCTTTTCTTTTGATTAGATTTTCTACATATTTGCCCACAGCTTGAATTGATGGTAAGTGAACCTGTTGTTATAGATTCATAAGGTGCCAGCAACTGACATGGAGGCACTGAAATCTCCACTCATGGGTATATTTGAAAAGCGTCGTGCTCGCAAATTTTTCATATATGTCCAAGATTATGATGAAAAGGATCCCAAAACACATGAAGGATTGGACTTGACAAGAGTGACAACTAAAGAGCTGATTGCGTAAGCTTTCACACTTAATCTTTTATCTTTATATTCTTGTTTTACTTTTATACAATGCGATAACAAGGGTGGTATAAAGGTATGTTGAAAATTTTGAAATTTAATAATTTATCTGTGAAGGTTTTCATGGAGTTTATAAACTTTAGTTTTTATTTCCTGGTTTGTATCTACTTTTTTTTTTATGCCACCATTATCTCATTAAAAGAAGAAAAGTGTCCTACTTGATTGTCCTTTACACGGTATTGATGGAAGTACTACTGATAATATAGCTGACTTTTTTGACAGCAAATATGGTCTTGATGACAACACTATTGACTTTATTGGGCATGCATTAGCACTTCATAGAGATGATCGGTATTTGCAGGAACCTGCTCTAGATACTGTGAAGCGGATGAAGGTAAAAGCTGCCTTATGATTAAAGTTTATATCATCTTTCTTTGCTTGAACTATTATACACAAAAGTTTCAACTTTATCATGCTTTCCTCCCATATTTGCTCCTGGATTTGTGACAGTTATATGCAGAATCTCTTGCACGTTTTCAAGGAGGATCGCCATACATTTATCCTCTGTATGGGTTGGGAGAGCTGCCCCAGGTGCTTCTCTCCACTCTAATTTCAGTTATACTGTGGAACTATTATTGAAATTAGAGTGAAAGTAGTTTAATTTTTATGTCTCTCTTTTACTTCTATTCAGGCATTTGCTCGACTTAGTGCTGTTTATGGTGGGACATATATGTTGAATAAACCTGAGTGCAAGGTACTTAATAGTGTTTTGTATCTGATGCTATTATGCTTTCTTTTTTCATTGGTCTGCCTGGTTCTGGTATATAGTGCTGGCAAAGCCTTTGTGTATGTATTACTATTGGCTGAGTATTGTTGGCATCTTACTCCAATGCCAGGTTGAGTTTGATGATGAAGGCAGAGTTGTGGGTGTCACGTCAGAAGGGGAAACTGCCAAGTGCAAGAAAGTTGTTTGTGATCCTTCTTACCTGCCCAGCAAGGTAATTTTTTTATTAATCTGTTTTTGCCTTAGTCTTCCAGTTAAGGTGAAAAGCTTGATGCATTTCCTGCTTCTGAGTAAGTCTGCTTCTTTTGATTTATATGCAAACTAATTTCTTTCAAAAGTATTTTTAAACTTGGAAAAAGAAGAGGCACTTGTGGCAAAATCTATCTATTCTGATTTTGTAATTACTGACTTATAAATAATAATGCGAACCATGAAATATATTTGTTTCATAAAGCCTAGATTCTTCTTTTTTTTTCTTCTTCATTTTCAAATGTGTATATATATGTATATACGCACACACACACACACATATATTATTCTTAGTTCTCAGAAAAGTGTATTTCTGTAACAGGTGAGGAAGGTTGGCAGGGTTGCCAGAGCAATTGCCATTATGAGCCACCCTATCCCAAACACCAATGATTCTCATTCAGTGCAGGTTATCCTGCCACAGAAGCAGTTGGGTCGCAAGTCAGACATGTGAGTTATTTGATCTCCCTTTTTGGGGTATTGGGATACTAATGTTAGAAGAACATCATTCATGATTATTTGGTTTGATAGTCCTTTTTTCTTTTAATGGGCTAAATTTTTTATGATATTTTCTTGGTTGACCAGGTATCTTTTCTGCTGTTCTTACTCTCACAATGTTGCTCCTAAGGGCAAATTCATTGCATTTGTATCAACAGAAGCAGAGACTGATAACCCTGAGGTTGAATTGAAGTCTGGGATTGATCTTTTAGGTCCAGTTGATGAAATATTTTTTGAGGTTCTTGACAGATACGAGCCAGTCAATGAACCTTCATTGGACAATTGCTTTATATCAACAGTGAGTGTCCCTTTAGTACCTTTAAATATTTCTAACGATCCTTAAGTTCCAAGTTTCTTTATATTTTGCTCCATTGTGATGTTTCAGAGTTATGATGCTACAACGCACTTTGAGTCAACTGTAATGGATGTGCTTAACCTGTATACCATGATTACTGGAAAGGTAAGAGTGTTCGGAAAGATGAAAGCTGCTTGAAAAATAACCTTTTCTAGTTTTCGTTATCCTTTTCGAGAAAAATGAGGCTGTTTTAGGTTCAGATTAGATCCATAATTGCTTACACCAGTGTTAAATTGTGACTAAATGACGTTTTTATGAGTAGGTTGTTGACCTGTCTGTGGATCTAAGTGCCGCCAGTGCTGCCGAAGAATGAGCAATACCTCATTGTGCATGCATTGATGTTCGTGGTGTATTCCAAGTTGTTTAGATGTTACGATGCTGGTGGATTTCCCTCACAGGACTTTTCATGGTTTCCTGTTTTATCATGGTTATATGTAATAAGATGGTGTTTTTAATTTTGTTCAGAACTTCTTATGTAGATCTCAAATATGCATCTGGCTTTGCTCATGTGATACCTTTGTTGTTCTCTTGTCCAAGAATGTGGCCATTACAGTTTTTATCAGTAGAAGTTTATGTTTTGTTTGAATTCAATGAAGAAAGGTGAACAGATTAAGCCTTCACAATAGGGCTGAATTCGAATCAAATTGAGTCAAGTTTGGTTCAGATCTTTTGAGTCTGAATTTGATTTGATTTGTCAAACGTCTTAAATGCTTAAAATAATATCATTTTGATATATATTAGTTAAAATAATATTATTTTTAGATAAATTAATATTATTTTAGTTAATTTAAATGATTTTATTACGAGTCAAATTTGTTAGATACTCGAGTTTGAGTTTGGTTGGTGAATTTTAGGCTTAAGCTTGGCTTGTGTTTGTGAAAGGCAAACTTATTATGGACGTGCTTGAGTTGAATTTGAGTAAGTTGAAGATCTACGTCATACACGACTTTTTATGCAGGATTCTGTTTAAGTATTGAGGCGCTAAGGGGTTAAGGACTGATGATGGCACAATTTATAAAAGATGAGTTTGAATTTAAGCTTTTTGATTAAATAAATTGAATTTAAGTGGGGGTGTTTGGTATAAAATGAGTCGAGTTTGAATTGATACAAATATCCGAGTTAGAGTTGGTTAAATCTATTTAAAATTAAATTAAGTTTGGGTTTTAAATTATCAATTTTTAAATATTTTTTTTGGATTTAAATTGATTTTAACTGAGTTTTGTTCAAATTTAGTTTGGACCGAATTAAGCTATAAATATAATTCCTATAACCCAAAAGAAGTGAATGGGCATGCATGCTAATATTGAATTGGATTGGGCTTAAATTAAAGTCCAAACAGAACAACCCAAACGTGTAAACCCTAATTGGAAGTTGTTATCGACTGCGTCTCTTTCTTCTTCTCTGTATGTTTTGGCAGTGAAGTTTTTGCATTTTAATCACCTTCTCTACCGTCTAATTCAAGCTTCAACAGTTTTGTTTTCTTCTGGGGTTTTTTCAATTTTTTAATTTTTTGTATAAGAACTCGTGATTCGGGGTTTGTTTGTAGTATTGAGAAGACATGAAGCTGGACGTCGACGTTTTACGTTATCTATCGAAGGATGATTTCAGGGTTCTCACTGCCGTCGAGATGGGCATGAGGAATGTATGTTTTTTCTTTTCTCAGTTAACTCTTCTACTTTTTTATAACTTGTTTGTTGTTATGGTGTAAGCTTCAAGATTCTCTAACTTGTCTTTTCCATTAATTTCAGCATGAGATTGTGCCTGCTGAGCTCGTGGACCGCATAGCTTCTCTCAAGTATTTACTTTTTAATGTTAACTTTTTTCTTCGTTCATTTTTTGTTTATTTTTCTAACTACTAGACTATAGTTGAGTTGAGTTTTAGTGATCATAATTGCATATGGGTATAGGCATGGGGGCACTTATAAGGTTTTGAAGAATTTGCTCAGGCACAAGCTTCTGCACCATGACTCCTCCAAATGTGAGTTTTGGTCATATTTATTTACAAATCTGAGTATACATGTGCAATCTAATTTATTGTTATATGTATCTAGATGATGGGTTTCGGCTCACTTACCTTGGCTATGACTTTCTTGCAATTAAGACCTTGGTCAACCGTGGAGTGTTTGCGGCTGTTGGCCGCCAACTTGGGGTTGGAAAAGAGTCTGGTAACATACCTATTTGGTTGCTCCTAAGCTGAGTGTGTATAGATCATGATGTTTGAAAGCAAGCTTATATTATTTGTTCTGTTCAAGATATCTTTGAGGTTGCATGTGAAGATGGTACTATTTTGGCAATGAAGTTGCACAGACTTGGCAGAACATCATTTAGGGCGGTCAAATCTAAGCGTGATTACTTGAGGCATCGAAGTAGTTATAACTGGCTTTATTTGTCCCGCCTTGCCGCACTCAAGGAGTTTGCTTTTATGAAGGTCCTTTGCTGATATATATTAAATTTTCATTTTCATTTACTTTTAGTTAGTAATTTCTCTCTTTCACTTATTGGGGTTAAATTTGTGAACTGTTTGAGCAGGCTTTGGAAGAACATGGTTTCCCTGTTCCGAGTGCTGTGGACTGTAATAGACATTGTGTGATTATGTCTCTTGTCCAGGGCTATCCACTGTAAGAGTTCTCTTTTGCAAATAATGCTTGATTTCCAACATCTAATTTATATTTTTGACATGGTTATTATATTTGTTTTTACTAATACCGTCAGTTTTTTCTCTAAATATATTTTATGTTTCACTTTTTTATCTTATCCTTTATTTTAAGAGTATCAGCAAGTGGTAAATTAGTTACTGTAAGACTTAAGAACTGGACAGGCATAATAACTTTGTGCAGAAGTTATTATTTTACATATGGAGGATGACTATTTAGTTGATACTCATGTTAATATTGGGTCAGTGGGTTTTTGTGGAAATTTTTATCTTTTATAGTTATTATTTACAGTGTGCAAGTGAAGGAATTGCAAAATCCAGAAACCGTTTTCAACACTATTCTTGGTATTGTTGTCCGTTTGGCAGAACACGGTCTCATTCATTGTGACTTTAATGAATTCAACATTATGGTATGTGTTTAAATCCTGGTCATTGTCATCTATTTCAATTTTGAATGTATTCTTACCATTTAGTATTCAGCTATTCAGCTCTGTTTTTTTCTTTGTGTATATTATCATATCGGTTTTATGCATTCATCCTGACAGTGCTTTAAGAAGCCTTAACTGCTTGAATTTTTAGCAATTCAAAGCTTATGTTTGAATCTCTGTGATTTTCAGATTGATGATGACGAGAAGGTAACAATGATCGATTTTCCACAAATGGTGTCTGTATCTCACCGGAATGCACAGATGTATGAGATATTTTCTTCTACAATTACATGTTAAATTTAATTAAGAATTTCTGATTTTTTTGTTTATTATTATCTAATCTCTAAAACCTTAAATTTTAGCTTTATGTATATGATATTCATTAATCACGTTCCTAATTAGCTCACATTACATTTTCAGGTACTTTGACCGAGATGTTGAATGCATCTTTAAGTTTTTCAGAAAGAGGTTAGTTGTGACATTTTGGAACTCCAATTTATGTTTTCTTTTCTTTTTCCCTGGAAGATATGAAATTGGAATTTCCAAATTTTTGTTAATTTCTGCCCTATTTCATTGGCTTTTGGAGATTATTAGAAAGGAGGATTTGGAGAATTCATTTATGGAATATAGACTAGATATTTTGTTTTACTAATCACTTTTGATGGAGCTCTGGTTTATTACTATTTTGTACACCTTTTTTGAAAAAAAATTATAATTCTTTTGTTACCTATCAGTAAAATAAAATAAAATAGAGGATCATTTGTCTGCTGCCATACTTCAAGTCCTTTGAATTTGTATGAGGTATGCTTAGGAACAAGAGATGGGTCATATCTAGCTTGGATTATGTCCTTGTTGTATCTTATGATATACATACATCAAATGTAGATTCCTAGAATTAGGAGGTGGCTGAAAGAATCTAGACATCTAGTTGGCTGTTAAATTTCAGGTATGCTTGTTAGTTTGTCATTAAGTTTATTTTTCTCTTAATGTTATATTCCTTTCTTTTTCCAGGTTCAACATGTCCTTCCAAGAAATCACAGATGATGCTGAGGGTTCTGATGTAGATGCAGATGAAAGTAATAGGCCCACCTTTTCCTTAATATCTAAAGCTTCTGGATTTCTAGATAAGGAGCTTGCTGCGAGTGGTTTCACTAGAAAGGAGCAGGATGACATTGAAAAAGTATGATGAAACATGTTTTGTTTAATTTACAACATATGCATGTGCATTTGAATTAGGATAGAAGCTGTGTGTCCCCGTGGACATGCAATGTTGGTCTACATGTTTAATTTAGATTCTGAGGAAGAGATGGTGAGATGGTAATGATTTTCTTTTGGATGCTTAATAGTTTCATTGCTATTGCCAGTTTCACTGTTCCCTCATTCCATTTTACCGGTGTTGCCCTTTTATCAGTATTTGTTGTTTGACCTTTTTTCTCCTTTTCTTGTAACATATACATTATACTTCTCAGATATGATATCAAAGCTTGACAACTGATGCTTTTTTTTGTAGTTCATTGGAGGTGGTACCGACAAGGGTATAGGTTCTGATGATGAAGAAACTGATGAAGGAAATGATACAGGTTCAGATGATGAAGGAACTGACAATGAGCACGCCTCTGAGTCTAAGAAAGCAGATGACAGTGGTTTTGGTTCTTTATGCTTGGTGGATAAGGTATACTCCTTATGAGCTTTTTTTGCATTGATTTTAGATCGATTTAACTTGCTAGTTTACTCTGGTAGATGAGTCTGTTGTTCTAACCAAACTCTTGATTCATAGACTGACCTGGCTGTGTTAAAAGTTCATTTTTTCTATATTTGAGTTGGTTCAGACTAAACAGGTCAACAAAACTTAGTCTGGATCATATTGCATGTTTTTTCAAATCGATAAAAAGCAACTTTTTTATGTTATAGAAATTGGCTGATGTGTATGCGTGACACCTGTTGAGAAATTATGTTTCATTAAATATTTCTGGCTAGTGGACTCAACTAAAAGAGATAAAACAATAATTATGACCAAATACATCGTAGATAATAGGTGAATAATGCATTGTAACAGATGATATAAACCATGGATAAATTAAGTTATATAATTTTGTTGTAAGTTTGAAATTGTATAATTTTGTTTTAAATTTGAAAATTGAGAGAGACTACTGCTGGGGCAAAATTAAGTCTGTTGCCAGATGATCAGTGCTTACAATATGTTTGTTTAGCAGGAACTCCTATATGACTGTGATATGGTCCTGCCTGAGGAGTCAAATGAGTTAAATAATCTTGTTTGTTGGGGGAGATCTAAAGCTGGTCAGGTTATGAAGTCTAGATTTTTATGTCAATAGAGTATATGAATCAGAACAGGGAAACTCGGTGTTGTTTTCACTTTATGCTATCTGAAATATTCTATATAGTTTTATGTTTTCTTGCATACTGAGAGTTCTTTTCCTGTCTGCAATCCAGGATGAGTCAGCTTTAAATTGCAACAAGGAAGATGAAAAGGTGGAGATTCGACAAAACTGTGAAATAGGCCAAGAAGGCAGACCTCAAACTCAAGGAGAGATTGAGGAGGTATGAGTTGAGATATTTACCTTCTATTCATGTTTGAATTTGATAGGAACCTGTACTAAAAATCTCAGCACAACCCAATATGGTCTCTCACAAGCAACACACAGCAATACGAAAGAGGAACTTGTTTGGTTTTATTTACTCAAGATTAGACTTACAACGGTGGGCTCATGGCTACACCATGAATTCTTTCAACAAAACATTCTCTTCCATTTTCTCTGCTACCCATGTGTCTCCTTCTTTCTTAGATTGATCCATCTCAGCGAGAGACTATACTTTTTCCTTTACCATCTTCATGTTTATCTTGGTAATGAGAGGCCTAACAGAATTTTATGTGACTGACACATATTGGATTTTGACACCTTGTGACCTTGCAATATTCTCTTAGAACATATGAAGCCATAACTAAATAAAATGAAGAAAATTAATTGAGCAGTAGGAATGCTTAATATGTGGCTTTTTTTATTGGGCATGACTTATATTTTCATTCTTTGCAGGAGGAAGATAATGATACCCTGAATGAACATGATTCTGAACTTGCAAAGCGGATTGAAAAGCAGAGAAGACGTGCTGTAGCAGCGGCCCGTGGGGGACGGAAATCTCTTTCCTCAAGAAATTCATACAAGGACAAAGGTGGCAAATCCTCACATAATTCCAAAATCCAAAAGAAACTAAGCAACTGGTGAATAATATGAAAGCATAGAACCTGCTAATGTTAATGTCAATGGCAGTAATACACAACTAAAGACCAATGTTATTCACACAAGCAATAGTTCACGCACCTCCGTATGTGACAACAGGCAAGACAATGATGCTACCCCGTAGAAACAGTTTGGTGCAGCTGCGGAGCTTGAATGTGCATAAGATTTTGTTTTGTTCTTGTTTTTTCCGTTGTTGGATACTGCAGCTTGCTACAGTTTTGATGATTTATAATGGAGGATATATATATATATATATAGAGGCTAAGTGTAATTTAAATATTTTGAGGTGAAGTTAATGGATGAAAGGAAATGTTTTATTTCGTTGAAAATATATGGCGCATCTTGGTTTATTACCTGGTCACCATTCTTCTCCTATCTTTCCCTAGTGATACACGTATTCAATATCTTTTTGGTGTTTTATGGAAGCAAGATTTTTTCAGTGGTGTTACAATATAACCCAAAAAGGAAAAAAAAAAAAAAAAAAAAGAGAAAGAAAATTGTTATTGACAGTAGGGTTCAGTTTTATGAAGTTCCAAGATTACGAGGCTGTTCAATTTTGCCCATTAGAAGCTCCTGATTGACTCCCTTCTAGCTCTCCCAGTTGAATTAAAGCAGGAAGAGCGTCCTTGTGCAATCCAACCTTGCTTAAATCAGTGGTGGCATTTCTGGTATTCTTTTTCTTGTTGGCCATCCTAGCCCACCCAGCAAGACCATCTTTAATATGTTCATCAAATATTGCCTTTTTGAATGAGCTTCCCATCTTACAAATGAGCACAAACTATGTGAGGTTGACAATATCTACATGAAGCTTTTGACAGAAGTGGTTTGTCTTATATGCATCTAATAAAGCAGGAAAGATATATTAGGTATATATATGAGACAAAATTGGTTAAATAGTCTCTGGACTTTTAAACTGTTAAAATGTACTTGAATTGTAAAACTCAAAAATAAAACCGTGTCTTAAGCTACAATATCTTAACAATAGATAAAGATATTTGACTAAAGATGTTACAATGCAACCAATCAATGAAAGTATATTCGATAATCTCACCTGTGTGACAATAACATAGAGTGGCAATGTACTGTAACTGCAAAGGAACTGGATACATGCTCTGAGAATGAAAATCAACATGATTAAACAATCCTGAAATTTACAAATGAATGCAGAGATTATTAGGACAAGTGAAGGTATCATAGTTTGTTACCCTATAACAAGTCTGGGGGTGGTAAATCGAACTTGTCCCATAATGCAAGAGTTAAAACCATATTGAAGCTGAAACATTGATATGACCCTGTAAAGTTATCATTTTATCTGTAATTTAGAGAGGAACGTTAGTATAAATGGTGTTCTTACCCAAATCCACAAGAAAAATGCAAGTTCAAGAGAGTTCTGGAAAAGAATGAAATGAATGAGAAAGAGAACGATTCGAGGCCGGTTAAACCAGAAGTGATCATCAGAGGGTTGAACCACCAAATCTCCTTCAACCGCAACGTGTTTCTCAGCAACTTCATGTGCTAATTGGGTTATAATGTGCTCCAACTTAGTCCCCACAGCAAGTAGAAGCTGTGAAAACCGCCAGCAAATTCATTCATCAGAACAAAACTGTTATACAGCAATCTGATATCCTGGTGCTTGTAAATCAACATGATAAAGTTCTGAACTGTGTAAAGTGCTGTATGCATATGCGTTATGAACACGTTGTAATGAATTAAACAGAAGAATTGTAGTATAGTAAAATTGTATGGCTTGTTAACGTACAATGAAAGGAACAAATGCAATCCAAAAATATATATGCCAACCTGCACAGAAAAAATTGAATTATATGAGTTCTTGAGGGTAATAATAACATCAAGTTTCAAGACTAAGCATAGTCACTTGCAATCAAGGGAATGCAAATGCTACTCTATGTTGTCTACTTATAACATTCTTAGATAAATCTCATATCTATAAAATATAGGAGAGATGTTGGGTATGAGCATTGGGATGTTAAGACATATTTTAGGTTGTAAACCACGATAAACTGTGTGTTCAAAGTGGACTATATGATGGATTAGATTATTGGACTAAAATGTTACAAATATTGTTAGAGCAATTTTACGTGTCATTTTGAGAGATAGTGGGCTAACATCGGAATGTTAAGTTAAGTAAGTGAACATATCATTTTTAGACAAATTTCATATCAACAAGATACAAGAAAAATATTGGATAAGAGCATCCCACATTGCTTAAGGGTAATAAAATTAGTTAAATAGATTGTGAACTTTTGAATTATCAAAATATGTTTTTGGTTACAATATTTAAAAGTAAGACTATAACAGATTGTGTATCTAAAATAGATGACATATTGATATTGGACTGAGTTATTAGATTAAAATGTTATATTATCCAAAATGAGATGTTAAATTTTTGCAAGAGTTTGAGATTTGGCAAGAAAAAGTTATCTGCAGAATATGTGCAGAACATTTATAGGAAGTTTAACTTGATTGTGCTCTCGTACAGGAGTAACTTCTCAAGAGATAAAAACATATAGGTATTGACTGAAGAAAGAAACATTTAGGTAGAAAAGTTACCATAGACATTCAGCAACAAGAAAATGACTACAAATAGCCAAAGGTACCAGCTGCAATTTATGAGATCAAATAATTAGTAAGATTCATCAACATTCTGGAAATATTTAGTTGATGAAAACATGTTCCTTGAACAAATGGAACCTTTGCAAATAAATTTTTGCACAAGTTAATGATGAAGACTTACCTTATTCCAACCACTTTCTTGAAATCAGCCTCAAGGGTACGCATCAAATAGTTATGAAAATTGAACTTTGGATTTCCCCTGCAGTGAGTCTAAAAAAGAAACTACTCCAAATCAAATAAAGTTTGTTGGCAAAGATTTATGGTAATATAAAGTGATAAGAACATCATCAAGTATTGAGCTATAACTGTTTTTTTTAACTGAAGAAATCGAACTTTGTTTTTTTCAATTGAAGATATTAAACTTTTATATTTTTCTATTAAAAAGACTAAATTTTTATCATTTTTTATTAAAGATACTAAATTAATTATTTTGCTTTTAATATAAAATAAAACAAATAATTTTAATTGTGTCTATTTAGTACTTTCAATAAAAAATACTGAAAGTTTGGTTTTTTTATAAAAATATCTACAATTTTAATTTTTTTAATAAAAAAAAAAGTGATAGTTCTATTCATTCATTGTCATTGTCCCAAATATAAATTAACTTACCACAATGAAGCCTAGCCTCAAGGTGGTGTAATCTGATTTTGTGACAGATCCATGGAATTGCTTGAAAAATGAAAGCTGAAAAGTTCAAGTGTAGGAATGAGTTAATCATAAAGGAAAGATGCTTCTGTAATACCCATTTGGTGTACCAAATGAATGACAAACATGTTTGCTTTACAAGGCATTTTCAATTTCAAAGCAAATGTAATGCTTAAACAAGGTGAGAGAGACAAGATGTAGCGACTTCACTTACCCACCAGCCTAGCAAAGCATAGCATTTTCCCAGACCCCGGAAGCGATTCTTGATGAAATCATGATCTTGGACGTGGATATATCTTCTATTTTGAACTACAGAAATTAAACTTGCATAAGAGGAAATCAATGCACACAAGATATAGTGACCTGAGTTTTGAAACAGGCGTTTTAGTAGCAAAACAGACATTCCACTTGAATCTTCTAATCATAGCCGAATGTTGAATGACCAGAGGAATGGTCTCGTTCCCATTTAAACAACCATGACTTAAAAGTCCTAGAAGGGCTATTCCATTAATGGAACGACAATTCCATTACATTAAATGAATTCGTTATGTTAGAGGGTTTTACATAATTTTTTAGGGGTTTAAGAGAGGCTAGGGTTTAAGTTTTTAGGATTTCTCTTGTTCTCCTTGTACAAAAACTTCAATAGTAGTGATTTCTCCATTTTTGGTCGGTAGATTTTTCCCTTTTTGGGTTTTTCACATAAATCTTTATATTCTTGTGCTCTTACATTAATTGTTTTCTATTGTTTGATTATTTAATTTTTGGGTTTCAGCAAAATCAATTTCTTTTTCTTTTTCTCTTACATGAGTTGTTTTGATCATTTAATTTTTGGGTTCCAGCATAATCAATTCATACGAACAAGGCATTACCATCTGGCAGATCATGTTGGCCTTTAGAAGCAAAATCCTCCCACTGTTTCCATTTACGAATCTAGACCATCATGAACATAATTGATTGAATATTAGAAAAGAAAGATTTAGTAATAAAATAAAAAAGAAACTACAGATGATAAGGACATAAAGGAAAGTTATATTATATAAAGTAACTTACCTTTGCCCCTCCAAAAAGAATGGTTAGAGCACAAAAAGTGACATGCACAACAGCTAGTACAGAGATGAATATGTGAAGATGATGTAGTGCTGTGATTGACAGCATTGGCACCTTCCCCTGGATTTACAGCAGGAAAATAAAAATGATTGTCAGGTCTTCTCGTTTTTAAAAATACGGATTCTTCAAGGTTTTTTTTATTTTTTTTATTTTTAATGTTGATGAAAAAAATTTGACTGAAATTTTGTCTTATGATGTTTATGGATAATAATAAGCTATTAATCTATGATAAAGGTTTCATTAATAGCAATATTAAACATTGAACCAGAGTTTTACAATGTTGCAAAATATTAACCTTAAAGGTAATTTTGCGGATAGATAAGTAGGGCTGAATATAATTTATAATCAACATAGCATCATAATCTTTTTAAATTGTTATAAAATAAAATAGTTTAGTGTTCATGAACTTGATCCAAAGTTGTGCCAATGTTCTAGAGTGAGGGGATTACGGGGAATTTTCATCTCTTAAGAGAAAACATGTTGAAAATGAGCTGTAACATGGATGGTTGCCTTACTTTGTTTCTTGCAAGGCAACCATTTGCTTGCTAATTCCTCAGATATGCAGATTTTGGCTATCATATTTTGAAACACTGTCAGTAGCAGTGATATGAACCCCAGCAACATTAGTTCTGCGTCCAAACCACCATCATGATAAATAATTTAAGTAAAATTCACAGCATCAAATTAAGAGATATATAAAAAAAATCTGTTTATGGTGGACCTTCTTTAATTTTTTGCAAGGCTTCGAAGAGTGGTTTCTGGTTGTTCTTCTTCAACACCTGCAATAAAGCAAAAAATGCTTGCCATTTGAAGTGGATTTTTGCATCATTCTGGCTACTCTGATCAGAATTCAGAAGCAAAAGAATATATAAAAAAAAAAAAAAAAGAAGATAAAGGGAGATAGTGAGGCTTCAACATGCCTTGCCAAGATAATGGAGAAGACGTTCAACAGCAAGAGAATTGACAACAATTACGCTACAAACTAAAGCCACCACCCAAGTTGGTGTGTATTCTAATGTTGTTCCTCCCTCAGCCATTTCTGCAACTCTCCAAAGCTCTCTCTTTGTAGATTATATAGCAAAACAATGTTAATATAAACAATACAAGCTCTTCTGAGTAATATGACAATCATGCACCCCACTAATTAAAAGGAACCGCAAACTCAATTCTCTATAATTTATTACTTCCAAAATTCTACATAAAATATAAGGCAAACAGTAATTCATGGAGGCGGAATGAATAGGGACAAGTGAAGTCAAATAACATATATAACCTTTACCTAGCAATTTGGAAAGTATAAGAAACCTTTACCTCATTTGGGCCTCAGAGGATGGACTTTGTTTTCTAACCAGCTATGGATTTTCAACACTTCTCCACATTTTGGGCATCGGTTTGATACTTCTTACAACTAAACACAGAACCTTCCCCTGCATTTAGGCCAACAAAGACCTCTCCCTTGACCAAGCCAACCAACAAGTAAGCGTAGGAAACCTTCCCCTCGTCTCTGGGCAACATCCGTCACATCTACACACAACAACCTCCCTTCAACCTGACCAACAAGCGAGCAAGTGCTTCAACCATACCATCCCTCATCTAGGCAACACCCCTCACAACTAAACACAACAATCTTCCCTCAACCAGACCAATTGAGGAATCTCTCCTCATTTGGGTTTTACAAGGTTAGAGCTTCAACTGAACCATATCACATATTTAGATAGAATTGTTTAAACCTTGATGCCACTTGTTAGGCCAACATCAATCGTAGACTTCTCTCGTTTGAGATGAGATTTTCCTTAACTTTTATAATAGCGCCCAGCCTGTTTTTCATCCAAAGTAGGATTCTCAACACTTTTAATGTATCATAAATTATTCTTTGGCACAAATTAATAAACATTATAAATTAGTGAAATTAGATTAATTTTGTTTTTCTTTTACCATTTTAAAAATTATCATGTTCATCTTGTTTAAGTCCTTTAGTTACTCTAAAATATTTCTAATTTTATATATGAAAAAAACTGTTCTACATCTAGCCTCTTTGGAGTTTATTAGTTTAGTGAGTTGACCTCATCCTAAAAAGGAGGCCAGGCTTCACCAAATGAAGTTTCTCGAAAACAAGAAAAAAAACTGTTCAACTTCAGGAGAGGCTATATTTGATCCGGGCTCAACATGGCTCACCCGCCGGAGCTTTGGCTGTCGATGGAATTAATATAACCAGATTTGGGCTATTTCTTTTACTTTAAGTAAAAATGTCAACTTCATAAAGATACAAACTGAAATTTATGTCTATTCATGATCTTAAAAAGTTAACAAATGGAACCAACCTTAAAGACAATTTCAGAAGTTGTATTTTTAACTATGAAAAATAATACAGCTTTTGAGGATGAAGCTACATCTTCCAATTTTGCTTATTAGCGAGAATTCTTGATTGTGATCATGAATGTGTGCTAGATACCTCTTCTTGCACTTTCTTTTTTGCCTTCTTTGCCCAAGAAATAAGCCCTTCTTGTACTTGTTCATTAAATATGGAACTCTTGAAATTGCTTCCCATCTACATAATTTACACCAAATATTCAAACAACATAATAAATTTTTGTTAGCCTGGAAGGTCACACAAAATATTTAAACAGAGTAATAATAGAATTTTCACCTCACCCTGGCAACAATTGCATATAGTGGTAGGGTACTATAGCTACAAATGAACTGAATACATGCCCTGAAAAAAAAAAATTGAAGTGCAAGAGAAATTTTTGTCAAAGAGTTAGGGACTACTATAATTCTATACAGTGACATAGCTAGCAAATTATTATGTTCGAAATTCAAAATGTAAGTTCACCAAATGATAGGGCTTAAGGGTGTATTTGAGCCGAATGGAGTAATGGTTTGCTTGAGTTCAATACTATAATCCTTCGTGTTTAGTTTGAGTTTGTTTGAACTAGTGGATAATATCACTATAAACTTATCAATGTAATAAATAATGTAGATAACAGGGTGAACAAGAATAAATATATGACTAGAGAAAAGAACGAGTCAAACTCAAGTCAATCATCCAAGTTGTAACTCTAACTTGTTTGAGCCTAGTCAATTCGAATCCACCCCTAATAGAGGTATTACTAATAGTATATTTCTTATAATTTTGAGGTTAACAAATCTACTGAAAAAATAAGAATGAGTTTACCCCATGAGAAGTCTTGGAATGATAAATTTAACATCACCCATTATGCAAGAGTAGAAACCATATTGAACCTGGAAAATATAACATTCATGTATCAATTATGATGATTATACACAAACACTCATGTATATAATTATGAATTTGCAAATAATAATAATAATAATAATAATAATAATAATAAGGATTAATTAAAAAAACTAACCCAAATCCAGAAGAAAACAGCAATTTCGAAGGAATTTTGGAAGAGAGTGATATGAATAAGAAGGAGAACAAACTTAGGTCTATTCAACCAGAAGAGATTGTCAGAGGGCTTCACAATCAGATCTCCTTCAATAGCCATGTGTTTCTGAGCAACTTCAGTGGCTAATTCGGTGATTATATGCTCTAGTTTAGTCCCCACAGCAACTAGGAGCTGCAATTAATTCGAAATTTAAAGAAAAACCCGAGATGTGAATAAGAAGAATATGTAAAATCGCTAGACAAATCCTACGTCAGCAAAGCATGGTAAAAATGCACATTGCATGAGGGCACTAAGATAATAAGAGCTCTTAAATTGTCATAAATCTTAACAGTAATCTAAACTATCAGACCCAAATGTTACAAAATATTCTGAAAGTTTAATTGAGAATAACTCACAATGAAGGGGATGAACGATATCCAAAAGTATGCCTGCAAATCTGCAAAGGAAGATTAACCCCGAATAATTAGTTTGAATACATGAAAAAGTTCAAATGCTAAACTTAAAATCTGAATTTATATTGTCCGTTTTAGACACATGGTCTACTTACAGTTAAGGAGTTCATAAGTTATTTGTTTTACCATCTTCAAACAATATAAGATGTCTGTACTTACTAAGCATTTTTCCTATGCTTTTCCAATATAGGATTTGTTTAAGCGTATTACAAGTATGAGCTAATTTGTGCATGTGAGAATTGAACATAAATTTTAAAAATATCAAATTTCCACAAGTGACATCCATTCTACAAGAGAATTTGCATCCATGCGAAACTCAACACTGGAACCTGGCGCTGGTGCTCATGGGGTCGAGGTGTTTCAAAGTAGCTCAATGTTGTTGGTATATTCCACATGGACAATAACTGGATATATGTTGGACATGTTGAACATCTCACAGGGCTTGGGATGATAATAAATGACGGGTTAAATCTATAAGCCTCTAGCAAAACCGCGAAGGACTTTATAGTAATATGGAAATATTGAAAAAGGTCAACAAGAATAGTAACTTACCATGAACATTAACCAACAAGAAAAGCACTACAACCATCCAGCAATACCAACTGAAGCAAACAAAATCTATTAGATTTCAAGGTCTATATTAGAGCAACAAATTAAGAATAACCAATTAGTAAGTTTCTAATTATAATTAATTACCCAATGCCTACAACTTTCTTAAAATCAGCTTCAAAAGAACGCATCACATAGTTGTGAAAATTGAACTTGGGATTACTCCTGCAATGATTCTATCAGAGAAATTAATTATAAATAAGGAAAATTAAAATAACTAGGCTTGTTTATGAAGATTAATTTAACCTAATTACCATAATGAACCCTAATCTCAGAGTGGTATAATCTGACTTGGTTATCGAGCCACAGAATTGCATGAGAAATGCATGCTGTAGACCAAAAATGAAATCACAATAATTTGAATCAGCAGTGGTATATTGTTAGTAAAAATTAAGTTGATGAAGCTAAATCTGCTGCCTTATTCGAATGAATTGTATTCTAGTTTAATCGTTCAATTTGAGTTTAGCTTATAATACTATTTATCACATTAATAATATTATTTATTTTATGGATATACTATGATAACATTTTTTATCCAAGCTCGAGCCATGCGTAGGCTCGACCCTCTTGAATCCACTTCTAGGTGAAGTGGAAAAATAATAAAAAATTAGGAATATTTTATTGACTTACCCACCAACCTCTCAAAGCATATTTCTTGCCGAGACCCTCAAAATGATCCTTTATAAAATCGTGCTCGTGAACATGTGTAAACTTATATAGAACTGTACAAAATAAGGAGATTATTTCAGCAAAGTTTAATTATGATTGAAGCAATTAGTAATATATTAATTAACTTCTAGGAAACAGTACCGTTCTTCTGATCATATTCTTTTGCGATGTCATCTTCCCATTGTTTCCATTGACTTATCTAATCCAAGGATTAACAAATCTATTAATTACAATAAACTCGAAATTGAAGTCTGAGAATTCTCTGAAAGATCCTGAGCTTCAAATGGATGAAAAAATTGGGAAAAAAAATTTACCTTTGCTCCACCGGAAAGAACAGTTAGAGCACAGAAGGTCACATGTGCAACAGCAAGAACAAAGATGAATATGTGAAGATGATGCAATGCTGTGGTAGATAACAATGGTACCTTGTCCTGTGAATTGGCATGAAGGAATAATAATAAATTAGTTAAATTTTATAAGATTTTCAATATCAAGGCTATAGTTATGTACAAATAGATGCATATTTCTAAATTCAATTCATAGTTGTCGGTGATAGTTAATGGTTTATTAAGTCAGCAAACACTATGAAAATTTATCTTCTAATAATTTTTTAATATTTTGACCCAATAATCCGGCCTCACCCTCTTTTTAAAGACTCATTGTACTTGTTAAGGTTTGTTCCACTATTGTTTAAGAGGGCACGTGCAACAGGTCTAATACTATATGTAATATCATTGTTCAATAATTTGACTTATTGTTAAGATATTATCAGTTTTGGATATATAAAATATATAATTTATAAAACTAATTTTGTAAAATATTCATACATACTCAATATCTCCTTAGTAAAATGCAAGTTTCCTAAGAGTTTTACATGTTTATGGGCAAAAGTAAATCAAAGAAATATTCTTTTGTCAAATGACAATTTTATAGATTCTTATAAAGAAAGTTTGACTGAAATTTTATCTTCTGACTAATTTTGTTAGCACTTGTTTTTGTAGAAGAGACGAAATGGCAATGAATCGTGGAAGCATCTATTTTGTATCCACACATTGTCAAAATATTGTTCGTCCATTACACTTTTACCTATAAATTTTGCAACCAAAAACATGTTTTAATAACTTACGGAACCAATCTGGATAGATGTCCATACATACCTCATTTCTCTCCCGGGTTTGTCCGATGTGGTCCTAATTTTGTTTTTAAACGAAATGCTAATTTGATGAATAGTAAATATATTTACCTCTTTAGCGCAGTAATCAGTGGAAGAGGATGTAGCAAGAAGGTGTCGACCACCAATATGATGAGCAACATAGGAAGAGAATAAGGACTCATGGTGTGATATCGTCAAATGAGATGTCTCTTTTTCTTGATTTGTACAAGGCAGCCATGTTTGCGCCAATGTCTTTGATATACAAATTTCATTAATCAAGTTTTGGCAAACTGTGAGCAGTAATGAGATGAATCCCAGAAGCATCAGTTCTATGTCCACACACGGCAAGAATTCAATAAGCATGAAATACACAGAAAAAAAGTTAAAGGTTGCATTACAATCTGTTGATTTTTCTAACCTTCTTTAATCTTTTGCAAGGCTTGAAATAGAGGAGTCTGGTGTTTTTTCTTCAACAACTGCAAAACAACGAATCAGTATGAACGTAGAATTTATGAATAAAATTTGAATATTTTTTGCATGCATGCATGCCTTGCCGAGGTGATGGAGAAAGCGTTCGGCGCTCATGGAAGCGACAACCATAACAGTGCAGACGAGGGCAACAATCCATGTTGGCGTGTACTCTAAGGTTGTCCCTTCAACCATCGATCTCTCGCCTAAACTTATTTACCAGGGCTAGCTTTCTCTTCTATCTTTTTCCCCAGAAAAAAAAAAATTTAATCAAGTTTTGTAATGTACATGTCAATTGAAAGTTCAAACAAGTAGCCACCAAGGCTTCTATTTAATGTGTGTTGGCTATTAATTTCTGCGCGTCCTTTGGTATAATTACTTGACCAGCAGGTATGTTTCTTCCAATTTTGGTTTTTTTTTTAACTTTCTTTGTACCGGTTTTTACTCTCTTTGTACCGGTTTTTACTCGGGTCGTTAGCTATATTTTCTTCCATATATACGTATTCTTAACATGTATGCATTATACAAGTTAGTTTGAGTACTTTTTTTTTTTTTTTTTTGAGAATGTGGAATATTCCCAAGTCAAATTACACACGATCGATGTTGAGTTTATATGGTTGCAACTTAAAAACAAACCCAGTCGCATTATGTATCAAAGGGACAATATCTTAATAGCAATTCAAAATTATGACGGAATTTCAAACAGACAATATCTTTATAATGGGTCATTCTAATTATAAACCCTTGCCTGTAAGGTTTGAAATAATCTCAGATTGGACAGTTTTCAAGCATTAGTTTTCAGCAGTTTATTCTTTTTTTTTTTCTAAATCTTCAGCAGTTATTGGTCTCAATCCTAATCAAACTTGCTGTCACATTTGGACAGTTATTAGCAGTTTTATAAGAAACTACATACTTCCAGCCATGGAGAAAATGATAAAATTAAGAAACATTCTTTGAGGCATGATCAGAAAAGTTGCAATCGGCTCTTTATTTTCATGCTTTGTTCGAGTCTCCTCCTTGAGGTCTGATCTCGTCTACATCGCTATCCGATGGATCCAATGTGTTCGATAGTTCCTTGCTCTCATGATCATCAACTTTCCCCAACTCAACTACTGTCGCAGAAGAAGAGCCCGTCATGTTACTCCTTTGGTTGGTGTCATTTTTAGGAGCCTTTCTCAAAGCTATATTTTTCCTTGCCTCCTTTGCCCAATGAAAAAGGCCTTCTTGCACAGGTTCATCGAAGATTCCATCTTTATTGAATGAGCTCCCCATCTTTGACCATTTTACAAAAAAAATTTTTAGTAAGTCGCCAATAAGGGTTTCAAAGAATGCACCAGTGTAAGACACTATGTGCAAATCCCACTACAAAGTGAAAGAGACACAATCGATGTTGGGTATGTATACTAGTCAAATAGTGTGACTTCCTAAAGTTGCAAGACGAGTTTTGGATTGTAACATAAAAACAAAACTGTAACGAACTTAGACTATTGAATCAGAATGTTAAAATCAAAATGAAAATTTTAATTAATTGCCCTCACACTTAGCCTTTTCCCAATTGATATGAGGCAACACATCTAGCTATTTGGAGAAGCAACTAGCTATTAGTTAGACTTTCAAGTCAAATGGTCATTCTTGGATAGAGTTGTTTTAATAGAATTCTGATTTTCTGTTAAGTGTTATCGGGTCTCAACCAACCCAAACGCTAGTAATTTCACTCAGAGGTACACACTAACACCGACAATCTAACATTAATAATCAAGTTACTCACATGTGACACAAGTGCATAAAGTGGTAGAGTACTAAAGCTGCAAAGGAGCTGAACAAACACCCTGAAAATATAGCAGATATGAGGACAAATTTTAACCTAAAATATCAAGAAAAATAATATATTGATGATTTTTACCTGATGATAAGTCTTGCAATCATATAATTGAGTTCTCCCATAATGCAGGAGTGGAACTTGTATTGAAACTAAGAGGCAATTATTCATCAAGAACATACTATGATTAGAAAGCTGGTTATATATATGATTAATCATGTGGGAATTTTTGTAATAATCTTACCCAAATCCAAAAGAAAAATGCAATTTCTAAAGAATTTTGGAAAAGAATGATATGAATAAGTATGAGAATGAGTCGGGGCCTGTGAAACCAAAAGTGGTCATCTGAAGGCTTTACTATCAAGTCTCCTTCAATGGCCTCATGTTTCTCAGCAATCTCTGTGGCTAATTGGTGATTATGTGCTCCAACTTGGTGCCAACAGCGAGAAGAAGCTGAAACAGAAAGTGGCAGCCACATATTGCCAATTAGATTGCACAGTTCATGCTGCACCCAAAAAAAAAGCCAAATTAAGAACTTACAATTAGAGGAATGACTGCTATCCAAAAGTAACCCTGCCAATCTGCACCAGAAAGAGATAGTGCAAGCCAATGTGATTTGAAGGATCAACAATACAATCTAGGAGATAGCGTACCATTCAATATAAAATAAAGGTTCACAAACAACCAAAGGTACCAGCTGCAATAATGGTGGTGCAGGAAAAAATTAGTAGGATAGATCCATTAACTAAGTACAAGACCAATGCTACAATGCAGTTTATAATATATCACCAAAGTCGTGATTGATTATGTGTTTAAAATAAATAATATCTTGATGGAAAATAATAGCACTAACCTGATTCCCACAACCCTTTTAAAGTCGGCTTCAAGGGCACGCATCATATACTTGTGGAAATTGAATTTTGGGTTCCCTTGGCAGTGATTCTGCAAGAAAAGTGCTATAAAAACTAAAGAAAATGGCATCATGGAAGTAGAAAAAAAGAAAGAAACTATTTACAAATATAATTTACCCTGATGAAGCCTCGTCTGAGTGTAGCATAATCTTCCTCATTTATAGATCCATAAAATTGCTTGAAAAATGAATGCTGATAATAATACATGATTCTTCATCAAAACTTATAGAGTCAACTGTTCATCTTTAAATCTAAGAAGAAGGAGAAAACATAGGTATTCAACTCTAGAATGTAAGCTAATATTTTCATTTATATATATATATATATATATATATAGACAGCGGAGTACAGAACAAAAAAATATCATACCTACTCAATTAATTTAATTTACAATAAAAGTAACAAAATTCAAAGAGCTAAACTAACAGCTTAAACATTAAAGCCTTAACACTTCTCCTTGATGTTTTATATATATATATAGACAGCGGAGTACAGAACAAAAAAATATCATACTAACAGCTTAAACATTAAAGCCTTAACACTTCTTCTTGATGTTTTATATATATATATAGACAGCGGAGTACAAAGCAAAAAAAATTCTACCTACTCCATTAATTTAATTTACAATAAAAGCAACAAAATTCAAAGAGCTAAACTAACAGCTAAAACATCCAAGCCTTAACACTTCTCCTTGATGTTTTTCTAGAAACACCAAGCTTAAGCTTCAATGTTTCAAACTTTTGTTTTGGTAATACTTTTGTTAAAATATTAGTAATTTGAAATTCTGACTTGTAATGCTCCAATCTGATTTCTTTCTCTCCTTCAACCTCTCATACAATATAATATTTAATTTTGATGTGCTTAGTTTTGCTATAAAATATAGGATTCTTTGCTATAACCACTACTGATTGATTATCGCAATAAACTTTTATAGCTTCAATCTATTATTGCTTCAAATCACTTAGTACTTTTCTTAGTCATATAGCTTGGTTGACAGTAGTTATATCCTTTACTTTAGTAGTTGATTGTGCAACAGGTACTTGCTTCTTTGAATTCTAGCTAAATGCTCCTGAATTTAGGAAGAACACATATCTAGAAGTACTTTTCATTTCTTTAACAGAACCAATGCAATCACTATCAGTGTAGTCGATCAACTTTGAATCACTTGATTTTTTGTACCAAAATTCCTAACTTTTTTGTTCCTTGGATGTATCGAAGTACTCTTTTTGTAGCTTTGAAATGTAATTCACTAGGATTTTGCATGAATCTTGACAACAAGTGTAACATCCTAGGGTTAGTTTGGTCTTTTCGACTTTTAATCTGGGGTCAAATTGAGATTTTTGAGAATTCTAGGGTTGTGAGAAAGTTTTAGGGTGAAATAGGGGTTTTTTTAGAGTTTGGTGGCTTGTGCATGGATCCGTTTGGATGGATTTGCATGCGAGCACGGGAAAATGGTATTTTTATAATTTTCCCGAGATGCACGACCGTGCATGAGAGATGCACGCCCGTGCATGCGATATTTTCCAGTTGTCTTGGTTTTAAGTAGCGTTTATCCGTTTTCAAACTATTTTCACCCAAAGTTTTCTTTTCAATTTCAGAGAACCTCAACCCTAGGAGGGAAGAGCAACTTCCAAGACCTTCCAATCCGGCTTGATCTTGTGCTTTCCTAGAGAGAGAAGCATGTCAAGAGGTAGGCGCTTCTTACCTCTTTCCCTTGTGTTTTGATTCGGTTGATGCATGTTTTGGTTGATATGTGTTTACTCCCAGCATGCTTATGATGTTTCTTGTGTGCTTAATGCCATGAGAATGATTATGATGATGATTTTATGCTTATACACATGTGATGTGTGAGAATATATGTTTATATGTGTTTTGAGATTGGATTGGATGATGAGCATGAGATTTGAAGTTTGTTGAAAGTGTTAATATGCTTATATGAAGTGTTTTGCATGTGAGAAATGTTTAATTTGAGTTTAAATTGAGATTTGGCTGGGAATCGAGCTGATTCCAAGGGGTTACGCAAGTGCAAAGCAGTACACATGCCCGTGCACACTGCGTAATCTGCATGGTCACGGCCGTGTTCACGTAGCCGTGCGTGCCCTAATTTGAAGGGTCACGACCGTGCATAGTTTATGTACGCCCGTGCACCAAGAGAAAATAAGATAAATGCATGAAAATTCCAGAACCTTGCACGACCACATGCACGAGTAGGGTCACAGTCCCGTGCAAGCTCATGCACGCCCGTGCACACGACACGCACGCATGTGCGTCAAGCAGAAAAGCGAAAAATAAGCTAAAATGAGAAATGTGCACAGTAAAAGCTATCCAAGCGATAGAAAACAGTAAAATGAGCTCAAATAAAAATACATTATGCATCATACATACAGCATAACATGACATGTCATACAGAGTTTTCAGAAATAGATCCAAGGATCCGAATTCATATTTTCAGATGAAAAACATAGATTCCAGGGGTGAATACGAGGGGGCACTTGTGAGTTTTAGCACCCGTTGCACTATGAGCTATATGCTCATTACTAGCCCTATGTATCAGCATGTGTCGGGTTGCTCAACTAGCAGTTTTAGGTTTCCTGATCCCAGGATCAGATACAGTATAGCACGAGGTGCTCAGTTCAGTTCAGTTCAGTTCAGTTTCCAAGCCCAGGCTTGAGGCATCACGTGGCCCATACAATTTATGACGCGTGTTTGCATAGGAAACTCACATGGCCAGGGTGTCGAATCCCTGTATTCATCAGTCTACGCAGCACAGTTTTCAGCATAGTATTGTACCCCAGGGTACACAGTTTTCAGTACAACTTTCAGATAAAGCTTTTATATGATTTTCAGATATAGGATCCCAAGATCCAACAACAATTTTCATGAACAGTTTTCAGAAAACTATTTTCAGTATACAGGCCCAGGCCTAGTTATGTTTTCAGCATAGTGTATAGCATGTCATTGTTATATGACACATCAGCATATCATTCAGAGAATGATAAGACAATAAGAAACAGTAAATGAACAGAATATGAAATAACGTGTAAAAGACACAAACAACAGAACATCAGAACATGAAAAATCACGTAATGACACGTGAATTTCAGAAAGCTAGTAACAGAGCAGAACAGTAAATATAATGAGTATCAGTAAGAGAGATTAGTGTGTCGAGTTCGACCGCTCGGATTACTCTTCACTCTAGGTTGTTTACGTATACTCATATACGTATTTTACAATCCGGTATGAGATAGTATCCGGTCAATGAAAGATGAGAATGCATGTTAAGTTTGTTCTGTATGAAATGAGGTGGCAATCCTTCGAGAAGGATTGAGTTTAGGGTCAGAGGATAGGAAATGCTTACTAGGTGATTTTATCACTCACTCCCTACTTTCCTTTCTCTTACAGGTGAGTGTTGGGAGCTGGGAGGAGGAGTTGGTTGCTATCTGGGATCCAGTTGCTTATTTTTTCAGCATGCCTCAGTTTACATGCTTGTACAGTTTTCTTTACATGTAACTGCACATGTTTTTATTACACACGTTCCGCAAATATTTTAATATAAATTCAGTTTTATTTGGGCATGTATATATGTACGTATACATTTACCACAGGTTTTTCTGCTGCAGTGTTTCAGATCAGCTTAAGCATTTCGGTTGGGTACCATATTTTCGTTATTTATTTATTATTATATTATATAAAGCAGTGAACAGTAATACTCATCTGGGGTGTCTTACAACAAGCTAGTCGCAAAGATGAGATCTAGTCTTATTACTATTAAAGGTAACAAGCAACCAATTAAACTTCTGTAAACTTCTACACTCACTTTGCTTGCTCCATTTTCCTTGCATAATTTTTCATTTTGCGTCAGAGGAGTACTTACAGACTTGCAATTTTGCATGTTGAATTTCTTCAATAATTCACTTGTATATTTTCTTTGGCATATGTAGATTCCATGTCGAGTTTGGTGAACCTCCATACTAAGAAAAAAAGTCATTTACCCTAGATCAATCATCTCAAACACTTTTTGTATTTCATTTTTGAAATTCTCTACCAAGGTTGAATTGCTCCCTGTCACAAGGAAGTCATCAACATATAGAGAAACAATCAATAAATTACTACCATCCTACTTCACATAAAGAGTATACTCATTCATACTCCTGTTAAATCTTAGACTTTTCAAATAATTATCAATCCTGTTATACCAGGCTCTAAGAGTTTATTTCAATCCATATAGAGCATTGTGAAACTTATAAACTTTGTTTTCACCATCTGAAACTTGAACCTCTTCTGATTGTTTAACATAAATGTCTTCCTCAAGTAAACTATTCATGAAATCAAACTTCACATCAAATTGGAAAATTTTCCAACCGTTTGAGTTGCCAAAGCTATCAATAGTCTTATTGTTTCATATCTTGCAACAAGAGCAAATGTGTCCATAAAATCAACACCATATTCTTGTGAATAATCTTTAACAACCAATCTTGCCTTGTGTTTGTTGATAGAATCATCTGGATTGAACTTGATTTTGAAAACTATTTAACACTGATTACTTTTTTATTATTCTATCTATCGACCAAGCTCTAAGTCTTGTTCTTTTCAATCATATTTAGCTTTTCCTACATTACTAGTCTCCACTCATTAGATTTTGAAACTTCAATATAATTTAAAGGCATCAACATGACTGCATTGTATTTATCATATATATTAGTCAAGAGTATGACGCCTCTCATAGGATCTTCAATATTTGAGTCTTGATCATGAGAAATGCTAACTCCTTGTTGACCTTTCTTAACAAATTTAGCTTCATCCTTATCTTAAATATAAATTGCATTCTCATTAAACTTCACATTTCTACTCACCAACACTTTTCTCGTCTTAATATTAAAAATTTTGTAACCTTTCAAAGTGGTACAATATCCCACAAAGATCCCAATTTCAACTTTCTTATCAAGCTTATCTCTTTTGACATATGGTACATGAGAGTAAGATAAGCTCCTTTTGAGATGCTTCATAGCTGGTTTAACTTCATACCAAGCTTTAAATAGAGTTTTGTTCTTCACAGTCTTGGTTAGAAATTTGTTATGCAAGTACACCGTTGTATAAACTACATCTACCTAAAATCTTTTTTGCAAACCTTTCTCATAAAGTAAACACTTTGCCATCTTCATGATTGTTATGTTCTTTCTCTCACTCACTTTATTTTGTTGAGGAAAGTAAGTGACAATTAGTTCGTGTTTAACTTCAATTTTAGCACAAAAAATATCTAACTTGTCTGATATGTATTTAATCCAATTATTTAACTTTAACATCTTGATGCTGCAATTTGCTTGATTTTCCACCAAGGCTTTGAACTTTTGAAACACACTATCCACCTTTGCTTCAAGAAACAAACCCAACACATCCTAGTATAATCATTTATGAATAAGATAAAATATCTACTTCCATTTACTGAAGTTGTATCCATTGGTCCACACACATTAGCATGGGTCAGTTAAAGCCTTTCAGAATTTCTCCAAGCTTGGTTAACAAGAAATCGCAATTTACTTTGCTTTCCAAATTGACAAACTTGACACACATGTTTATCATCACAAATGATAGAGAGAGTTTGAGTTAAGCCTTTATAAAGCAAGTGCTTGAGTGCAGTACAACTGAAGTGTCCAAACCTCATGTGCCACAAAATAGACTCATTAACTACTGTGGTACTTACATGCAAATTAGTCTCTTTCTACCTTATTGGAAAACCTTTATCTTTCATTTTTACACTAATCAATTCACAACCATTATGATGAACAATAGTGTCAAACATATTTTGAAAATGCAAAGAATAATTTTTCTCTAACATTTGACCCACACTAAGTAAACTTTGAGCAATTTCAGGCACCAACAACACATCAAATATGTACTTGACACATGTTGAAGTCTTAACAACAACAACTCATTTGCCCTTGACATCAACAAGTTCTCCGTTGTCAACCTTCACTTTTGACTTGCATGACTAGTTTAGCCCTTTGAAATTGCTCAAATCAGGTTCATATGGTTTGTACAACCATTGTCAACAAACCAAGTGTCGATAAAAACAAATTACTCTTCAGTTTGTTATTGTTGTTGATTTTATATCATCTGTACCTACTACCCTTGTTGATCATTTTTATTCTTGCATACCCTTTCCACATGGCCAAATTGCTTGCATGATTTGCATTGTACACCTGGCGTAACCAACAATAATTTTTCAAATGACTCTTCCTTTTGTAGTAATGGCATGGAAGATATCTTTTCTTGACACTAGTTTTATTTCCCTAGCCTTCATACTTTTCTTTATCCTTCTTTTCATCAGATTTCTTTTTCTTTCCACCTTGAGCTTTTTCTTTTTGTTTCACAAGGAAAGCCCTTTTACTGTTATTTTGATATCTCATTAATCTCCTTTGTTCTTGGGCTTGAAAGGCATGAATAAGCTCCGATAAAAATTTTTTAGTAAAATCTTTTAAGTCTTCAAGAGAAGAAATTTTGGACTCAAATCTTTCAGTAAGCTCACAAGAACCTCCTTTAAAACTTTTTGATTTGATAGATCCTCCCAAGAAGTTTGATTTTATTAACAACTTCCATAAACCTATCTGCATATTCTTTGATGGTTTCATTGTCTTCCATTCTCAAAACTTCGAATTCCCTTTTCAAATTCAGAAATTGTATTTGTCTTGTTTTGTCACTCTCATATACATTTCCTTCAGCTTATCCCAAGCCTCCTTTGGAGTTTCATAGGTTATAATCCTTGTGAAAATTGATTCTGAAATTGTAGCTTAGATATAAAACAAAGCTCTTGGAGCTTAAATTTGCTTCTTCTTTTTCATAAGCCCTTACTTGGTTGAAAGTTGGATTGTTTCTCAAAGGTTGTGGTTGCCTTTCTATTTCAACCTATTGCCACAAACCAAGACCTTTCAAGTGAGTTTTCCTCTTGACAACCCATGCCTAATAGTTTTCACCATTAAAAATTAGGATTGCAGAAGTTGCTATATTGATAAAAGCCATAGCTTTTGAAGCCTGAGTTTCATGGATCTTTTGAAGGAGAAAATTTACTGGTTTTCTATTTTTTTGACTTACAACCACGAACCATCTAAGATTAGAGAAGCTCTGATACCATATGTTGTTCTTTAAATCTAAGAAGAAGGAGAAAATAGAGGAGTTTTTATAGTAATCAGCTTTGGAACGTGAGTTGATATTTTCATTTATATATACACAGACAGTAAAGTACAAGCAAAAAATATCCTACTTGCTCCATTAATTTAGTTTACAATAAAAAACAACAAAATTTAGAAAGCTAAACTAATAACAAAAACATCACAGCCTTAACATCAACAATAAAATTTATTATTGGTAAATTAAAGTGCTTTTTTATTATGACATACCAGCCAACCTAACAAATCATATCTCTTTCCAATTCCCAAAAAACGTTTCTTGATAAAATCATGCCTATGGACATCTGTAATCTTTATTTGTGGAGCTGCACAAATAGCACAAGCATCTATATAATTACAATAGAAACTTAATAGACTACAAAGTTATACATGGTATTATAGGTCAAATTTTGAACCTCAGATTAAAACACATGGATTAGTTTATGATCATTACCTTGTTCTGTATCATGTTCTTTTTGTGAAGCCAATTCCTCCCAACGTTTCCATTGACTTATCTAAACCATAGATGAATATATTTGTATAAATGAAGATTGAAGCAAATTAACTAGAAGTATATTTGGGAGACCACTAGAGATATATAGGAACAAAAAAATGTAACATCTCGTTGCTTGGGAATGATAAGATAAAACTAATTAAAATTCTATTTAAGGCAGATAATATTTTGATAATGGAGTAGGTTAACGAACCAAAAAGTTATAAATAGTATAAGGACAACTTTAAGGGATGACTATGACATTCCTTCGCAAATTCTACATTGACGAAGTTTGAGAGAAATGTTAGATATGTGTGGGTGTGCGCATCCCCTAGTGACTAAATGTAACACCCTGACCAAATCTTATATTGAGAAACCACGAAAAAATTTGTTAGGTACATATAAATATCTCACATCATTTGAGATGACAAAGTTCTAAAGCAAAACCGTGACATACTGTTTATAAAGGAAAAAATATTTTGATAATGAACTAGGCATTGGATGAGAATGTACAAAAAAGGGGTTTGAATTAGCTCACCTTTGCTCCACCAACTAGAATTGTTAGAGCAGAGAAAGTTACATGCACAACGGCTAGAATGAAGATAAATATGTGAAGATCATGCAGTGTTTTTGTAGATAGCAAAGGCACCTCTTTCTGTTTATTTAATCAAGTAAGAAGACAGAGTGTTAGACCTTCCAACTATACCATGCTAAATAAACTAATCTGACTAGTATATGTATATCTAACCTTTAAAGTACATTTACTTTCAGAGCTAGAGGCCTCAGCAAGAAGACGATGAGGAAAGCCAGGAGGATAAATAAAGGATTCAAAGTGGAGAGTACTTTTAGTATCTTTGCTCTCTTCCTTGTTTTTGCAAGGCAGCCATTTATTTTCTAAATCTTCAGGTATGCAGATGCTACCAGTTATCATACTTTGAAACACGGCCAGAAGCAGTGATATGAACCCCAATAACATCAACTCTGCATCGCATAACATCAACATAATCAGGATAAAAGCAGTGTTTTATTTTTCACGAATTTGTTAGGTAAATGTTTGCAGAAAAAAACAAATATATATACCTTCTTTGATCTTTAGCAAGGCTCCATAAAGAGATTTCTGGTTCTTTCTCTTCAAAAACTACAGAACGATATACAAATCAGTACTTGAAGAAATTGCCAAAGATCATCAATATCATGAAAAATCATAAACAATAAAGCATGCCTTGCCTTGCCGAGGAAGTGGAGGGAGCGTTCAAAAGCAAGAGAAATGACAAAGATGCAGCTGCAAACTATAGCAACTGCCCATGTTGGATTGTTCTCAAAACCTACTCCTTCACTTGCCATATATAAATATTAGCTTCCTCTTCTTTTTTCTTGTAATATTTCCTTGGCAAATATATATATTTTGAAAGAAATTAGTTATTAATTATTGATGATAAGCCTGGTAAAGGTAGGATGTGTGTGGTTTCTATTGCTAGCACAGTTGCAATCAGAAGGTGTTTTTTTCAAATGAGGAATCCTAAATTGAGGGGGATCATCCCTAAGGCCAGGTTTAAACCGATCACAGGAAGCAAGTAAAAATCCCGGTTCTAGAAAATGGTTACACCAGCCAATGCATCAAATAAATTAAAAGTTCGATCTTTATGTCAACAGCGGGTTCAAAACACAGGCTTGCTTGCTTGGGTGCATCACAGTCAGAGGTTGCTTCAAGAAATGGTTATCTTTGAATACTACAATTCCTGATTAGAATTCAAATAATGAAAATTTTGTTTGTTCGTTAATTTTAAGAGGATAAACTTGACTTGTCAATTTTTGTAGTTTAAAGTCATGTTCAACAGAACAAACAAACAGCAGAAATTTCGAGTTCATAATTAATAAGAATGGGCAAATTTGCAGATATCCTTTATACTTTTGGGTCTGAATTCTCTTCCTTGATTTAGAAAATTGGCAGAGTTTTTACGAAGAACTAACATCATGCAATATTTTTGAAAACTTTTTTTTAATTAGCCTAAGCTACATATATACTGTGACAACATTGACTGAGTTTTAAGCCATAGCTTCAGGGGAGATCAACTTCGCTACTAGGCACTTCACTTATGTACTCTTTCGGGAGCAATTTCGCCTGCATTACTGCCCTTCTGATCATCACTAACAGTTGCCATCTGAACTGCAGTAGCGGAAGTCTGCTTCTGCCCCACATGGGTAGAGCCATTGTTAGCTGCCTTCTTCAGTCCTATATTTTTTTTAGCTTGCTCAGCCCAACCAACAAGTCCTTCTTGCAAATTTTCATCAAATATAGCCTTGCTAAATGAACTTCCCATCTTCATTTCAGAAGTACAACAACAAAAAGCTTTATCAGTCTAACTGGAATTATCATATATATAAATATCAGAATTTACAGAATTATTATCCTAACTCACCAGTGTGACAAGTGCATAAAGTGGTAGGGTACTATAGCTGCAAAGAAACTGAACAAACACCCTGAAATTGCAAATTAGCCACATTAGAATATGTCAATAAGTTTTTGTGTAAACATATAGAATTACAGAGAAGAAATTTTACCCAATGACAAGCCTTGGAATGATGAAACCGATTCGTCCCATGATGCAGGAGTCAAAACCATATTGAATCTGTAATATAATGTCCAATGTTTCAGAATTAAGTTTGTTATGTGAATTGAGAGATGGAAGTAGATTAGCCATCTCAGAACACAGTCTTACCCAAATCCAGAAGAAAACTGCAATTTCAAAAGAGTTTTGGAATAGTATGACATGAATGAGCACGAGAACGAGGCGTGGCCTGTGAAACCAGAAGTGATGATCTGAAGGTTTAACTACCAAGTCTCCTTCAATGGCTACATGTTTATCAGCAACCTCATGGGCCATTTGGCTGATTACATGCTCTAGCTTTGTGCCTACAGCAAGTAGAAGCTGGAAACAGAGAAAAACAGAAACAGAACAGCAGTTACGTTTCTTTGCTTGCAAGATAACCTAGTCTCAATCATATGATTGAGAATATTTTCTATTAGGATTTGAATATATGTGTATAAATACTGAAAGTTCTCAGTTATGGACTTCAAATGTACAACTTTCACTAATCAGAGTTAACTCTTCTATGTGAGATTCAATTAGGTGGTCCAAAATTTGGAGATCACTTACAATGACAGGAATGAAGGCTATCCAGAAATAGGCATGCCAACCTGCAAAGGAACATAAGAATTATGCCTCTACTGTCAGGTCCCCAATGACATTAGACTATGAAAAAACAGCATGATGTGCAAAGTTAATGTGAAAATAACTTACCGTGAACATTGAGCAAGAGGAAAAGGACTACAAACAACCAAAGATACCAGCTGCCAGAATGCAATCAACAACCAATTTGTAAGGTTAACCCTCTAACAAGAATCAAATTTGGAAAATCTAGAAAGTCTTGAAAGAATTTCGCTAACCTTATTCCAACAACTTTCTTGAAATCGGCTTCAAGGGCACGCACCATGTACCTGTGAAAGTCAAATTTTGGGTTTCCCCTGCAATGATTCTGCAGAAAACTTAATTAAAACTAATGAAAGGAACTTGAAGGAAGTGGAAAAATTAAGAAATCATATTTGAATTTGAGGTCTATTTGCTAGTTAACTTACCTTAATGAAGCCTAATCTCAGAGTGGTATAATCTGATTTGTTTACAGATCCATAAAACTGCTTGAAAAATGAGTGCTGAAAAGTAAATGTGATAATGCCTTGCATCAATAAGCTGCCTTCTATAACTTCTTTAGTTTCAACGAATTTTGAGAACCCACTGCAAATGACTTACCAACCAACCTAGAAAAGCACTGTTTCCCACACCTCGAAAGCGATTCTTGATGAACTCATGCTCATGGACAAATGTATACCTTGTTTTAAGAGCTGCACAAGTAGCATAGACCAGCATATTAAGCAGAAATTCATACGAAAGCAGTTATAATTTAAGCAACGGTATGTTAGAATGAAATTTTTTTCTTTTTTAACCTTCTGTATCATATTCCTCTTTTGAAACAGAATCCTCCCAGTGTTTCCATTGACGAATCTGAATGATGGAGGACTTAAATATTATTACCAATAATTCTTGAAGCTTTTTGAAAATTAAGAAGCTCTAAGGAATGCCAAATAAACTTACCTTTGCTCCTCCAAAAAGAATGGTTAGCGCACAGAAAGTCACGTGTGAAACAGCTAGGACAAAGATGAAAATGTGAAGATGGTGCAATGCTGTGTTAGATAACAAAGGGGCCTTTCCCTGTCAATTAAACAAAGGAAAAAGAAACTTTTAAGATGTTGCAATTCTGAAATGGTTGTGCACCCAGAACAGGAGACTTAATCGCACCCTTGACGAAGACTTAATCACATAGCTAAAATTTATAATTACTTTGAGATCAATTGATTGACAGTTCAGTTGGATTGGTGAAACTTAATCATATAAGTATATATTCTATTTACAGGTCCTTGACATCATAGACTATTAGCAACATTCTTTTTCATTGAAATAATGCCCTGCAACACAACACTAGAAAAGGAATAACAGATTTCAATGGAGAGTATCTGGTGTCAGAGACCTTAATTTGTTCTTTGAGACAGGATGGATGTTACAAAGCATGAGAGATGTTGGGTATGCATGAATATCCCACCTGAGTTGTCAAGGGCAAAATTGTGATAGAATTCGTATCGAAAGTGGATAATATCTTGAGTGACAGTGGGTTGGGCTATTAGATTAGGATGTCACGGGGACCTTGGTGCAATTTATTAATATAAATGGACATTTGAGGACAAGACTGAGTGTTATTTTCTTCATTTTCACCAACTAAATAATCAGTATTAAGCAATAATCATTTTCCATATTCTTCTTGGAAAATGAACTAAACCTTTTACAGAAAGTTTGGTAATATGGGATTAGAATAAATAATCAGTATTATGCACCATTAATTTGTCTTGGTTCTAAAACGTTAGGAGTCTCTACAAAAATGGTAATATCCATGAGTAGGAGCATTTTCATGGCTCAAAAAGAAAAAGAACAGCCAGCTGTTAGGTGGAACTACCGATAAATCTCTTTCATTTCTTTCTCCGAAAACACATGTACAAAGTGAAATGGCAGATGCAAACGTCGAACGATTCATGTGAGTGTCCAGATTCTGAGGAAGTCTGACCACAAATGTATCCTCAGGAATCCTTGAAACTAAATTAGTTATTCAAGGTAATTAAATTAATTCAACTCTTTTCTACTTGGATTAATAATAAGTGCTTAAACATGTCATGTGCAACATAATATATGTTAAAAAGCTGGTCAACTACTGGAACAAAACTTAATTCCTCAGATCAAAGGTAATCTATGCTCAATAATCAAAGATTGCATATTTACCTTATCAGCACTGCAGTACTCATTAGAACTACCAGAGGCCTCGGCCAGAAGCCGACGGCCGGTGCCATGAGGGGAAATGAAGGAGAAGAAGGAGGATTGATAATGGGCAGTAGTTGAAGCATTATTATTTTCTTCAGGTTTGTCGCAAGGCATCCATTTATCAGCTAAGTCTTTTGGAATGCAGATTTTGGCAATACTGCTTTGAAACACTGTGAGTAACAGTGAAATGAACCCCAACAACATCAACTCTGCATGACCCACCAAACATCACCATTAAAACCAAACATACATGAAAATTATCAAGCTCAAACATCAAAATAATACACACACACACACACACACACACACACACACCTTCTTTGATCTTTTGCAAGGCTTCGAAAAGAGGCTTCTGCTTCTTTTTCTTCAGAAACTGCATGGGCAAAGATAAATTAATAGATTGAAATTGACCATGAATATATGAGAAAGAGATGACAGATTGATAAACACGCCTTGCCAAGATAATGGATGAGGCGTTCAACGAAGAGAGAAATGACGACGATGACAGTGCAAACTACAGCAACAACCCACGTCGGAGTGTACTCCAAGGTTGTTCCTCCTTCTGTCATGACTTGTGTCTCTCAACTTCTGTTTTGTGTTTTCCTAAGAACACAATATCTAACTCCTGTCTTGCAAGAATATTGCAAGAGTTGTTTCAGAAATTCAGAAGTTGTTGAGCAAGAGAATATAATATATATTTATATAACCAGAGAAGGTGCCATCTGAGTCCGCGGTTTCATTCCAACGAATTGATTTTTGAAAAGGAGTTCTACTTCAATGGTTTGATTTTTTAAATTTATTTGCAAATCATTTGATGGACCTAGTTATGATTTCAAGGAAAATAAATAAATGGCGGTGCTTTTGGAGAATTAATTTTTAAAAGCATATTTGCTCCACAAGTTTGAGACGGGAAAATATTATTCAACATGAAAAATCACGTTCACATTAAAAAAACAGATATTTATTTATCAGTGGGATAACAACACGTCCACATAGTTACCATATATGAGCCATTTTGTTAGCAACATTTTTGGTTTATCAAATTAAATATAATTTATTTTAAATTTAAATCATTTAATTATATAATAATGTTTTATTTAATTAATTGATTTTTTTCTATGTTTTTGGAGAGTTTGTCACCAACATCCATAGTATTAGAAAAAAAAAATATTAAACATGAAAAATCATATTAAAAAATATATAATTTAACTAGTAGTATCGGATACAAGTATGAGACAGGGAAAAAATATTAAACAGAAAAAAAAAAAAAAAAAAAAAAGGTCAAAAAAGAAGAAGAAAAAGTATACAGTGAAGTATTGGCTGTGCGTGTACATTGAATGCAATGTTAATTGATAGGCATATTAAATGGCGTCATTGACCAGCCAAAAATTGGCTCTTTCTTTCAAGTCATGCATCAAATTTATTAGGAACCGCGTTCCATAATTTGGAAGCTTCTGATACCAACTTTCAACCTACACACGGGCATTACAATCACAATATCTTCCATTCCTTGCTTCGTGTTGGGTTCTTACTTCATTTTTTCTTTATTTTAAAGATAAAGTAGCCTTGCCACGGGGTTTACTTTACAGTTTATTATTATTATTATTATATCAACATCTTTGAAATTGTTTTCTCCTCCCAATTTTAGAAGCGTAATTTTAACCCTTCAAGTAAAGACTTCAATTAAATAAAGTTGTCTCAAATAACTAGAGATGAAATGATCTCATTTAATTTAACTTGAATTTATTACTCATTTCAAATTAGTTAATTTTGAACTAAAACTCTAATTATGACTAAAATTAATTAATTTATTTATTTGATAATATATTTATTTAAATATTAGTTTTTGGAAAACTTTTTTTTTATTTTTTGTCGGAAAAAAAAAAACTATTGAATCAAAGTAAATATAGATACAATGGACAACAATATTTCTTGACTTTGTTAGTTGAATCCTTCTTTAACTTGTTTTGACTCTTTCTTGGCTTTCTAATAATAAAATAACAAGTGATTTGCTTCTCACCCCATTTGATATTTTAAATATACAGAGATTTGGTTTCCATTTTTCTTACTTGGAAGCAAATTAAGCAAGCATTCACATAACATTAACATCATGAGGCCACTTAGTCAGATTGTGATTAGACACCTAATTTATAATTAATTACAATCCAATCTGCAAAAAATCTTCAGTGAACTTGACCAAATAGTTGATTTCACGACTTGATGAGACAGAAAAGGCTATCACGTCACATGCCTGCATGGCTTCGTTTAGTGTGAACATAACATAATGGCCAATGAACATATTCTCGTTCAAGGTTTTCTTAAATCATAAACTCTCACTATCAAAATTTAAAAAATTAAGAATATTTAATTAAAATCAAAAAAATATTTTTATTTTTAATATAAAAATTTAAAATAAATTAATAATTAATAAAAAATTTAAAAAATAAAATAAAAATTTTTAAAAATAATTATTGGCACCCTGAGACTTATTAGGTGATCAAAGAATAATCATCTGATTTTATTAACAGTCAGATTCAATCGTTTGATAGCTGAGACGATCAAATTTGATTACCAAAAATCTGGTAGAAACGACTAAATCTAATCATTTTTGTCATTTAAAATAGTTGAAAACGACCGAAGTCAAATATTTCGACCATTTTCGGCCTTCTCCGATAATGAAGGAGGCCAAATTTGACCATTTCTGTCAGATTTGACCGCCTCCACCATTGAAACGGTCAAATCCGACCTTCAATGAAATCAGATGATCATTTAATCACTTGATGAGGTTAATGTTCACCATCACCACCAATGACGATGACTATTTTTCTAAATATTTATTATATATTTTAAATTTTAATTAATTTATTAAACTTTTATAATTATTTTATGCCAAGGACATATTCCCACCCATAGTTTGAGGCGGGGACAAAATGTCACCCACTAATTTTTAAATGCCTAGATTCCCCCCTTCATCAAATTTTCATCCAATTTTATTAATGTATTTTATGAAATGATAAAAATACTCTTATTAATTAAAATTTATAATAAAATATAAAATAATATTTAAATATATATAAAAATATATTTAAAATTATAAAAAAATTTAAAATTTTTTATAAAATTATAAAAAATATTTAAATTTAAAAAATGAAAAACCACCCACCATCACCGTGCTAACGGCAATGGTCGCAGCAAATAGCACCAGGTGGCCCTTCCGGCCATCTGGTTCCAAGGGAGGCTAGATCTAGCCTCCCGAATTAACAGAGGCGGCCAGATTTGGCCACCTTCTCTTTTGACAGAGGGTCGACCACTTGGTGCTATTTGCTATGATCATTGCTGTCGGGACAACGGC
Source organism: Anacardium occidentale (assembly GCA_026122585.1). Lineage (NCBI taxonomy): Eukaryota > Viridiplantae > Streptophyta > Magnoliopsida > Sapindales > Anacardiaceae > Anacardium > Anacardium occidentale. The sequence continues at coordinate 60,269 of JAJEJH010000043.1, forward strand.
GGTGGCTGGTTTTTTTTTTTTAATTTAAATATTTTTTATAATTTTATAAAATTTTTAATATATTTTTATATTATTTTATAATATTATAAATTTTAACTTTAAAATGATAAAATTACCCCTTAACTTACTGTTAGCTGTTAGATTTAACAGTTAACGGGTGAGATTTCAAGTTTTTTTAATTTAGGGAATGAAATTTTGTCCTTGCCTCAAACGATAAGTGGAAACATGTCCTTTGGCCATTATTTTAATATTATTTATATTAAATTTTAATTTAATATTAATATTATTGATTTTTATATAAAATATTTTATTATTTAAAAAAAATGATGAGTATTTAGTTTTTTAAACTTTTATGAAAGAGCTCGTCGTTTAAGGAAACCTTGGTTGGGAATGAACATTTGGCCTAACACAATTTCACAAACTGCTGCCAGTCGCTGTTTAATGCACTGGTTCCTTCCTCAGCTAAATTCCAACTCGAATTTTTCTTCCCAACAGTGTTGAATTCGAATCAAACTTAAGTCTTCAAGTCTAATTTATTGGATCACAGATATACCTTCCCTAGAGAGACTTGATATTAATTTCAGAATAATGGTGGTTGAATATTTCAAACATTTACGGATGTAAGATGTAGAAAGTTGAGCCGTGCTTGGTGAGCAATTAATAAGAATTGTAGAGGCCAACAAGCATTCAGAGAGCAAGTTCAAATTGTTTGGGCTTCATTAGATCATTAATCTTGCCACTCATTAAGGAAGTGGCAGACAGGCTGTTGAGTTTTTCTTCTTATTGACTGATCATTCCATTCATTCATTACGTTGAAAGATCCCAAAACAACCTAAGGAATATGCCTTCGGAAATGATGGATGAACAAATTCGAGATTGAACAATGGCAAATACACCAGAACCCAGTAATTAAAATTACTTTGACAGTTTAATCCTTCAGCTTTTGACTCTTTTCGGGTTCTAACATTGTTGTTAGTTCCTGATTAATATCAGTTATTTACAAAGTGAATTGATAACTACTGATTATTACCTTTACAAAATTAAAATTATAGATGGAAGATGACACAGTCCACTTGGAATTAATTTTACAAGAGAGATGTTAACTAAGTTGACTTGGAAAATATCAAGTCTTCTTCTACGTCATAACAGGACTCGGAATTCAGACGCTGTCGCTACGTATGCGCAGAACATGTCTACTCTCGAACTGCCTCACATGCCCTTCATCATCGGCGTTAATAAGTAAACTTACACGGCAGATTGATAATGAAACTGACATCACCTGTCTGGCGTCTGGTATAGAATGATAAATAGACATTGGGCTTAGTTGAGGCTAGTTAGCGCGCAATGGGCTTGGAATTAGGCTTGAAGGTAGTCGCGAGATGCCCAAAATATGCCAGTACTTATAACTTCCTAGTTGTTGTGTTGAGTCTTCCCATTGGCCATGCAACCTCTCTAACGTCTTTTACCCATAACGTTTACGATTCCTTTTAAGGTCATGAAAATTAACAAAAAATGACTAAAATGGGAGTATACGTTGGCTTAGTCCAAGAGAAGTATGGGAAATATCCTTTAGAAGGTAATGTCAAGACACGTCGAAGTATCTGCTTCACATAATGCTTTTTCTATACGCAAAAGACTGGCATGAGATAAGGATTTGAAAGGGATTGCTTTGTTATTCTTTTTATAGTGAACATTAGATTAGCCTTTACGTGTTTGGATCATAACCTTGCAGAAGGGTTTTTTTGTCGGCTGGAAATTGAAATAGAGAAAGGAAGAAATTAGTATGGCAATTTGCAGTTGATGGAGAGACTTTGGTTTGGTTGCAATCTAGTCATTTTCTTGAAGGGCGAAAACGACCGAACAACATAAAGAAACCTATCAAATCATACTGTTATTAAATGGAACTGAAATATTTTCAAAGGAAGATTATAATAAGATCATGTTTTCAAGTGTTAATGAGTCATTAGAAATGTTACCCTTTAACGATAGGGTAATTGTTACGTGTAAAGAAGGGTGAGAGGAGAGTGCATGAATTCTAGGCATCAATTTATAGTTATTATATTGGAATTGGACAATCCGAAAAATAAGTGCGACCTGTGATGGCACCAAATGTCAAAAACTGGCGCATTCCTTTCCCCACTTGAGTTCAAACTAACATTAATTTCCGGCTCTTCTTCTTCTTCTTCTTCTTCTTCTTCTTCTTCTATACATACTTTTCATCAACATAGACATCATGATTTATCAAGCAAAACCAAAACTCCAGTTTAATTAGATATAATATAATAAAGCGATTAGAAAAATAAATGAATCAGACAGTGCCGTCTTGCCTTGATATCTTGCAAAGCTACAAGTTTACACGTTAACATCGATAACATAAGCTTTGTCGATGAATTAAGATCCGTTAATAACATGTATTATAGGACGGCAAAGCACTTGTGGCTGTGGGTTGGAATATTAGACCTTTGTCCTGTTAAAAATTTGTTTTATATGAGTTAATATTAATTATAATTTTCGTTTAATAAAATCAAAAATTAAACACTCTAATAATTGTTTATGAATAAAATTATAAAACTAACACATTCGATAAATTATGGTGTGAAAATATGGTAGGGCGAGGGTTTTTAAACCTTTGAAAAGGTTTAATAATCTTGAATAAATTAATTAGATTTTCAGAGACTTTACAAATTCAAAAACATAACTTACTTTGTAACCCTATTTTATTTTATGTGTGATTATGGTTGCAATCCAGTTGAAGCATGACAATGCTTCCAATAAAATTAAAGGGTATATGATATTTTCGAAGGGCCCATCGGCTTTGATTCGAGAACAATTTGCTTTTGGAATTTTTAAAAATCAGCGAATCTCCACCGCTATCTTGAAGGGCCACTCTTTACTCAAAATTGTTTCTAGAAACAATTTTTGCTTTCGGAAATTGGGTTGTAAAAATCAACTCATATGACTTTATATGATTAAATATTCATAAATCTTGCTAAAGGGTACATGTTATTTTCAAGGGGCCCACATGCTTTCATTTCTTATTGAGTGTCACCACTTTGATTCCGTGGTTGATCAATTACAAGTGCTAATTCTTCTCTTTCCACGAAAATATGTGCTTAATTAAGGCCTATTACCATTCATGGTTTCCTACAAAGACAAAGACATCGTACCTTTTAATTTTTAAAATTTAAATATTTATTTATTTATTTAAATTAATAATTTAATTTTAATGATTAAAAATATTTTTATTATTTTAATAAAAATTTTATAAAAGAATAAAATAAAATTTATACAAATAATAAAAATATATAATATTATGTAAATATTAAAAAATTTTAAAAATATAAAAATAACCATCATTATTGATGATTGTTAATAATAGAATCATATAGTTGAAAATGGTTACTTAGTCTAACTGTCCCGTTTGATAAAGCTAGTCAACTTGATCACCTTCTATTGCCAAATAACATAACAAAAAAGATAAAAAATTATCGACCTTAATCCCACTAATTGTTTTTACCCTTAGTCATTGGTAGAAACAATCAACTATCAACTAAGAGATATTTAAATTTGATTGTCTTTGACAAATAAAGAACTAGATTTAATCATCTCAAACAAACGAGACAATCAAATCTGACGGTCATCATTGTTAGTGGCAGTTATTGTCTTTTTAATATTTTTTTAAAAAATCAAATCTTTTAAAATTTTGTTATAATTTTATTATAATTGTTTGTTTTTTTTTTAATGAGAGTAATTTAATTATTTTATCAAAAGTGTTACAAGATTTAGATAAAAAATAATTAATAGATGAATATTTAAAATTTTAAAAGTTAAAGAATAAAAATTAACCCTGGGCAGGAATTAGTCCTTTGGCTACTACTTAATTCAATTTGGATAAAATTACAATGCTTAGAAATATTAATTTATCACTTTTTTTTTATTAAAATGATTAAATTTTATATTTTTTGTAAGGAAAATTAGATTTTCAAATTTTTTTATGAAACGAATTAAATTTTCAGTTTTTTTAATAAAATTGAACCTTTTTATTAATTTATATTAAAGGTGTCAAATAAATATAATTATTAATTATTTGTTTTGTTTTGTTTTATTTTAAAAATAAGATAATTAGTTTAATATATTTAATTAAAAATAATAAAATTTTAATTATTTCAAAAAAAGTTTTAAAAATTCAAAAATTAATCTTTATAATAAATAAACAAAGTTTAATTTCTTAAAAAAAAAAAAAAAAAGACACTGTGATATCCCCTTGTGATAAATTTGCTTCACATTATTGTGAGTAATTAAATCAAGTAAAAAACATTTAAAAAAAAGAAGAAGATAGATATAAATAAGAGTGCTTCTAGAAGGATAAGGTATCCTTTTTTCTTGTTGGTCCCTACTTACGTGGCCATTTAAGAAGTAGGCAGTCTAGTGGGCTCTCTCTTATTGACAATATAGAATTAATATATATGAAGTACTATTCCAAATTCACATCTTAATTTTTCTAATAGGAATTTAAATTAATTTTTTATAAGATAGAAAAAAATGTAGATATACCAGAAAATAAATTTTTGAGAGAAATCATTAATATTGAATACAAAAAACTTAAAACTCTAGCCTCCCTCTTTACCATTAAAATTTGTATAAACTTCCAAACAATATATATATATATATATTCACAGTAAAACAGTACAACATTTTATAAAGGCCAAAGGACAATTTCCCACCCATAGTTTGAGGCGGGGACAAAGTCCCACCCGCAAGTTTTCAAAAGCCCGGTCTCTCACCCTTGGACCAAAATTCAAACTTATTTTATAATTTTTTAAATAAAATAACTAAAATACCCTTTAATAAATAAAAATTAAAAATAAAATTAAAAAATAATTTTTAAATATAAAAAATTAAAAAATATATTAAAAATTTAAAAAAAATTTAAAAATTTAAAAAAAATTTTAAAAATTTTTAAAAAATCAACTGGCCACAGCCACCGATGCCGGCGGTGGTGGCCATTGATAACAGCACCAGTTGGCCGCCTCCGGCCACCTGGTTCCAAGGGAGGCCAGATCTGGCCGCCTCCAGTTTTGGAGGAGGAGGCCAGATCTGGCCTTCTCCCCCGACAAACGTGGCCGAAAACGGCCGTTGGGACCAATATCGGTCCTCTTCGACCGTTTCCGGTGGCCAGATCTGGCGGAGGTGGCCAGATCTAGCCGCCTCCTTTAAAACAGGAGGCGGCCGATCTGGCCGCCTCCACCCAACGGGGAAGTCCGATCTGGCCTCCCCTGGAACCAGGTGGTCGGAGACGGCCACCTGGTGCTGTTATCAACGGTCACCGCCGCCGGCATCGGCGGCTGTGGCCAGTTGATTTTTTAAAATTTTTTAAAATTTTTAAATTTTTTTAAATTTATATAATTTTTTTATTTTATAAAATTTTAATCATAAAATGATAAAATTGCCCCTGAAATATTACTGTTTACTATTTTATTTAATATTAAATTATTTCCATGGGTGAGAGACCGGACTTTTGAAAACTTGCGGGTGGAACTTTGTCCCCGCCTCAAACTATGGGTGGGAAATTGTCCTTTGGCCTTTTATAAAATGTTACTTGAAATATATATTTTGTTATTGAAACGATAATTCTACAGTTGCCTTCACATGTTCTAGAATCCAAGGCACTATATTTATTAATATAAAGAAAATTAGATGAGGACTTAGAACCCATCTAAAGTTAAATTTTTTGTGATTGAAATTGACTCGTATGCATGAATGAAGTAGACTTGGGAAGAGAACATTTGAGTAAACGCCAACAGGTAGGATGACCCCTCAACCAATTATTCTCAACCTCACAAACTATGTTAATATAATTCTACCCAATAGAAAGTCCCTCATGCTTCAACTTTTGCTTACTTGGAAGGCTGATGCAGAAATTTATGTATATGTATATATAATATAACATGTGAGTTGGAGCTGTGGCCGCCATTAATTTAGTCGAGTTTAATGTGGAAGTTTCATCAATCCTTAGGCATCAATCAAGCTTGATTCAGTGTACTTGCAGGTCAATCACGGCGCCAAATTCATCACATTAATTCATTTCGGCTTTCAATTTTGAGGTGTAAAATCAATTTAGAAATTGTAGCCGAAGTATCCCCTAATGGCTTTTGATACAAGAGAAAAGTCTTAATCTTTTTAGAAAACTTAATTCATTTAGTGATCAAATTCTATTTAGAAGGATGATCAAGTTTCCTCAAACAGCTTGTTTTTTTTTTTTTTTTCCCTTCAAAGAAAAGAGTATGAATTCAAAACCTTGTTTAAATTCTTAATTTACGATAATAATTATAAAATCAGTTATTAAATTCAAAGTATTATCTGGTTGGATTGACATTTCCAATGCCCATCCTTACTAGGAGTCAAAGCAAAGAAAACAACTTGTTGCCCACAGGGATGCCTTCTAGTTCTAGAAGTTTAACAGCATGTTTCCATGTCATAGCCATGCTTTTTCAACATGGATCTGCACTTTAATGGTTCGGCAGCTTTAGCCGCATGCGTTATCAAATTTCCTCATCTAAATATAATAAAACAAATAATTTTAAATTAAAAATAAAATAATACTTAATCATATATTATTTTTTTATTCATTATAAATATGTAATATTATTTTTTTATAATATTATACAAAATTACGATTAAGATAAAAAAACCTCATTTATCAAATCACATTATAATTACACTATTAATATTCATTTTATGAGAGTTGATGTGTTATTATATGGCTTTTTAATATGAATTTGTAATGTAAATTGAAATTAGGTTGGATAGGTAGGATTTGCTTTTTGAACTTGTTGTGGAAAATTGATAAAGTGATGGATACAAAGAGTAAAGAGAAGAAGAGGCTTGATGTAAAGAAAACCAACTAAATAAGAAAGTGCTTTTGTAAATTACTTATGGCAGCTTCTTATTGTTGAGTATTGAGTGGATTTTTACCTGAACAAGATTTTGAACCATAACTTATCATGCCATGGTATTTACTTATAAACTTTGCAATTTAAAAGATTTTAGTTGTTTAAAAATTTAAAAATTATCTAATTAATCTTTTGGTTATCATTTTCAAATGTGATTGGGGGATCACGGATTGCAAAAGCGAGTTAGCCTTGCCATTTCTCTAATATTTTGTAAAGAAAGATTAAATAACCCGAAATGTACACAACCCTATGCTAATCCAATCCCCAACCGCAGGTCAAGCTCATGGTCTCTCTCTCTCCCTCTCTCTCTTCTGTGTCTTGATTATATATACATGCCATCATATATTGGCACCCTCATCCTTCTAAAACTTAAATACTCAATTCATGATCCTCCTTCATTCTCACTAGCATATATATTTCCTTTCTCTTGTTAAAATTTCTTGTTGGTTACATATATTTTTCTTTTCTTCAAAATGACGGAACTTGCAGACAGGAGCTTGATTCCAGGCCTGCCTGATGAGATAGCCATGGAATGTTTAATAAGAGTTCCTTATAAATTCCATTCCAATATGAAATCAGTTTGTCACACTTGGCAAAACTTGTTCTCTAGCCTTTCATTTTATCAGGAAAGGATCAATTCTGGCACTGCTGAACAACTGGTCTGCCAAATCCAGCCTCTTCCTTCTCCCTGTCGACCCTTTGAGGAAGAAAAAGAAGAAGATTCAACTCTTTTTGTTTCTGAGTTTCCAAAAATCGGAAACGTCAAGAAAGAAGATGAAGACCAACAACAAGACCACCGACATCATCATCAACAACAAGTTCAAGAGATTAACAACACCCCACTTCAATATGGTCTGAGTGTTTACAACTGCAACAATCAAACATGGCAAAGGATAAGGCCAAACTTTGGTTCAGGTAATAGTAAAACATGGGGAGTTCCAATGTTTTGTCAGTGTGTTACACTTCAATCTTGTGGAAAGCTTTTGCTTTTAGGTGGTTGGGACCCTACAACACTTGAACCGGTCCCTGATGTGTATGTTCTTGACATGGTTAAAGGCCCCAGTTGGAGGCGTGCGGCCCCTATGTTAGTTGCCCGTTCTTTCTTTGCTTGTGCTGTGGTTGGGGGGAATAAAGTTTATGTGGCAGGAGGGCATGACAATCAGAAGAATGCTTTGAAATCAGCAGAAGTTTATGATGTGGACGCTGATGAATGGAGGATGTTGCCTGGAATGGAAGAGGAAAGAGATGAATGTCAAGGGATGTCTTGGGATGGTGATGACAGATTCTGGGTTGTGAGTGGTTATGGCACTGAAAGCCAAGGGAGATTCAGGTCTGATGCTGAGTGTTATGATCCTGAAACCGGGATTTGGTCTAAAATTGCAGGAGTTTGGCCATTTCCTAGTAGTAGCCCCAGAGGCACAACTACTCCAATTGCTTCCAATAATAGTAGCAGGGGAAAGCAATGTCAGTGGCTGTGGTTCTTGACAAAAGAGCAACTAATATTGCCGCAACAACAACATGGAGAAGTAAATTTACTTACAAAAGAGTATGAAGACGAGGAGAGGAAATGGAAATTGGTGAGTTCAATTGATGGACTTCCCAATACCATAAATGGGACATCTCCATGTGTTAGTGTGACATGGCTTGGAGATTGTGCCAAAAGTAATAAAAACTGTCAGCAGAGGGTGTTTGTGATGACTGGAAATGGAAGTAGAAGGGCATCATCGGCTGAATCAACATGCCGTGATTGTGAAGGAGAGGGGGCTTTCATAATGGAGAGAGATTATAAGAATGGTAAGACAAAGTGGACTCATGTACACATGCCTGCTGGCTTTTCTGGCTTCCCATACTCCGCTTCTCACATCCTCATCTGAAAACTTGAGAAGACTTTTTGGTTTGTTTTAGTAAGTGAGAATTAAGACTGATAAAGAGACTTAAAAGTTAGATTAGCAGTAAATTATAGCATCTGGGTGTCCTTTTGTGAAGATGAGGAGATGCAATATATAATTATAGTTTTGTGACTTAGTTGGAGATGGAGCCTCTGTTGGCACTTTTTCTTTTCAATTATTGAGCCATGTAGTTGACTGTTGTCGGTTTGATAATCTATAATTATCTATTAAAATGAACTCGGACATTAATTCCGGGTACCATGTGCTAATGTCTTTATCTTTGTTTAGAAAATCATCTTTTGGCTAAGAAAATGCTAACTTTTAATCAAGTTTGAGCTGCGTATCTTTCATGTAATAATGGCATTTTTGCTTCACATTGGTTTTGACTGAACAATTTGGGTTGCAAGGAGCAGAAAGTACTTCTATTTTGTCATACACACTTGTATTGCTTTATTGTCACACACTTACCTTGATGTTCACCACTTTAACAATCCTCCAACCAAACAAGTTAACTCTCTTTTGCAATGGCCAGACACCAAATGTTGTGCCCTAAAATTGACGTAATAGCAGGAATAGGATTGAGATGGGATACCAAATTTTCATTATTTACCAGATGAAAACCATAATAGTTACAAAAGACCAGCAGCACTCAAACTAGTAAACTACCAAATCTAAATGGGATATTTTGTATTTATCTTACAACATGAATATTTTTGGTGAGTTGTATGAACAACCAGAAAAGTTATTAAAAGAGAAAAGAATCACAATAAATATACTTTTCTGCACCTGAATTCAACAAATTCCAGGATGATGAACAGAGACACAAGCCAAGGGACGTCGGTATACTACCAGCATCACCATAAGATGTGCAGCGAGAACCGTGTACAAATTTCGATAATTTCCACTCAAAGGAGTTGCCAGTCATCCTCGTGTGCATTGCCCTCTGAATCATTCATGAGCACCACACCTAAGGAATCATCCTCCCGAACCACACTGGTATGATCAAAGACATCACCATGGTTGACAGGTTTTTTATGGGTTTGAGTTACAGTGAACAAGGGAGCACCATCTGATTCCTCAGCTAGCTTGGATGCCCGGCAGCAAAAATCATCAAAATCATCTGCCAACCAGAAAGGGGAAGAAAAAGCATGCTAAAATCAGGAAGAGCATGCTCCTAATTCAAAGTGACAACCCATACAAATTCAGTCAAGAGCAAAGCAAAGCAAACCTTTGTCCCGACAATAGAATCCTATTGCCAGAGATGGATCAATTGAGCCCAGATGAATGTGCCTTACAACACTGAAGCAAATATTCAATTGTTAAAGAAGAAAAAGAGGTAAAAAAGGACAAAAAACAAAGCAAAATCTAAAGAAAAGGTAAGAAGCCAAGAGTCCAGAAAATCACTTACTCACAGTGGTAAGACGAAGTGTCAACCTCTAAATTATTGCTGCTTACATTGACTACCTGACAACCAGCCATAATTAAATAAACTGCAGTTAGGATGATATTTGCCACAATCAACTCAGTAAAATAATATAAGATTATAATCAATGTTCAGCCACTACAGAAAAACTAACATCAAATGCACAATTCTATAAAATCAATACTGATGCATATCAATTATGCTTTCAGAAATCCTTATCACTTTACCATCCAGGTAACAAGTTAATACAAATGCATTAGGATACTTATTGATGAATTCCATCATCAATATGTGCTTAATATACATATAGTAACATTTAAAGTAAAAATTCAAGGACCAAGAGAGCACAATGTGAAGTAATTACAGGATAGTACACAGTATAACACGTATAATCTATTCCAGTAGTAATTCAATGCCTAAATTGGCAGAGCGTATAAATAAACTCTATTTGATCATTGTTTACTGCAAAATACATGGTAAAAGATATGCATGTCCAGAGAAAAATGAGTTATATCACAGTACTGAATTGTAAGGAAAGTCAATATTTTAAATCATTGCTTATACTGTACATAATCGACCATGCACGGAAATGAAAACCAAAGTTTTAACCAAAAAATTCGATTAAGAACACATACTAAGCAAAATTAAGAGCTTCTGTTGAAAGAAACAATCATGATAAGACACATCATGATTGTGGAAGGAAAGGATTGCAAATCAACTTCCTTAAAGCTTAAGTTGTTCGAAAAAAATGCAATTTCATCCTTCAAGGCAGCACAAAGGCTGCAGCAAGTGGCACATGAACATGAGCCACTTTACAGCACTACCCTAATGGCACTGATGAACATAGGGAATAAGTCCTTTCCTATAGTCATATAACTTTTAAGGGGGTGCTTTAAGTAATAGAGTGGCTTCACAGAGGGCAAAAAAGGACTCAAACCCATTATCCTTGCTCAAACATTTGTTAACAAATGATGTTGACCAACTCTCTCTAAAAGCTTGAGCAGTTTGGAAGAGACTAAATTTAATCTCTTAGAAACAGGGCAGAGCTACGCAATAAGTGGCAAACAGATACATGGTTCACAATGCCACCCATATAGCACCAGAAAGCTGGGAGCTGTCAGTCCTTCCCACACATATCCAATTTTTTAGGGGGCACTCTGACTAATAGGTTGGTTATTGGTCCCCATATGACAACATCCTGGGATAGAAAAACTAACAATTTGTGAAAATTATAATCACCGCCAAAATTATTTAATGCTCCCAATTAACTTTCAATGGTCCAATACATGCTATTTTAAAACTAAATTGAGTCATAGTTTTGTCAAGATTACCCTATAGCATAGCATAAATAAAAGTTTGACTTTGGTGGTAATAAGACCAACAAATCATCCAATGACAAAACCATCAACTAAACTCAAAATAAGGATTTCTTCTTTCATAACCTTGTTTTGATGATCTGTCATAGTTAAACATATTAAGTTAAAAATTAATTGAAGTTTTGAATTCTACAGCAAATTCTATGATTCAAGAACTTGCTTACAAGATTACAGCAAAGACTGACCATCCCAAGTCCAATGACAAGATGTACTTAGTATCTGAGAGGGTGGACACAAGTTTGTGAGCCTCAAATAAGCACTTACTTTGACCATCAATACATGACATATAATTTCTGTGTAAATTTTTGTTTCTACTGTTTGACTTGCATTTGTCCACATATTTCCAATTTCAAACAAATAGTTCCCCAAGCAATAACACATTTATAGATGTTTAAATACATTGGGAGCTAGTGAATCTGTAAAAAGAAACACTTAATCACCCTTTTTACTAGATAATCTTTTGCCCCTAAGATGTTCTCAAGAAAATCAAACAGTAAAGTCAATTCATGGACATGTTATCGCTGTCCAGTCATGTAAGCGGTCAGTGATTAAAAGCAATCAGGAATTTCTAGTGGGACATTGGTTTACTTGTAGATTCATCAATGCCAGAAGAGAAGAATATAAACAAATCACTTGACCAATGATGCTGTAAATGCCAATCTAATAATAGCCATTTAAGAATGCGATTAAAAATGATATCTATTTTAGTCAAATACTGAATTAGACACTTTACCGGCTGAACATCATGTGGATCAAGGTATAATGCGCTATCTTCCTGCACTCCAACAATGTAGGTTGAGGCACCAGGTTTCCCACCCATAATGCCAAGGCTCTGAGGGAAGTTGAATGTGCCCCGCAATGATGGAATGTACCTGAAAAGCGATTAAATAATTCTAACTCATTAATAAAAGTGGAAGAGGCTCAAAAGAACAAATTCCAAATTTATATTTTCCTACTTATTTCAGTTACAAATGTTCCACTGAGAACAGTTTGATTCTTTAAAATCCATAAATTTTAGTCATACTATTTGTGAAAAAGAAAAAATGTGAACAGAGAGAGTTCATAAGGTAAAAGTTATATCCAAATGTCTTTAAAGAATTTATTCTGTGTCTTTCCACCATCGAGGTCAATGTCTATAAAACTCACAGCACTTCAATAATTATTGCCAGCATCACTTTTATTCAGTGAATAAGACCAAAAATTTGCTATAAGGCCCTTGTAGAAGGATATTATGCACAGCTTCAATATTTTCATTTGGAAGCTCTTTGGCAATAGCTTTTACATATAGAAAACTAAACCAAATATGTGATATAGTAAATGAAGAACATCCTTACTTTACAATCTATTGATGAACAAGCACATTAATCAGCAAAACAGCTCACCAACCTATGGAGTCTACCTCAAAAATTGAACCAAAGAAACAAGTACTCCAATTCCAAGGTCCCTTCCAGCCAATAATCTACTTATAATGCTCACCATAACCCTCTACACAAGATTTTGAGTAAACTACTTTAGGAAAATCTAAGGGGAACAAGCAGCACAGTTCTTAGGGATATTTTGATGATAACTTTGGAAGCAGTTTAATAACTTATTTGTGACCCTGATTAGTTCTTTAATATCTCACATAAAAGGATGAAACAAAGAGTAAAATTGATCATGACTAATCCAATGGGTAAATATCAGAAAAATGTACAAACCTGGGGTTCACTTTTTCAAGTCCAAGAACCAAAGGAACAAGAAGAAGAATTGGGGTCCAGTCATGTTGCCCTTTTGAAAACTCGGAACAATGTTTAGAGGCATCTTCAACACAGACTACTGGAGCTCCACCACGCTCTCCATCTTCATCACCAGAAACCACATAGACAGCCATGGGAAGTGGCAGGCACTCAAGACCAGTTTCCTCTCTCTGAAAGCGAGCTAGAGATTCCCATGTCCGACACATGGCATATGGGCCCACCCATGATCCAGCAGCAAGACCATAAGTCTTTCCAGCTTGAAGCAGATTGTGAATAGAAAAATGTGATACCTCAGAGTCACCAAAATGGTGCAAGATCTCAATATATTCAAAGTCAAATGGCTGCAAAATAAACAAGGAAACGACATGAAAATAATCAGTATGCTAGAAAGATTGACAAGATTACCATCTGACCTTGTCTCTTGACAAATCTAGTTTAAATTTAATAGTTATCAGTAATTCAAATACAATCACAAAGTTGAACAATGGGGAATACGTGAAGTACCATTTATCTCACCTTTTGCGAAGGCTTTCTCCAAGATCTTCCCAACCAATGAAAAAGCAATGCCTGTTAACAGCAAAGTACAACAAGAGATAATAGCATGAGTTGTTGATGATTAACCCAAATTATAGTGATCATCTGAAAATGTTCTGTAGTAAGCCAAAAAGACCTGAGCAACAAGCATCTGACTGCTTCGAAGCATGCAACCCCAGCCTACATCACTTGTAAACTTTGAATCCCCAATAGCATCAAAACCTGCAGATGAATCATACAAACTCAACTGTTACACACCAAAGTTGATAAATTACATAGATACTTAGGAAGGGGAATGCTATGTCATACAAACCTTTACGATATGTTATCAGAATCCTTGATGAAAAATCTTGGTTAAATGCAACTAATCCATTGCTATTAGCTATATCGCTAGTAGAGTCTTCCTGCGCAATCTTATAGCAAACACCAAGAAGCCATATCTCACTAGTTGAGCTTATAATTCCAGTCCTGCCGGGCCCTAGTACACGATCATGTATTCTCCTCATTGAGCCAGCAGTCACTGCCCTCTTCACAGCTGCCGCCCACCCATTACTTTTACTATGACCTACCTTCTTTTCAGGAATCGATGACTTACTATAAGTTTCGAAGATTGAGAAAGCTGATGTTAAGAAGCCCGACAACAAAGAACCCTTAGATGTTTTAACGTCACCAGATCCTGGCTCTGAGCTGGACGATGTTGAAGCACTATTAGAAGTATCAACTACACTTTTAGAAGAACATTTTGATGCCACCACCTTCTCACGAAAACCCTTCATTACCTAGTCATGAATCAGCATATGGAAAAGCAATTGCCTCATAGAAGCAACCCCACGTTTTAAAATTTCACGTACAGCCAAATAGCCAACGAGGTTGCAAGATAAGCGCTAAATGAACAAGAGAACGAAAAACCTCATTAACAACATAAAAATTCCATAAAAAAATGCTCAAATTAATCAGTTCGCAGTTAAATCACGATTGTTTGAGTAATTACACAAATTAAATAAAACAAACCAACAAATGTTCAATTACCCACATAAAAAAATTAAAATAGAAAGCAAAAACATGCAATAAACAAAGTAAGATCTGCGATAATCGTAACAAGTTGGCACAGATATTTTGATTGAATCAATAAATTGATGTCATAATAATCAAGTACATTCGAATATGAATAAACATATAAAAAAATAATTATATATGTAAAGAGAGAGACAAAGATGGGTTACCAGAAGGAATCAACGATGGACGTGAGGTTCAACCTCAGCTGGAGAATTCTTGTCCTTCGAGTTGTAAGGCAACAAAAGCATAACAAACAGAAATAGAAACACGAAAACAAGTTGAACAACATAAGCAAAAACAAAAAACTTTAAATAATAATAATAATAAAAAAAGATTTTTAATTGATGTTAGATTTCTGACCCTGAGTTTAACTCGGTTTTACGGGCCAATTTTTGGTTAGCGGGAAGCCCAGCCCAACCCAGCCCATCTGGTAACTTCAAATGATATTCCTAATTTGTCCTCGGACGATTACTCTAGCCTTCCCTCAGCTTTGAAGTAATCACTATAGTCCCCAAAAAATTTAAAAAATTACAGTTTTCCAATATATTTGTTAAAACCGCTGGTCCGACCCAAAAGCAGGAGTCAGTCTAACCGGGACCCTGAGCCGTCAAAACCAAGTTTAGTTATTGGATTACGATGCACAACAATCCAACCATTAGAACCCTTTCAATCTATGGTTTGATCCAATCAAATTTGGATTTAGATTATATATTTGATAATTAATTATGTAATAGTATTTAAAATATTATTTTTAATAGTTATTTAAAAAATTTATTGATTGAACATTGATTAATCGATTTGACAAGAAGTTCAATTGGATTCATCCTTCATCAGAATAATATCCAATTTAACTCTGAAAACATTGTAACTAACTACCAATACTAACTATGATTTCGATGTTGCCCTTGATAGCAACAGAGTTCCGACATAAACATGTGAAATTTAATAGGGGGTCCAAAGCATTTATTGAAACCTCAGAGGAGGTATAGAAAATTAACCCTAAAATCTACAAGCCGATGGAGAGAAGTTGTCGGGGGATTTAATAAACTCAGAAACTTCCCTCGCAAACCCAACTCATAGAATCGTGAGATCTGTCTTCTCTCTTCAGGTAATTACTTTTTTATTTTTTCACGAGAAACATACTCTTCAGAATTGTAAGTGATTGTTTCCAAGTTGTCTTAACTTCTAATTTCAGTTCTACGCAGTTGTGGCGATGCCGGCTAACAAGAAGGTTTGTTTTACTTCTTTCTAACACTATATTGTTCTTGCTTCTTTGTGATGTGTGGCTCTATTCGTAACTTAAATTTGTTCTTGTTT
The DNA here is from genome assembly GCA_026122585.1 of Anacardium occidentale. NCBI lineage: Eukaryota > Viridiplantae > Streptophyta > Magnoliopsida > Sapindales > Anacardiaceae > Anacardium > Anacardium occidentale. The sequence goes on from JAJEJH010000043.1 coordinate 76,553, forward strand.
TGGACGAATATTGTCAGACTAATACTGAAATCATTAGCGATGTCTTTGAGAAGTTGATGCGCCGGATTGTACGCCCTGTTGAGTTTGAACTTCCGGATTACTTCATCAAGTCCAGGCCAACTCCCTACACATTCATTAAGCGCAGTATCCTTTTCAATTTTATGCTTTCGAGCTGTTTAGGGTCATATTATCTTGCTCTCACTAATACTATTAGATTAGCTTAGTTAGGTGTTTTCCACTGGAAAATCTATTGAATGGATTTTGAGAACATAAAATGAAAATTGAGACTGTAAATTTTTTATAATGTTGAAACTTGTTCCCATCTCTATCTTTCTTAGATGATCTTGTTTTCATATTTTGTGGAATTTTAGGTAGATGTTGTGTGGTTCAGTTTTTGGTGTTAGATACCACATCAAATGGGTTTTCACTGTTTTCATATTTAAAATACATTTTAAGGAAAACACTACTAGATTGGTTTGCAGATCTTGACAACACCAACTGTATCGAAATGTTATAAATTTTGTACCTGTTATACATTTCAAGCGTACCCATCACTGTATTTCTTGATGACTTTGGTTTTGTTGATGTTGACAAATTTAAGACATATATCTCACGAAGAGGATTAAGAAGCGTCTTGAGGATGATGGCATTTTCTGCTCTTGCACTGCATCGCCAGGTTCTTCTGGTGTTTGTGATAGAGATTGCCATTGTGGGTAAGAGATTTTTTCTTAGTAAATCATGTTATTTTTAGATGATGATGACTTGTAGGTTCAAAGAAGGTTGCAATTAGTTTTTATCTTTATTTCTGTTAAATTTCTTCTGGCTTCAATTTATTGTTCTTGAATTTGATTTTGTGTCTTGAAAGGAGAAGCATGCTTTGGATTTGGACTTATATCTATATTTTAAATCTTGGGGTTTACTACTTTCATGATTGGAATATATTATTGCATTTAGCTTGTCTAGGTAGTTGCATTCTGTTTCTTTTGGTGCCATTTCATGACAGATCTCATGCATTTAATGTGACCCGCATGCTGGTATGCGCTTGCCCAAGTTGCTATCCTGATCCCTGAACATGCCCTTGATATGCTTTCTAGAAACCAATATTTGGTTTACATTGGTTTTTTAGTTCCATGTAGGACTGGTTGTAAGACAGGCTAGGCTGAAGATTATAGCTTGAGTGAATGGATTTTTAGGGTTGTGACTTCATGCTGTACTATCTGCAAAAATGACACATTTTCATGATATGATTTTGTTTCTTGAAGATTTATCTAAATTATTTGGAGTTGGTTATTTGAGGTGAAAGGTTCCCATTGGCTTTTTGTAAGATTGTTTTGTTTGGAAATTTATTGGTAATGCTGTGTATGCTAGTTTTTTACATTCCATTTTTTAACTCAGATTCCATGCGTAAATTAATGGTTTCTAATCAGCAAAATTTAAAAAATGAAAAATTCTTTCTTTTTATGCAGGATGCTACTCTCAAGTTGCTCCTCAGGCTGCAAATGTGGGGATTCATGCCTTAACAAACCCTTCCAGCACCGAACTGTGAAGAAAATGAAATTAGTAAAGGTACAAATGTGTGACTTATCTTGAAGATTCTGAATCATGGTTCTTTTATCATCTATAAAAGAGTGGGATTTTTTGATTGAAGAAAAATAAGAGGGAGTGAGACGATCTATTGCCTATGAAAACTAATTCTTTTTGTAATTCATGTTGTCTCTAGTACCTATCTCCCATTTATTTTGGTCATTGTGACCAAGGTGTTACACATTGCAAATTAGCCTTCACATTCTTTTTCTATATATGCGCCTCACATGATATCCATTATTAATTTCACTTTCTAATGTTTTGCATTCTCTTTGGTGTCATTCCCTTTTCTGTTTGTTGATGTTACTTGTATCCACTCTCAAAACTTGAAGTTAAATAAGATGTTGCTTGTAGACCGAGAAATGTGGATCTGGAATTGTGGCAGATGAAGATATTAAACGAGGAGAGTTTGTAATTGAATATGTTGGAGAAGGTAACGTTTTAGTCATTTCTTATCACACTAAAATTACTTTCTGTATACTCGACTTTCACCACCTCTATAAGCCATTAATATATGCTACACTTTTCTTCAATGCAGTTATTGATGACAAAACATGTGAGGAAAGACTTTGGAAAATGAAACACCGTGGAGAGACTAATTTCTATTTGTGTGAGATCAATAGAGACATGGTTATTGATGCCACATACAAAGGAAACAAGTCAAGATACATCAACCATAGTTGCTGCCCCAATACTGAGATGCAGAAATGGTTCTTTACTGACCCCTTATTTCTAATTTATACTCATACTTCTTCGTTTGATATTTATGTCTTAATTTATCTTTTCTTTAGGATAATTGATGGTGAAACAAGAATAGGCATCTTTGCAACCCGTGACATAAAAAAGGGCGAACATCTGACCTATGATTATCAGTATGAGCACTTGCATCACTCTTGTTGCATATTTTACTCAGCATATTGGTAGCCTTTTGTTCTAAGCTGGCATCCTCTAGTATATCTTTTACAAAATTATAGTTTCATGCCAAATCATTACTGGCAGATGTAGTTGACTTCAAAAGTTTATTTGCTCAACTCTATCCCCTCATCTAACAAATTTAGCAGGTTTGTTCAATTTGGTGCAGATCAAGATTGTCATTGTGGAGCTATAGGCTGTAGGAGGAAGCTGGGGGTAAAACCTAGCAAGCCCAAGATATCTTCTGATGCAACATTAAAGTTTGTAGCCTGCCAGGTACCTATTTCTTCTCCCAAATTGAAAGCAATGTGATCTGCAATGTATATATGGGTTGCTGTTTGATAATATCTTATGCATGTTACATATTGGTGCTTGTTGAAGATGTCATTCAGAGACATTTTATTTATGTGCATCTTGTTTTACATGTAGTGGTGCATGCATATGTTCTTATAGTTAAGTTTTGTATTTTGGAAAAAAAAGGGAAAAGCTAACGGACAAAGACAAAGGACTAGCAGGGTGTGATACTTCACCATCTTAGCACGTAGCTACAGTATTACTGTTATAGCTTTTGGATATTTGTCATTCAATAACAGACATAATTCAAGTAGAATTAAATATTAGATTTATGAATGTCTTTTTCCCTCTTACAATTTTATACTGTAGATCAGTTTGCTTACATTAACTTCAAAATTTGATAACGGTAATATTTATTTTTCTGTTTCAATATATTAGTTGGACTGTTATTTTGAAGATAAATAATTTGGAGTATTGTCTTTAAATTTGCTGCATTTCGTTCTGTAGTGCAAAATGATTAGAGTCTAACCCAGATTTTTAACTGTCATGAAGTAGTCAAAACTGTGTAATGCATCCAAGACAGAGTTTTCTCGTGAAACTTAGTTACTTGTTTTTTATGTATGTTTCACCAAGAATTTCAAGTATATAGCTTTTGGTTATTTTATCATTTCCGATTAGTTGTTGTGTGAACTTGAACTGACTTTGGGTTATTATTTCAGATTTATCAGAATGGAGGTTTGCATACTGGTTAGTTAACTTTCCTGATTTCTAATTTATGTATTTGCTACTTTATCTTGTAATAGATCACATGTTTCACACTTGCCGGTTTCTTTTCAGGAAGTTCTCAATCTGCTCATAATCGAGTATGCCCGCAATGTTGCATTGGCAAAGTGATTAGATTATCTCGTCCACCTGATTGGTATTTTCAGAATTTTATTTCCCTTTGTCTGGATTATCTGATTTCCAGTGTTAGAATATAAAATGTATCAGACTTTAAGATATATCACTTTGTATGTTGAATGTAGCAAGTTTGGGGTGCATCTATCTTGTGCTTTTTAAATTTATCCTTTTTCAAATCCTTACAACCAATAGACGGAAGGAAAATATAATGAACTGAGGGGTGTTATATTCCCAACGTGATTGAAGATTTTGGTCGTTAAAAATTCTTGCAGCAAGGTGATGACTTTACAGGCCCATAAATTGGAACTAATCATGTGATGGGTTATTATGGAAATATAGGTTTTGGATTGAAATCTTTAATTTTAATAGTTTTCAGGGGTTCTTAAATGGAATATTTGTTCTAAAGTGTATTAGTATACCATTATATTTTCACTTCTAGCTTTCATTTTTGGAGGCCTTTTTTCTTTTCTAAGGTGTCCTTGAAGTTGGTTGAGTATAATATAACGTTAGCTGAAGTTTCTTGAAGCTGATTTTTTAACATATATTGAATTACTTCTGTTGTTAGGCTGTTTTTTTCCCTTTTCGTATGTGTCATTAGCTAGAGTTTGGCTAAAAAGTGTTGTGTTCAAATAGCTTTATTCATTATTATTCTGTTGAATTTTCTGCTCTTTGTATCAAATGTTGTAGTTATTTTGGGATTATCAGACGATTTGACAAGTACAGCAGACAACATACGGTAAGTGACTCTTTCTTCTATCTGCTATATATTTTAGAAGAGCATAATGGTCATATAAGAATTTATGGTGATGTAGATCATGTTTGAAGATGGTACTGTTGACTTTCTAGACATGTCTAAAGAAATTTGGGAAGTTGCAACTTTCTGATGTCATTGCAAGTGGTAAGCACAATTTTTAATTTTTCAATTCTGTTTTTTCATTCCTTTTCTCTTTTAATAAGTTGCTTAATTTTGACTGTATAACACATAATTATCTACGACTCAACGGATTCTATGGAAACAATTTTGTATTTTGATGATTTGTTCATTCATGTTATTGCTAAACTGATAGGATGAATTTTAGTATTTGAAAAATCATTGCAGTACAACTCATAATCCAAATTAAATATGTTGAAACTTTCTGTTCCTGTTTCTGTCTCTTTTATATGAAGTTGGCATGTAGTTGTTGCCATAGGACTCTCTTACTCGTATGGATAGCTTTTGCTTTCAACAAAGTATTTAACATCATGAGCTTTGAACAGAACTGCAACCAATGGGATAAAGTTTCTCGCATATAAGCTGTGCCTGTGTTCTGAAATTGTTATCAGCAATTTTACTTTTCACTGAGATGGAATATGGCAGCTTGGTTAAAATATAATGCTGTGAAGTTTGGTCAGCAAACTAAGACGTTCCAAAATTATAATTAGCTTATGATTTTGGTCAGCGGAGGTATTTTGACAAGATGCAATGGTATTGCAGGTAAAGCGTAACCGAAGCTGGCAATTCCTAGGTTCACCCTGGCTTGTACAAGTTATGAGTGAATAGAGCATTGTTGTGTTGTATTCGTATGTTGAAACCCCGGTCTACAATCAAAGATGTTGGAACGGGCTCACAAAGAGTTTGTAACAGATGTAATGTAAACTTTTCTTGACAAATATTTTTTGCGCTGTCAACAAAGAAATCACTGAACTGTATTAATCGATTCACATGATATCATAGAAATTGAGGAAGCAAGATGGGTGATGTGATGGGGTGGATTGTCTCATGTGTTGTATTGTATGGTGTTGTATTATTAATTGGGGGGTTTATAAAGGGGCATGGCGGCGTGGTTGGGTGAGCATACATACATTTCCAAGTCAAAAACAATTGAACCTCGATGGACCCCTGTAAGTGTATATGGTTTGGTTGGCGAGAAGGTGGATATAAGGAGAAGCAACGACAGGGAATGGACCCATGTTGGTGTTTGGTAAAGAGGTGGGAATAGATACATACTTCCATGTATATCATTTTGGATGGAAAACATACATTTTATTAGCGCAAAACACTATTTCCCGCCTCATCTCTATTTTTTTTTTTTTGTGTCTCTTAACTATAGTCAAACCTGAGTGGGTTTGTCGGCCCTTTTTGACACGTGTCTCTCACATCACCATTGCTTTTACATCATCAGCTCACCACCAATGTACTATTTACTTTGCCAAAAATCTAGGGTTCTTTGTGCTGCTTAGACAGCTAACAATCAATGACAGTGAAATATATTTTTTTATATATATTAAATCAAAGAAACTATATGCCTGTAGATGCATCTTCATCAATTGCTTTGGCTCCATATAAATCTTCTTTTGTCCCTTTTTGTGACTGTATTTTTCCTATTAGAGTCAACGTTTCAAACTAGTAGAGATATACATCGTACAAGTGATGAGAATCTTTGTAAGGGGTGGAATAGGTTTTTTAAATTTAATGGGCGAGAAAAGTTCTCTTGCCAAAATTTGGGGGAAAATAGTGTTCGGCCATATTATTTTTGTGTTCTATAACGTAAATGAAGAAAGAAAGAGACCTCACTCATAATAATTACAAAGTTCAATAAATCGTCTCCTGGATCGTGGGATGCGTGGTTGGTGGTGGCCCAATCTCTTATAGAAGGCTACTCGCCGTCACTCTCTCTCTTTCCCATTTCGTCTTCTTCTTCGGTTCAGAGATTTGAAATTTCACCTTCATTCTCTCCGTCGGCGCCTTTTCTTTTTCAAAATGAAGGTTATTGATAAAATTAGACAAAGCACTTCCTCTAATAAAGTTGTCTTCTCCTTCGAATTCTTCCCCCCCAAGACCGAAGATGGCGTCGACAACCTCTTCGACCGTATGGACCGTATGGTCTCTCACAATCCCGCATTTTGCGACATCACGTGGGGCGCCGGTGGCTCCACCGCCGATCTCACTCTCGACATCGCTAACCGTATGCAGAACGTCATCTGTGTCGAGACTATGATGCATCTTACCTGTACTAACATGCCTGTTGAAAAGATCGACCACGCTCTTCAAACTATCAAGTCCAATGGCATTCAGAATGTTCTCGCTCTTCGTGGCGATCCTCCTCATGGCCAGGATAAGTTCGTCCAGATCCAAGGTGGCTTTGCCTGCGCTCTCGACCTCGTATGTATTCTACATCTACGTTTCTGACGTTCAGTAATCTTAATTATATATATATATATATATATATATATATATATATATATATATATATATATTAAATGAAACACTATCCAGTAAGGTTACCGAGCCAAGTAACTTATGTACATTTGCTTTTACTATGATAACTTGTTAAGGGAGATTTGTAGTAAACATTTGTATTAGTGTGAATGATTCTTATTGACTGATTTGGCAGGTGAAACATATTAGATCCCAGTATGGTGACTACTTTGGCATTACTGTCGCTGGTTACCCAGGTTGTTAATATTTGTTTCGAGTTCAATATTTTTTGGTGGTGATTAATTAGTTGTGATTTTATTAATAATACTGATTGCCTATGTTGATGATCAGAGGCTCACCCGGACGCCATTGGACCTCATGGAGTGGCTTCTTTGGAATCTTATACCAACGATCTTCAATATCTGAAGAAAAAGGTCTTACCACTATGTATTTCTCGCAACAATTAACCGTTAGTCAATACCTAGTCATGTTTTGAATTGATGACTTATGGAGTTTATGTTGAAGTTGGGATGGATGGAGGTGAGTAATCTGATGATTTGATTTGATAGGTGGATGCTGGTGCAGATCTGATTGTCACTCAGCTGTTTTATGATACCGATATCTTTCTTAAGTTTGTGAATGATTGTCACCAAATCGGAATAAATTGCCCCATTGTACCTGGAATTATGCCAATTAATAACTACAAGGGCTTCCTGCGCATGACTGGATTTTGCAAAACAAAGGTATGGTAGTTCCTGTATATTCACCTAGCTGATGTAACTTTCTAAAAATTGTGAAATGCTAGCTGTTACCATCAATTTGTACCCATATTTGAAATGGACATAATTGGAGAAAATGATTAGCTGAGAATTCTGACCTTGACTGTGCTTGCTAAACATTCATCCTTCATCTTGTGGTGTGTCTATGATTGTTGATAATTTTTAACAGAATTTCGTGGTTCTGCTATCTTTATTGGCATTAAGTTTGTATTTGATGGTATATTTTAGATACCAGCTGAGGTTACTGCTGCCTTGGAGCCTATCAAAGACAATGAAGAAGCAGTTAAAGCCTATGGAATTCACCTTGGAACAGAAATGTGCAAGAAAATCTTAGCTAATGGGATTAAGACATTGCATCTTTATACGCTAAATATGGAGAAGTCAGCATTAGCCATTTTAACGGTTATTTCCTGATATCCTATTCAGATATGGAATATGTTGTTTGTTATTAATATTTAATCATTAAGGTTGGGCCTTCCTAATTATAGACTTACAATTGCAGAATCTTGGTGTGATTGAGGAGTCCAAAATTTCCAGACACCTACCTTGGAGACCCCCTACTAATATTTTCCGTGTTAAAGAAGATGTTCGCCCGATATTTTGGTAAGCAGTGTAAATTAGGCTGCAAAATTTGTCCCAAAATTAACTTGCTTATTAATGATGCAACATGTAATTACATAGTAATTGGTAAGCTTTCCTAGACATCTTATTTTCTGGTCTATGGTCACAGGGCTAATCGTCCAAAGAGTTACTTGTCGAGGACAACAGGTTGGGACCAGTATCCTCATGGGAGATGGGGTGATTCTTGTAATCCATCATATGGTGCTTTATCTGACTATCAGGTGAATATTTGAACATTGAACTTTACCTTTTTCTTCCAGATAATATGATTAGTTTCAAATTTTATTCAAATTTATTATTTTCTTCAATCTCTGAATATATATCTTTAGAAAAAAAAATTAATGCTTTTGTTTAACTCACAATCTATCATTGTTATGATTACAGCCTCTTTGCATACTGATTTTAGTGATTTAGGAACATATCCGTGAACGACATATAAAATAGATACGGCAATACACATTAGTAATCTTCATATGTTTTTGTGTTTCTGTAGCCTGTTTCATATAATTCTGTTAGATTTCCATTCTGTCATGGGGTCTATATGCTCTGATTTAATGAGTTCTTGAGCTCAGTGCTTTTCTTCAAGTGTAGAGAACAATGATTAGGGGAATAATTAGAGATGATATGAGAGAAGATAGACAGTGATAGGTGATGGGAAGAAAAGAAATTGTTGTATTTGATACTCTTGTTGAAGGATGTTATTCTTAATATAGATGAAGAATCATTGAATTGCAAATTTCGATACACCTAAAAACTGATTCTTAATAAGGTGGTGTTATATGTACTGTTGTAGACATTTTTGTAGCGAATACATGTGTAGAAGTGTCTGATTATTATTATGCATTATTGTGGATCTAGTGCTCCACAGTCCACACTTCTTTGGCTTTAATGGTTATGGATCCTGCCTGTTGGAATTCTGTTCTCTGTTCAGTTGTTCTTCAAATGCCCTGTTATGGTATCTGTTAAGATGATGTGTGGCACTTGAATGCCAAATGCCATGGTCGTGTAAATTATATTGAAATGTTGGTGTTGCTTTCTTCTATTTATGTCATAGTCCAATTCTTGATATTTCTTTTCATGTAATATGATACTTAATTATTTGTTTGATATGTGCTTGAGAACTGATTTTTTTTTTTTTTGTTGGCAAGTAGAACTGATCTTGTTATGATGAAAAACAGCAACTTAGTTGAGGGATGTTTGATTGCTTTTCATTTAATTTATGCATAATATGCCATGTTTGACTCAGTTTATAATTTTCGCAACAGTTCATGCGTCCACGAGCACGTGACAAGAAACTTCATGACGAATGGGCTGTCCCCTTGAAAAGCATTGAAGATATTTGTGAAGTAAAGCTTCATCTTTGATACATTGTGTTTTTTCTTCCTGAATCAAATAATTATAAATGCACATATTAACATGGTTCTGTTGGGATTTATATACCAGAAATTTAAAAGATATTGCCTCGGGAAATTGAGAACCAGTCCTTGGTCTGAGTTAGACCTTCAGCTAGAGACAAAAATCATACATGAACAGCTAGGGAAGATCAACTTGAAAGGTTTTCTAACAATCAATAGCCAACCTGCTGTCAATGGAGAAAGATCTGATTCACCAACTGTTGGTAAGTAAAACCCATGTGCAGTTGTGTGGTTTTTATCTGTCTACACACATGCTCTTCTGAAATCATGCTATTACACAGGATTTACTTGTTTTTTTGAAAATTTTTCTACTTATAGTGGATCTGTTTGCTACTTTTCTAAGCTCATGAGACTTTAGATAAAAAGTTTGATTTTACTGAGATTGGCAGTAGTTTGTAGTTGTTCATAGTGATCCTTTTTTATGAAGGAAATAGTTTTGCTCTTGGGCAGGCTTTTATATAGTATAGTGAAGGATTACCTTTTCTCCTTTGTTTTGAATTAGTATGTTTTCTGTTCCCTTTCCATTGCTCAATAATTTTGCTCCACAGCCAGAGTGTGTATAACCAGGTCTTCCAATTTTAACTTGTGTTGTAATGACTGATAATGCGTTTGCAGGATGGGGTGGGCCAGGAGGATATGTTTACCAGAAGGCATATCTGGAATTTTTCTGCTCCAAGGAGAATATGAATGCACTTTTTGAGAAATGCGAGGCTCTCCCATCTATAACTTACATGGCTGTCAACAAGCAAGGAAAGTGGACATCCAATCGCGGTAAAACAAGCGTGAATGCCGTAACTTGGGGAGTCTTCCCAGGGAAGGAGATTATCCAACCTACTGTTGTTGATCCTGCCAGTTTTGAGGTTTGGAAGGATGAGGCATTTGAAATATGGACAAGATCATGGGCTGCCTTGTACCCAGAAGGTGACTCATCAAGAAAATTGCTTGAAGAGGTTCGATTCTAACTTTAAATGTCTCTCATATATAGTTAATTCTTTGCGCATGCAGCATAGTAATAATATAATCCTTCTTCTCAATATGCTTGCAGGTGCAAAGCAGCTATTATTTGGTTAGTTTGGTAGAAAATGACTATATCCACGGCGATATCTTCTCAGTTTTTGCAGATTTCTGAGATGAATTGTTCAACTCAGCTATTCATGTTGAAGCCCAATGAAGCCAATGACAGTGGTGCGTTTCTCAAATTGAATTATAATTCTATTTGCAATTGGCCTGCATGGAATTATATTTATTATTAATTAATTGTACTAATGTAATTGGGATTTTGATGCCTCCCTATTGGTTAGAGCAAACAACATTTTGGGTTTGCATATAGTACTGTCTGCGGGATGGAAATTGAAATCTGCAAATTATTGTTTGCAGATGAGTTGATTCTGAATTTTTTAGTGTCTTTGTAATAGGGTTGAATTTAAATCGAATTAAACTTAAGCTTTGATCAATTTGAGTTTGGTTTACATTTGAGATCAATTCGATAGAAAAGAAGTCAAGTTCAAGTTCTGATACGATATTAAGACGAGTTTGAGTTAAACTTAATTTAATATTATAATTAAATTAATATTGATTAAAATAATATTATTTTAATAGATATTAATCAAACGATATAATTTTAATTAGCATTGACCAAAGAATGTTGCATTAATAGATTTGGTTTAAACTTTTTTAAGCTTTGTCAGAGTGGTGATTTGAACTCTCTATAATTTAAACTTGAATTTAACAATATAAAACCCTTAAACTTTGAACTCATCCAAGCAGCTCATTTCAGATTCATTTAGGCCATTCAAACAAATGAATTTGAATCAATATTTTTTTAAATCCAACCCACACGAGGAAGAACTAATTTGCAGTTGTGACTTAAATCTAATGTGTAAAGTGTACATACCATCAAGTCAAATTCATTTTTATGTTAATGTAATTCAAGTTTTATATTTAATGACTAATTATATAAAATTATTTTGAATATTTAGTAGATCCTACAACATAATACAACACTTCTGTAAGATTATAACTACAATATTAATATGATCAAATAACAACTCCCAATTCACAGAGTATACAATTAACATTTGCTATATAACCACAGGTAAGTTGGCTCAGAAATATTAACTCAAAAGCCACATCCAGAAATAAATATTTAAAATTTGCCGAGTTGTCATTGTGTACCATTGTACAAAAGTCAAATTCTTATCCTTAAGAGGTAGCATTTTACCTCCAACAGTTCAAACATTCACATATGGCCGCTGACCAACACACTCATAAGAAGGTAGCATAATATTTTATATATGTTCTTTGCTATTGTGCGGCGCTGACAAATTAAGCTCAGAAAATCAACTGAAATTTTTTGCAGTCTAAAAGGTAATGGTACAGCTATCATGCACGTAATTACTGACAAAATTTTACCCCCTTTCATTTCAGTAATCATCACCTCTGGATATCACCTCTTTGCAAGTTGGCCGTAGTAAGATGGTATGCTCGAACTGGGATACATAGCTGCCCTTAACGTCGCACAGAGGAGGATAAGGCTGCCATTAGAGAACACAGTGATGATGGTATGTAAGCATCAAGGATTTACTAACTAATCATACTATCCTACAGCTTCAAGCCTCTTCCAGAGTAAAAAGTCTTTTGTGGAATCCAGATGAGTGTTGGTTCATGAAAATATCAAATTAGTCTTGGCATAACAAATTATATTAGAACATAAACTCCCGCTTGGTCATTCTATTTGATCTACTCTCAGTTGGCTGTTATATCCTGATTTCACCTTTCAAAGTGCTTGCAATTCAATCTATGAAATTTGCAAATATAAATCATGGAAAATTTTGTTCCTTTATCTAAAGATGTACAGGGTCAAAAATTTCACCTAGTCTCTCAACTCCAAATACTTGAAAAAAGAACTGAACTATTGAAATATACCTTAAATTCCACATGAACATAAATAAATATTTCACACCAACTTTATGGAGCAGCTGAAGCAATTTGAAGAGTTCAGGATTTGAAGTTAACATGGAATAATTAGAAAGTGTTGGAAAATTGGATTCAAGTAAAATGAATGTTAACACAGTACATTTCCATAAATATCATAACCGATTAGTAATTGCTAAATGGAGAGAAGTACCTGTACTATGCCAGAATCACACAAGTTCTTCAGTGCCATAAGATACTTGGTCTCTCCCAGGCGATCCAAATATCGTCTGCAGAAAGCTAATGTAGAGAAGTTCTTGTTGATTGTTGCTAGCAGTTGCTTTGCTCTGGGCAATCTCAGCGGGATGTGACCAACATCAAAATTTTTCATGTAATGGCTGCACTCTAGATCTTCTCTGACATATCCTTTCCCTGCATGGAACAATAAACAGTTAATTAAACTGTGGGTCATAACCATATTCCCTGCTACCTCTTTCATAATATCAATTCCCTGACAAATAGAAAAAAAAAAAAAAACCAATTACCTGTAGATGCAAAAGTTTCTATTGCATAAAATTCACCCTCTTCCATTTTTGTCTGTTCCCCTCCTTTCACAATGGGGACAGACTTTCCAGCATGGATCTGATATTGCCCAATGCTGTGCCCATTCAAGTTTCGAATACTTTTAACTGCCGGATACATTTGAGTGTCAATTTAATAATAAACATATAACATATGTTATTTTATGTGAGATTTGCAGAAATGCAAACTGTAAATCATAAATTCATTTGACAAATAAAAAGGGGCAAAACCCTGAACTGCTGGAACCAGATTTTCCTGGTGACAGCAGAATATACGTGCACAAAAGTAAAGACTTAAAAGAAAAAAAAAAAAATCAAATTGATCCATTTTCTGTTATCGAATTGGATTTGTTCATAACTGTAGTGAATGTTACCAAGAAAGTGAAGTTGATCTAAAACAGAACTTTCATTCCAGTTGGTCTAAAAAATTTTGTGACAAGCATAAATGTTAAGAAAATTCCGTCCTTGGATGATTGATTACTACCAAGCTGACTAAAAAGGTAAGGTCAATTATTAACTCCACTAAAAGCACAGCAACAAGGAAAATGGAAATTTGTTCACCAAAGACTTCCACAATGCATTTGGATGTTCTGTGGATATCAAAACCCCCAAACCAAAACTGGATAACTACAACAATCAAAGGTGGTTGGTTTTATAAACTCTAGAATTTCATTTTCGAAGCAATCATTTTGATGGCACTACCATTAAGAACAAGCCCACTTACAAGATCATGGCCATGTTTCATAATTTATAAAAACCATAGTTGAATTGTACAAATTAGGAATGTAGATAAGAATGAATCAATTAGAATTTGTAAAATTGGAATGCAAATATTGTGTAATATTTCCATTTCCTATTCTAGGTTATTGTAACTCCTATACATTGTTGTATCTTTTCATTCATTATATATGAAGAAGATTAATTCAAAACATTTTCATACTTTTCATGGTATCAGAGCCATAAATTGGCTTCTGATTCATGGTTTTCGCACAATATTTCTTTGTGAAAATATTATTCTAGTTTATTTAACTATTTCCGACGAGTCTACTACATATTTGGTCACTACAAACTCTGGCAAAGTCATTGTATCTTCGGCCACTATGTTTCTTCTCCTTCTCCGATGACTGTCACTTCATCTCAGTGACCGACAACCTCTAACCGGCCAAACCCTAGCATCCCGTCACCAAAATCACCATCACACGCCCACACACACCGGTGACTTTTTCGGCTAGGGTTATCATCGATCTCTTTCTTCAGTGCATGTGTTGCCTCACCGCCACCATGACCCTTCTCAAACGATGTTGGTAATCTTAGTCTCAACACAGCGTCGTCATCCTTTGCTGAATGCACCATCGAAGGAGCTTTTTGTCACTAAAAAATTTGTTTTTGGCTCATATAGTCACCGCATTCCATCAGGAGTTCCATTCTTCATCAGACTACTATTTTCTTGGGATTATTAGGGTTGTTCTTGGCTTTTGGAATTTTTAGGCTCCATCATCATTTGGTTTGCACATTATGTCTTTTGAAAGCTCCAAATTAGGTTCCATGTTCTCTTTCACTTCTTCCCTAATTATTACCAATGACAAATTAGTAGATAGTGGTAATTATAACTTATGGACTGCTTCTGTTGAATTATGGTATGTGGGACAATGCTTAAAGGACCATTTAACTACAAAAATTACTAATCTCAAAGATAAAGATATAACTTGGTGAAAAAAGGTTGATGCTCTTCTTTACAATCTTTTATGGTAATCTATTGATTCTCAATTATATCCCATTTATAAAACTTATAGGACTTGTTATGATATCTGAAATCAATCTAAGCTTTTATATACAAATGATATCCAACGATTGTACTTTGTTGTATCGAGCATTGTTAATATGAGACAACAAAGTATGAATATGTGAATTTCTCAGTAAGGTGACATCACTTAAAGCTAAATATAATTCTCTCCTACTTGCTGGAAAGTCTGCTGCAGAGGACTTTGCACAAAGAGAGAAATTTTTCATGATACTCATATTGACAACAATGAATCCTGACTTTTTACCAGTCAGAGATCAAATTCTTGTAAGTGCTATAGTGCCTAATCTTAAATATGTGTTTGCTCGACTTCGTCGAGTTTTTGCTCCAAATAATGCTACCGGGTCAACCACTATAGATTTCTCAATTTTGGCTTCTCAAACTAACATAAGAGAACAAGGAGACCATGGTAAAGGGAGGCCCAAATGTAGTTACTGTCATCAATGAGAACATACTAGAGAGAAGTGCTATAAATTACATGGATGACTTGCTTAGGCAACTAATGTGGTCCAAGCTGATTAGTCTACTTTTACTTTTGAATCATCAATAGGACCATCCTTAACTCTTACAAGCACAATTATGAAGAATATCTCAAATATCATGCAAATAAACAGTCTTCCTCCATTGCTTTCGTTGCACACTTGGGTAATTCAGTTGCTTGCCTCATTCATTCCTCTTCTGTAAGACCTTGGATTCTTGATTCTAAAGCATCTGATCATATATCTAGTAACCCTTATCTACTCTCTCATTTTTCTCATATCACATCTTTACCTCATGTTACACTTGCTAATAGGTCCAAAGTTGTTGCTCAAGCGATAGGACGTGCTTAACCACTTCCCTCCTTACCTTTAAACTCAGTTTTATATATTTCTAATTTCCCATTTAATTTTATTTTAGTAAGTAAACTCACTCAGTCCTTAAATTGTTCTATTACTTTCATTAATAATTCTGTTATTCTACAGGACCATCGCATAGGACAGACAATTGGCACAATGACGTGAATCACAAGGTCTCTATCATCTTGACTTACCTCCTTCTCTTGTAGCATACACTCTTTCTGAGGATCAAACTCTTTTCCACAATCGTTTGGGTCATCTTAGTTTAGTTAAACTACAGCAAATGGTTCTAGGTCTATCTCATATATCATCTTTAAATTGTGAGTCATGTCAGCTTAGAAAACATATTCGAAATGTTTTTCCATAGTGAGTCAATAAACTGGTTGCATCCCCCTTTGAAATAGTTCATTCAAATATGTGGGATCCATATCAATTTATGTCTATATTATGTTTTCAGTATTTTGTCATTTTTGTTAATGATTTCTCTTCTTGCACTTGATTGTTTTTAATGAAAAATCGTTTAAAACTATTTTCCATATTTCAATCTTTTTGTGTAGAAATTAAAACTGAGTTTAATATTGTTATTCTTGTTTTACGTAACGATAATGCTCAAGAATACTTTTCTGCTTCATTTTCTAAATTCTTATCTTTGCAAGGAATACGCTATCAATTCTCTTAGGCATATGCCCCCTAACAAAATGGGGTAGTTGAGCATTAAAACAAACATTTAATTGAAACTGCTCATACATTACTTTTACACAACCAAGTTCGATTACCTTTTTGGGTGGATACCATACTCACTACTTGTTACTTGATTAATCAAATGCCCTCATCCGTTTTACAAAACAAAATACCTTATTCAATTTTATT
Organism: Anacardium occidentale; assembly: GCA_026122585.1. NCBI lineage: Eukaryota > Viridiplantae > Streptophyta > Magnoliopsida > Sapindales > Anacardiaceae > Anacardium > Anacardium occidentale. The sequence goes on from JAJEJH010000043.1 coordinate 93,237, forward strand.
TTCTCATAAGCCATCCTTCTCTCTTCCACCTTGTGCCTCGTGTCTTCGGTTGTACATGTTTTGTCCACGTTTATCCCCTAGGATAGGACAAATCGTCTGCTAAGTCTATTAGGTGTGTCTTCCTCGGTTATGTTCATCTCTAAAAAGGTTATCAATGCTATTCTTCCACTACACAAAAATACTTCCAATCTAACGATGTTACTTTTTTTGAGTCGTCTCCTTTCTTCATATCATCCCGGAAATCTTTACCCATAGTTGCGGTCCTATTGATTCCATGCATATCCTCTCAGCTTACCCAACCTTTTGATTTTGAGCCTGCCTTGCCAAATCCTCCTGAGACCGTGACTCCGTCTTCACAATATTGTGCACTTGTTCCTCTTCCTAAGTCTACTATTTCTCCTCGTCCTATCTTTGAGACTCATGTTGATAAACTTCCTGCTCCGTCATCCTATTCTGTATTGGTCTTGCATCCTAACAATGAATTTGCTATTGCCATCTGTAAAAGTACATGCTCCACTTGCAACCTTCATCCTATTTATAATTTTTTTAGTTACCATTGCTTGTCTTCCACCTTCTCTTTTTTGTGTCCTCTATTTTGTCTATATCTATTCCTAAATCAGTTCATAAGGGCCTTTCCTATCCCAAGTGACACCAAACTATGGTTGAAGAAATGATAGCTTTACACAACAATAATACTTGGGAATTAGTTCTATTGCTTTTAGGATATTCGTTGGTTGGTTGTCGTTGGATTTATATGGTAAATGTTGGTCCAGATGGTCAAGTTGATCGATTGAAGGCAAAATTAGTGGCCAAAGGGTATACTCAGACTTATGGAATGGACTACTATGAGACATTTTCCCCTATGACCAAAATGTCCTCTGTAAGGTCATTTTCATTTATGGCGACTATCCATCAGTGGCCTTTGTATCAATTAGACATAAAAAAAATGCCTTCCTTTATGGTGAACTTCAAGAAGAGATCTATATGGAGCAACTTCTTGGATTTGTTGTTCAAAAGGCATCTTTCTTGGTATGTAAGCTTCGTCGCTCATTGTATGCTTGGTTTGGATGCTTCAGTACTGTCATTCAAGAGTTTAGTACGGTTCAGAGTGAGTTAGATCATTCGGTACTCTTTAAGCATAAGTCATCAGGAAAATGTACCTACCTTGTTGTTTATATTAATGATATTGCCATTGCAAGGAATGATTAAGAAAGAAAGTATTGAACAATTGAAGCAACACCTGTTTTGCCACTTTCAGACCAAAGACTTTGGGCTATTAAGTATTTCTTTGGTATCGAAGTAGCTCAATCTAGTTATGGTATTGTTATTTCTCAATGAAAGTATGTGTTGGATATTCTGGAGGAAATAAGGATGTTAGATTGCTCACCTATATACTCTCCTAGGGATCCCAACTCAAAACTTTTACTCAGACAGCGGGAGCCGTTTACAAATCTTGGAAATTATCGAAGATTAGTTGAAAAACTTAATTACCTGACTATTACTTGACCTGATATTTTCTTCTTGATTAATATGGTTAGTCAATTTCTTCAATCTCCATGCAAGAGCCATTAGGATGTTGTGATTCAAATTTTGAGATATATTAAGGGAACTCCTAAGAAAGGGTTATTATATGAGAATCAAGGTCATACTCAAATTGTTGGACACTCTGATGTTGATTGAGTAGGTGGTCCATTAGATAGAACAACTACCTTAGGTTTTTGTATTTTGGTTAGAGGAAACTTTAAGTCTTGGAAAAGTAAGAAACAAGGTGTTATCACCCGATCAAGTGCAAAAGCAGAATCTCAAGTAATGACCTTGGCTATTTGTGAACTTATTTGATTGAAACAACTGATCCAAAAATTAAAATTTATAGAAATATTGCAAAAAAATTACTCTGTGACAATCTGACTGCTCTTCATATTGCCTTTAATCTTGTGTTTTATGAAATGACCAAACATATAGAAATTGATTGTTATTTCATTTGAGAAAAGACTCTATCTGGGTGTATTGTTACTACTCATATTAATTCTAATGACCAACTAGTAGATATCGTTACTAAATCTCTCAGGAGTTCTCGTATTAAATACAATTATAGCAAGCTTGGTGTATATGATTTATATGCTCTAGCATGAGAGAAAGTGTTGAATTGTACAAATTAGGAATAGATAAAAGAATGAATCAATTAGAATCTATATATTAGGAATACAGATATTGTGTAATATTTCTATTTCCTACTGTAGGTTATTATAACCCCTATATAATGTTGTATCTTCTCATTCATTATATATGAAGAAAATTAATTCAAAACATTTTTATACTTTTCAACCACCATTCAACTAGCATAAATGTTAAGTCAATACACAAAGAGGTCAAGAAGAATGAACCATTTGCAAAAACATGGACAACGACAACCATCCCATTCACATCATGCGCATATAATAAAAACAATGACTATACCTTGAAATGTCTTTCCATTAATTTCAACCTCATAAGATTCCATGACCTCCTGGATTGCGGCCCCAATATCACAAAGTCGGACATCAATCCCAGCTTCCTAAATGATAGAATGACTATCAATGACATTGTTTAAGTTTTGGAAAAGATTTACACCAAAATAGTGAACAACAAAACAAGAACAAAACAAAATATTGGAAAGTTTGACTCTCAAATTCCCTAAAGTACGGGATTCTTATATACTTGGCAGCAGTGAAGACAAGAAATTTCAAATAGATAATTCAAATAAAATTTCGGAAAAGTTGCTATGTTGCAAGCCTTAAAACCGTTGCCCAAAGAACACAGAAAAAAATGGTAGGACAAAGAAAAAATAGCATGACAAGGACAGGAAAAAGAGGTTAAAGTAGCAACTTCCTGAGCAAGAGACAGGTTTGGGAAGCAAGGTATTAAGACCCTACAAAATAAAATATGCAAAGAAGATACTTCATCCTATCAATCAATTTTCCTTCCACCTCTCTATCAGGGCCAATAAATTCAGTTAGGCCTTGGAGAAAACCACACCTGTCAACTTCATCTGACTAAACTAAAGAAAAGGTAATTCCCTCTCCCTCCCAACTCTCCCTCTTGAAAAATAATTATTGTAGTACATTTTTGGTAATAATAGTAATATTATCGGAGAATTAGACAATTCTCAGAAAGCCAAAATCTTGTATATGAAAAAACATAAACAGTTATAGAAGACAAGCTGCATGCATAAATAAGCTAAAACAATCAGATAGACAAGTTGGTGGGATAGGGGTTCTAGAATTATTCAGGATTTGCAGTTTATTTGGGAGAAGAATGTGCAATAGTTGAACCAAAACAGTGGATAAAAGTTCTTTAAAATATGAAATAGCAACCAGCCAGAATAGCAGAAAGTTTTTCACTACTTCAGAAAGAAAATGTTTGCACAGTAAGCCTTAAAAACAACCCCCCCACCCCGGTTTCACTAATTTAAAATATGTAAATGTAACCAGGCAGAATATGCATGGTTTCACAACTTCAGAAACAAAACACTGAGACATTCGAGCTTGCTTACACAATATCATATTATAATTATATCACCTTGATACCCGTATTGGTTGCATCGCGTGAGGCTTGAAGTAGTGGATCAAACATCGGATTGAATGCCACTGTAAAGGCACAGTCAACTATATATCCTGCAAAATTAAATACTCAATCCAGTCAATATTACACCAAGATAACATAGGCAGCAAATCACAATGTTAAGATCAAGAAGGAAGATGAAGAGAACATGCATTACCATCAATATGAGTCCCAAAATCCAACTTCATCACATCATCATACTGAAGAACAGTCTTATCTCCTGAATTTGGTGTCCAATGTGCAGCAACCCTGACAATGAGAAAGAGATTCAAGAAAACAGGCAGCCCTATAAACATCTTCAGACAACATATACAAAACTCACCAGTTCAGAGAACATCCAGTTGGAAAAGCTATGCCAGCATGCAGACCATCTTCTGATATTAATTTTCGAACAGTGTTCTCCAATGTCTCACAGAGGTCAGTCATTAACATTCCTGGCTTCACGATGCTCTTGATATATTTTCGCACCTAATAATAAATAATGTAAATTCAAGTGAATATTGAGAGAAGGGTCAGACCAAGTTTATATGGGCCACCCCATGTATGACAAGTATCAACTGGTAGCCTAGTTGCACTTGAGGGGGAGTATTGAAATATATAAGCCCCACATTGCGAAGAAAAAAAGAAGGATATATGATGTGATGGGTATTAAGTTAGATAGCTTAAGTCAATATAAAAATTGGAACCATGACATGTTAAAACCCAGAATAAAGATGTTGAATGTCGAACTCCTGGGCAACCTATTGGAAGCTGCAGGGAAGACCACAAAATTGGAAGACAAGCAGACCTGGTTAAACAAAATTTTCTGCTTCTCATTGTGAATTTCAAGACATGGACTCGGGGAGGATGATTGGAAATGTTGAAGAACAGAGACTATACTACTTTGAGAATACAAACTTGAGAAGTGAACAAAGTCAAACATCTAAGTATAATTTGATTTCTATGATTAGTAATCATGAAATTTTATGTGGCAATGTAGGTTAGAACAGCCCAGCGTCTATTATGTGCACAAATTGATTCCTACATTGTTTAAAAATGAAAATCCTTTTATGTTTCAATGTGAAATTTGCCAATTTGCTAAACATATTTGATTCTCCTATCCTGCCAGTCCTCAAAAGAATTCACAACTATTTGCACTAGTAAATAGTTATATTTGGAGACCATCTTAATTCCCTAACCCTATGGGATCAAGGTCGTTCATCATATTCATTGATGACCACAGAAGACTATGTTAGGTTGAGAGACTAATCTGACACAGGTTGAGTTTTCCAAGCCTTCCATGTTAGCTCCTGAAATTTTGTCGTTGATGAGAGTATAAACCTACCAATTGTTTAAGGAAAGGGGCTACATCCTGTACTTTACAACCTATTTCCAAGTATGTAGCCTATGATGAGCTATCTTCATAGACAATTATCCAATTATCTATTTAAAGTTTATCCTACTATCTAGGCTAGAATTTATCTTATTTTTTATTTAGTTTTTGATATAGACTTATACTGGTTTGTGATTATCTAGCTATCTAGGAGAATTCTATATATTAGCTAGCAGTGTATCATAGCAACAAATATCAGAAATAATTGAAAAATAACTGTAAGCTTTCACTTACCAATTATATATATCAAAAAAGCAAAATATGGCTACAGACTACTCATAACAACATACACATATTTGGTTCTGATATCATGCAACAGTATTAGTATATCTAAGACCATATTGCAACCTGGCGATGAACTTCAGCAGCCTGACGAACTGAAGTGTACTTAGGTTTTTCCAGGCGCTCCAATTCTCGCTTCTCTTCAGATGTGGTCCTCCATAAATTACTGACATATTAGCATCAAATTTAAATATCAAGCTCCCAAACAATTATAAAAAAGGGAAATTACAATCAAGGGTAAACATCATATGCTCACTCGTCCTTGTACTGTTGAATTTCACCCTCAGGAAATTCCCCTGATGGGAAAAGGTCAATTACAGAAATAGAAGGGGGATCGGTTTGCAGAGGTGCTTCCTTCTTTTTCCTGATAATTAAAGAGCAGATCATATCAACTTCCAAGTCAATATTTCCAACTGGAAAAGAACATTAAAGTTGGAAACGAGCCCTCACTTTTTATTTTTCTTCTTTTTCTTCTTTGATGAAACTTCTGCTAGAAAAAGAGTTTTCAGATGCAGATATATGAAATTATAAGTTAACTAGCAGAAAATTTGAATAATTCGTTAAAGCAATAGCTATTTATCAAAATGAAATTCTGAAAGGCAATATGTATTAAAGTAGGATAACTCAACCACAAAGAGGTAAGTTTAACACTAAGGACTTAAACCCCTGGATGAGGTACTAACTCCATAATGCAATAAAAGTATCTTTCAAGCAGATTAAGTATATGATAGGGAAGCAATCACAATTTAAGTGTCATCATAGAGCTAAAGTGTATATGCTAATTTATAATAACTTCAGTTGGTTCAGTGCTCTAAAATGTAAGCAAATAATTTATCTTAAATGTATTTAAAGGACCAACAAAAAGCAGGCATAAGAGGAGCTTTTGATTCATCATTGTAAGTTTCTTCTGGGCCAGATGCTATGTAGCTGTATTGCTATCACATATTTATCAACAGAGAAAGAGAAGTTTGCCCTCTTATTTTCTCCACTTGAATCAATATTCAATAGTCATTACTTAATGATCAAACATGAAAATGTTCTCTATGTCATGCAAGTAAAGGATATTGGAATTTTGTCCTTTGATGAATTTTGGGAGTTCAGGGGATTTTCAATTAATTTGGAGAGTTTTTTAGTCACAAATTAGAAGTCACGGATCTCATTTAATTCTGACGAAGAAACTGTTATTGGTCGGAAAAGGAGAGGGAAGGAAAAAAGAGTTCAAAGAAGAAATTTATGTCGCGACAATAGATGAGAGAGTTAGGGTTGCTAATCTCTGTAATTCTTTGTAACCGATAAGAATTGATTATAAAGATTTCTTTCCAGATTAATTCCAATTTGATTGAGTATTGAAATTGTTGCTGAGTGGTTAGAATTGTACCAAACTGGAACTTGAAACAAACTTACCTAAATCATTATTAGAGAATCAAAATCAATAACCAGCAAACAAGCGAGGTCATTTCTCACCAAAAAAAAAAAAAAAAAAAAAAGCGCAAGTATTATGCACAAGCAAAAGACATAACAGTTAGATAACCTTTCCCCTCATCTTCATCTTTTTGCACATCTTCATCTTTTTGTACTGAAGAAACATCAGAGGCGTCCTCATTGCCGTCTGCCGGATCGGAAGCTCCATTTTCTTCTATAGGAATTTCAGCATTTACGCTTTCATCCGCCATCATTCAAAACCTGTATACATAACATTCACATAATTTCAATATCAATCAACAATTCAGTCCATTTTGAGACCAAGACGTATAAAAAATTTCATAACAACATAAATTCTGGATTACAATGACTATTGTGCACAAAAAAAGATTTTCCGAAAAAAAAGCACAACAGATTTTGACTTAATTAATTCCTAAAGATAAAGAATCAGAAAGAAAATCCAGAGATGTAAACGCGAACAGGTAAACTTGTTGTAGTGAAATAGAAGAAAAAAGGCGGTCTGATATTACCTTGTTCGACACACAAAGACGAAGAGTAAAATCCTTCGAAGGTTGAAGAAGCCGCGATGAGAAACCTTTTCTTTTATAGCACGAAATGGCTTAAAATGAGCTGGGGTGTCCTAAGCAAAGCTTAGTAGAGAACTTATTTAAGGACGGCCAAAAGCCCATATATAGTCTACGGCCCAATTTTTGGCGATATAATTGACCCAATTTGAATAATGTTAATTATATCCTAATGACTAATCGACTATGTCACTAAACTAGAAAAAATAAGCCAGATTTTAGAAACTATTTTACAAAATAACCCTTTCATTTTAATATATGACCAAATTTTGATGTGTTTATTGTTTTCGACCCTAGTTCTTATCTAACATCTCCAACGTAGTTCTGAGTTTTTAGACCCCGCTTTCAAAATATGATTATTTTTTAACTGGATCTTGAAATTTAAGATCAGGGATTTGGAAACTCCACTGAGACAATTCAACGCGGCGATCTTTGGAATGAATGAATGAATGAATGAAAAGAAACTGTGAGCAAAATCTTAGTTGAATTCGAAAGCTTTGTTGAGAAAGTAGAAACAAAATGCTGCGGCTGAAAGCATTTCGGCCGACCAGCGATAAGATCGTGAAGATACAACTCCATCCAACTCATCCCTGGCTCGTTACCGCCGATTCATCGGATCGCGTCTCCGTTTGGAACTGGGAGCACAAACAGGTTATCTATGAGCTAAAAGCTGGTGGCGTCGATGAGCGCCGTTTGGTGGGCGTCAAATTAGATAAGCTTGCGGAAGGCGAATCAGGTACCTATAGTCTCGTTTTGTTGATTACTTAGTTTGTGTTTAATTTTCGGATCGATGTTTAATTAGATTCTTTATAATGTCAGTTACAGATTCGAAAGGGAAACCTACAGAAGCCATACGTGGAGGGAGGTAATGATCTCTGCAATTTAATTTGCGCTTTTTTTTTTTAATGTTTCTATTTACTGAAGCGTGGTCGTGTTGTGGGGGCACTTGGCTGTTTAAGTGTTAAGCAGGTGAATTTCTATGATGATGATGTGCGGTTTTGGCAACTTTGGCGGAATCGCGCTGCAGCTGCGGAGGCTCCAGCAGCTGTGAATAATGTTACTTCAGGTTTCACTTCTCCTGCTCCTTCAACTAAAGGGAGGCATTTTCTTGTGATCTGTTGTGAAAACAAAGCCATCTTTTTGGACTTGGTTACTATGCGTGGCCGTGATGTACCCAAGCAGGAACTCGACAACAAGTCACTTCTCTGGCAAGTGCCCATTGTATTTCACTGCTTTTAGTTCTTGTTATTCATAAATTATACTTCACTAGCTCCTGTCATATGAAGGGCAAGTTGAGTTTGAATGTTTTGATTTGTCAGATGATCTGCTTTTTGTAACCCTGTTGTCTTTTTTTTTTTTTTCCCAGTTGATAATTCTCCTTAGACCAATGGAATGAATGCGGCCTGCAGAGTTTTATGATATTTAGCCTTTTTTTTGTTCATGTCACTTTAAGAAATACTTGTCCATTGTTGTATATTCTTCTGTTGTGGATATCTCGTCTAATGTCTATTATTTAAAATTTAACTGATGAGTTGCAAATTCTGAAAGCATATTTTGAAAGTGGATGTCATTCTGAGTAATATATGTTCAGATGTCCTAGCTTCTTCTGTTGTGGATTTCCTGCCTAACTTCAATTATATAAAGTTTAAGTCAGGATTTTCAAAGTTTACAGACACCTTGTGGAAATGGTTAAGCACATATTTATGTTCATTATATATATACATATTTTGCAGTATGGAATTCCTCTCTAGATCTGCTGCTGGTGATGTTCCCCTTGTTGCCTTTGGCGGATCAGATGGTGTCATCAGGGTTCTTTCAATGATAACATGGAAGGTTTATGGTTCATCAACTTGTTGCTCTTTCATGTTAATTATGATCTTTACTACTGTGGTAATTTTTGCTTCTTTGCAGCTTGTACGTAGATACACTGGAGGGCATAAAGGATCAATAGCTTGTTTGATGACTTTCATGGCGTCTTCTGGAGAGGTAGATCATTAATATTCTAAGTTTAAGCTTATTTTCTTTGCGTGTATCCATTCATTATGTCTATTGTCAAACTCTTAATATAGATTGGTATGTTTGATGAACATGCTTGGGTTGATAAGAACATATATATAATGATTGTCTATCTTTCATGCTTTATGCTGCTATTTCTTCAATTCCCAAGGTTATTATATCTGCCTTTTTGGGAGATATCTTTTTCAATTGATAATATTTTGATAATTACTGCTGGGTTGCTATAATATTCTGTTGCTACAATCTTGTTAGAGCCTGATAAGCTTAAGCTTTCAGGTTGAATAGTAACTTAGACTGGTATATAAGTTAGATTAACAACTTGATTGTGTTTTTGAATACCCTTATTATATTAATTAAATTATAGTTAGTTGTGTTTGTGGATTCGGTAGTTCTTTTAAATTGTAGTTGATTTTTGTCCACATGACAGAGCATGAGTTTGTTAGAATCTGAAGTTCTTGCAAATAGTTTTACAGAAAGATTTTCCAATCAGTTCAATAACATGGAAAATCATTGCAGAGTTCCCTTTATTGGAGTTTCGCATTCATCTGTAACCCACATTCTTTCTGTTGTAATTTTTTATGATTGTAGGCACTTCTTGTTTCGGGTGCTAGTGATGGTTTGCTTGTACTCTGGAGTGCAGATCAGGGCCAAGATTCACGAGAACTTGTTCCCAAGTTAAGTTTAAAGGTATCTATTTCCTTAATCTCTCCTTAGACATTTTGTGTATTTACATCTGGCTAAATGTTTAATATTCTGACCAAGCACCACTTATTGTAGCTGTGGATTTTGTTTTATTTGCTTAAAACTCTGCAGGAACTTTGCCATTATTTTGGTATCTGGCACATGGCTTGTCTAACTGGTGACTTCTGAAAAAATGTGAACAAATTTGAAATGCTGAAATTGGATTATTATATATAGTAGATTTTGAGCACATTTTAGGCATAGAATTTCTAAATGCTTTTGTCCTGCTTTCAAGCCCGCATCTTTCTCAATCTTATCTTGTAGTAATTCTTGATTGTAAGTCTTTCAATTTTACTTTAAGCTCCTCTTCTGTATTTTCCTACAACAGATGATTTTAATTTCTTATTCTTTATTTCTCTTTTATTTATTTGCATACACAATCTTGGCATTGATGAAGGTTTTTGGTATTTTTTACTCACTATACCAACAGGCACATGATGGTGGGGTAGTGGCTGTTGAGCTTTCTAGAGTGATTGGAAGTGCTCCACAACTTATTACAATCGGTGCGGACAAGACATTGGCCATATGGGACACTGTCTCTTTTAAGGTGTTGTACTAACCTTAACAAGTTGTCACTTTACTAAAAATTCAGTCTTATGATTGGAATTCTATATTGACGGTCTGGATGTTTTCCTTTCATTTTTTATGTGCTTTTCCTTCACAGGAACTGCGGCGAATTAAACCTGTCCCAAAACTTTCTTGTCAGAGTGTGGCATCTTGGTGCCACCCTCGAGCTCCAAACCTTGATATTTTAACTTGTGTTAAAGATTCCCATATATGGTAACCCTATTCTACCGTCTCAGCTGCATCAATTACGGTGTTTTCTTTCAATTGTTTATTCATGAATCTTGCTAAAGTGATTACAATGACAATTATCATAGCTATCAACAAGAAAATTAAATAAAGTTGGATTAAGGCATAATGACATTTCATTTATTTATTTATGGATGACCTTAGAACTGTTTGCTTTCTGCAGGGCTATTGAACATCCCACTTATTCAGCCCTCACAAGGCCCTTGTGTGAACTTTCCTCATTAATACCTCCTCAAGCACTTGTACCAAACAAAAAACTTAGGGTATGTTGAGGGTTTTGCACTGTCTATTTACTAAATTTAGTTAGTAGTTCCTCTCAATTTTATGAGTTTTTATTTTCTTTTAGTATAAAATGGCCTCTTATAGGATTATTGCTAAGTTACTGGCAGAAAAGTGATAATGGTTGAACCTATTCCGTATTGTTACATATCTACTAATATCAAGGGGTAGCTTGATTTCAATATGAAGGAAAATATCATCCTTGGCATTACTAAATTTTTCAGCAAATTTTGCTTGTTTCCATCAACTCTATAAGTTTAATTGATTCAATTCTTTTGCAGTACTCTGTTGATTTTTTAAAACAGCAGAAATATGAAACATCTGTTATGTGCTACAGAAAAATAACTTTTAGTTTATCTCATGAATCAGACACTTGGCCATCCATGTTTCTTGTGTGAGATTTTACATTCCAAGGACCTTTCACAACATGGAATGTGTTTCTTTTCCTCAATCTTGAATATATGTTGCTTGATGTGCCTGAGTTTCTTCTGCAGGTTTATTGTATGGTGGCACATCCTTTACAGCCTCACCTTGTTGCTACTGGAACCAATATTGGGGTTATAGTCAGCGAGTTTGATCCTAGATCTCTCCCAGCTGTAGCTCCATTACCAACCCCATCCGGAAGTCGGGAGCATTCAGCTGTTTACATAGTTGAGAGGGAGTTGAAACTACTCAACTTTCAGCTATCCAGCATGGCAAATCCATCTCTTGGAAATAATGGCTCCATATCTGAAACAGGACGATTCAGAGGGGACTCATCTGAACCATTACATGTTAAGCAGATAAAAAAGCACATTAGCACTCCTGTTCCATATGACTCATATTCAGTTCTTTCAGTAAGCAGTTCTGGGAAGTAAGTGCTTTTGAATTTTGCTTTAACACTGGATTTTTGTTTTTGGGGGGTCTACTTTAAAGCTCATGATAGGGGTGATTATTGACTTGGACATGCAGTTGAATTGATGAATTACTTTTATCACTTTCACTAACTTCTTGTAGTATGAAGTATGGAAACCACCTTTTGGTTCTTTTATGCCCTAATCTAAAAGAGAGCTTTTATATTTGTGGAAGCCTTCTTTAGGTTTATCTCCTTTATATTTATCTTATATTTGTTTACCATATAAGTTGTGCTCTCATACGAGATATTTCAGCTGAAAAAATTTTCCATATTTTACACTCGCATTGTTTGGTTTTACAATTATCTGCTTCTTACAGCAAAATTTGGTTGCAGGTATCTTGCAATTTTGTGGCCGGATATTCCCTACTTCTCCATCTACAAAGTGAGCGACTGGTCTGTTGTTGATTCAGGCAGTGCAAGGCTTCTGGCGTGGGATACATGTCGTGACAGATTTGCTATATTGGAATCTGGTTTAGTTCCCAGAATTCCTGTGATTCCCAAAGGGGGGTCATCAAGAAAGGCAAAAGAAGCTGCTGCAGCTGCAGCAGCCCAAGCAGCAGCAGCAGCAGCTACTGCTGCTTCCTCGGCCACTGTTCAAGCTCGTATCTTGTTGGATGATGGAACATCAAACATATTAATGAGGTCTATTGGTGGCTCCAGTGAACCGGTACTTGATATCTTTTTCACTGTATACCTTCTCTATGTTGATAGAAATTATATATGGGTGTCTTCGAGTTTTTTCTGCAGTGCAAAAAAGCACATTTCATGCTTGAAGTTGATCAAAATGAATTGTGGTTATCTTCTAGTTCTGCTTTATCGGTATACTTTTCATGCTTAACATGTGGGATGGATTAATAGATATTTGGACATTGAAAATAGGGGCTGAAATTATAATAATGATTACTGAAATTTGGGGATAAATATTATTGATGAAGCGTGAGAATGGTGTAAGGCTTACTTTCAAGTTGATAAGGACGGACCTGCAGCATCCTCCTTTATGGGGCAATGCTTGGACTAATTGAGCTCAGTCCCAGAAAATTAAGTGCCCATATTTCCTTTTTCATTTATAATTTTTCTTGTAGGTTATTGGATTGCATGGGGGAGCACTCCTTGGTGTGGCTTATCGAACATCTCGGAGGATTAGTCCTACTACTGCCACAGCCATTTCAACAATTCAGTCTATGCCCCTGTCAGGCTTTGGAAGTAGTGGCATTTCTTCTTTTACAGCTTTTGATGACGGATTTTCTTCTCAGAGATCTCCAGCTGAGGCAGCACCTCAGAACTTTCAGCTTTACAGGTGGACTTGGAAACTTTCTTATGTAACTTGTCTGTCATTAAGTGGCTATTGCTTATAATGGTTAAGTGCCGGGTTCCTTGCATTCCAAAAGGATATCTCTTGGTTTGTTCTTGGTCATTTTCTTTCCTAGGTCTCAAGGCTATGATAATAGATGATTAAATAATGCTATGTTTATTTTTGTGTTGTTTGCCCTCTTGTCTTTGTCCATTTTCTTCCGCTTGGTTCTCAGAAAATACAAGGAAAAATAAATAATAGTGATTTATAATGTTTAAGAAGGGAAGCATATTTTGTCTCTTTGGATCCCAAGTTATGAGCTTCTTGTGTGGATGACTTTAGGCTCTCCAATCTGAACAGTTAGTTTTTGGGATGTGATTCCCACAAGGTTTTAATTTCCTCTTTTCTTACAGTTTTGGTCCTAGAAATTTGAGGATTAATCCTTATTGTAGCTGTTAAAATAGTTTAATTTCTGTCTAGTCCACCACGTTGACCCTCCCAATCCAAGTTCAAGCTTTTCAAGTGCATGTCATCAGCCCATCTCTCCTACTGGAAAAATTTGAAAAAAAGTCTGAAAATTTTTGTTTATTTAATAAAAAAAAGCCAATCTCCTGCTTTTACAGCACTTTGCTGGAAATACTATATTCATTTTCTGACACAAGTCACTGTAAGTGGGAAAGCATGCTTTGAGTTTTACTACATTGATATGGACTCTTTACTGTTGTTCAAAGGTGCACACATGTGCACAAGAAGAATCACATGGATGTGTAACCACCTCTTTGGCACATTCATCTCTCAGTACTTAGCAATTTTTGAAGAGAAGTATATTAGGGCTAAAAGTAGCCATCTGATATATATCTATAATTAAAAATACTTTTAACCGCATTATTCTTGGCTTTTGGACTGAGCACAGGCTTTCTTCATATTAATTAAGGTAATAATGTGCAGTTGGGAAACTTTTCAGCCTATGGGTGGCCTACTTCCTCAGCCAGAATGGACTGCATGGGACCAAACTGTTGAATATTGTGCCTTTGCTTATCAACAATATATAGTTATATCTTCTTTGCGTCCCCAATATAGATACCTAGGAGATGTTGCAATACCCTATGCTACTGGAGCTGTTTGGCATCGGAGACAGCTGTTTGTGGCTACGCCAACGACCATCGAGTAAGATATTGACACAAAACTTATGCTTATATTCAGCGGTTCAAAACACTTCTATGTAATCTTTACTGTTATCTATATTTATAGTTCCTGCATTCAAAATTAAAGTAGAAATTGTGTTTCAATAGACTGCATTATCAGGGTGGTTGCGAACTGGAGTACTAATTATATCTTACGTTTTTGCTTTGCTATATTTTAGATGTGTTTTCGTAGATGCTGGAGTTGCACCAATTGATGTGGAAACATGGAAGATGAAAGAAGAGATGAAAATAAAAGAGGCACATGCAAGAGTGGTCGCTGAGCATGGAGACTTGGCTCTAATAAATGTGGAAGGTCCTCAAAACACTGCAAACGAAAGAATTATGTTGAGACCCCCAATGCTACAGGTTGATGATTCTAGGTTCTCTACCGTGTGTGTTTCAATTTAATTTTTAACTAGAATAGATGATGACTAGATATTTAAATTTGCAATTGTGGTGCCAAAAGTGTTTGCGACCTTGTTTGAGCTATGAATTTAATTTTCAGATTGCCAGAAGGCTTTATGCTCCAACTTATGGAAAGAAAAAAGTCAGAACAGCAAGTTTTGAAAGATTCATCAGATCTATTTAAATGCTCCATTTAAAATTCTCATTACGCTGCAGCTGATTGACTCATTCATTTGTTACCATATTTTGGCCGGAAAATTTCTCAAATAATTCACTTGCATTCAGGTGGTCCGATTAGCTTCTTTTCAGCATGCTCTTTCAGTGCCACCATTCTTAACGTTGCCAAAACAAAATAAAGCTGATGGAGATGATTCAATAATGCCAAATATAGAGGAAAGAAAGGTTAATGAAGTTGCTGTTGGTGGTGGAGGGGTGGCAGTAGCAGTCACTCGCTTTCCATCAGAACAAAAGCGACCTGTTGGACCCCTAGTTGTGGTGGGTGTCAGAGATGGAGTTCTTTGGCTTGTTGACCGGTATGGACTCCTTTGCAATATTCAATGGCTAATCGAGGAAGTCATAATGCTATATATTAAATTAATATTATAAAAGGCTGTACTCACTCTTCTATTTCATAAATTGTGTTCAACTTCTCTTTTTTAGGTTTTAAATATAATTACTTGCTCTACTATTAATTATTCTCCTTCTAGTTAGAGTTTGATTTTAGCAAGAGTAGTTTATTAAGGTTCTTTTTTTTTTTTTCATGTGCTATCGTATGTTTTTTTCTGCTTGAAACTTCAATCATAGAATTTATAAGTGAGATTAATATTGAGTTGACAGAAGGGGAGTTAGAGTTATTCAGGAATACCTTCTAATATCTTTGCTGTCACCTTCTACCCCGTACTAATGTGTTAATCTTTGCACCTGGTTAATTAATGTTAGTAATAGATAACTAAAATATTTTATGGCATTTAAATAAATTTTATTGACAGGTACATGTGTGCACATGCCATTTCCCTAAGCCATCCTGGAATTCGTTGTCGGTGTCTTGCTGCCTATGGAGATGCAGTTAGTGCAGTGAAATGGTACTTCATTGGTTCATTGTTCCATGATAGATGGTGATGTAATTATGTTGAATCTAAATGCATTTTCTTATGCAGGGCAAGTAGACTTGCTAGAGAACATCATGATGATTTAGCACAATTCATGATGGGAATGGGCTATGCTACTGAGGCACTTCATTTGCCTGGAATATCTAAAAGGTATACCGTATTCAATTAGATCTTTTATATTGTTTTAGGGTTTGTATGGCTGGTATTATCATTGTCTTCCAGCTGTTTAATTTATGAACTGATGTTTATTTATCTTAGCTGTAATTTTCCATATCAAAGGCTGATAATCCCTTAAATGTATACATTGTCATTAACATGGCAGTCACTTTTTATACATGTACTAGAAATATATTTATCTGCTTAATATAGTGAAATTAACTATTAATCTTTTCTGAAGAGTTATGTTAAGTGTAAACTTAATTGCTATAGAGCATTTGATTAGTTCCTATAATGATCCTGTACTCCTTTTATAGGTTGGAGTTTGATCTTGCCATGCAGAGCAATGATTTGAAAAGAGCTCTTCTGTGCCTTCTTACAATGAGCAACAGCAGGGACATAGGACAAGACCAAGCCGATTTGAATGATATTCTCAGTTTAACAGCCAAGAAAGAAAATATTGTAGAAGCTGTTCAAGGAATAGAGAAATTTGCCAAGGAGTTTTTGGACCTTATTGATGCTGCGGATGCTACTGCACAAGCTAATATTGCTCGTGAAGCTCTGAAGAGATTAGCTGCTGCAGGTTCAGTGAAAGGAGCATTGCAGAGTCATGAGTTAAGAGGACTTGCATTAAGACTTGCCAACCATGGAGAGTTGACAAGATTGAGTGTATGTAGTATATTATTCATGTATCTTCATTCCGGTTCTAATTTGATGCATGCTAAAACGTTTTATTGATCGTCTACTACAGAATTTGGTGAACAATTTAATCTCGGCTGGCTTTGGACGTGAAGCAGCATTTTCAGCTGCAGTTTTGGGAGACAATCCCCTCATGGAGAAGGCATGGCAGGATACTGGGATGCTTGCTGAGGCAGTGCTTCATGCTCATGTATGAGTTCTTTATATGCACTGTTAAATTTGTCACTGAATTTGATACTTGGATGTAACCAGCCTCATGGATATCTACAGGCTCATGGGCGACCAACTTTGAAGAGCCTGGTTGAGGCTTGGAACAAAATGTTACAGAAGGAAGTTGAGCACACTCCAGCAACAAAAACTGATGCTGCGGCTGCATTTCTGACATCTCTTGAGGAACCCAAGCTTACAAGTTTGGCAGATGCAGGGAAGAAACCGGCAATCGAAATCCTTCCTCCAGGAATGCCATCCCTTTCCACTGCAATTGCAATCCAGAAAAAACCTGTTCTTGCCACACACAGTTCCCAGCAGCAACCAGGAAAACCATTGGCATTAGAAGCACCTCCTAATGCTACGCCAGCAGTAAATGGTCAACCCCAAGCACAAGCTAATGGATCTACTGAAGAGGATAAAACCCCTATTCCATCCATAGGGAGTAATACTAGTCTGGCAGCTGCTGGAGAAAATGCTCCCGCAACATCTACAAGTGATGCAGCAGCTCCTGAGGCATCATCCCAGGTACCAGACTCCCAGGAAAACCCTCCAGTGCCAGATTCCCAGGAAAAACCACAGGTACCAGTTCTTGAGGAAAAACCACAGGTTCCAGTTCTTGAGGAGAAACCACAGGTACCAGAAGTGCAGGCAACAAATGTTCCAGCTATAATGCCAATGATTGATCCCCACTTATTTGACTAGAAAGTCCAAGCAAACTGCCGAAACTAGCACATAGTAAGAACTCTTCTATTGATTCTTTCAATTTACTTGGATCTCAAGTCCATATAGCGGAAGTTGTGCAACACTGACCGGAAACAGAAGCCAAATTTCTACCAATTTCAACCCATGCCTATATTTTTGGTGATCAGATGTTTCCTTCATGTATATTAAAGCGTGAAATTATGTTTTAGTGATGTTTTCGGTTGATTTGTCTTTTCAATGGGGATGTACATTTTGTGGATTTCTCTCATTCTGGGTGTCACTTGAGCAGAGAGGTAAATTTTGCATAATTTGCTGTACTCATGTATCGTCAGTTGTTGGATTTCTTCCCAAAAGATAAAATGCGAACTGCCAACTATATATATATATATACTAATCCAAAAATTTTGATGTAACAAAGAGATATTTAGTACATGGTGTGTAGGATGAGCCGCGTTTAGGATGGCTGTGCCGGGGGCCTTTGGGGAAGGTCTGCGGCCTTCTAAGACTTAGAATTAAGGAAAACATAATGTTTTCCAAGTAACCATCGGAGGAGTAGCTGACGTCTAATGACTACACCTGTGATCAAGTAGCCATTAGTTTTCAGTAGCTAATTAATCTTGTTGTTATTTTACTTTAATAATTTTTAATTATTACACTTTTTTTTCTCAAATTCATATAAAAATTTTCCAAATTTAAATGAATTTACTCATATTGATTATTTTGATAATGAGCAAAATCAATATTTTGATAAAAAAATATAGCTACATTCGTTACCAAAAAAAAAAGAAAAGTGAAAGTTAAAGATACGAAGGTATTTCAATCAAGTAGACACTGTGCCAACATTATTGCACTTGCTTAGCATGTCAGGACTCAAATAACACCACATTTTTTTGTAGAAACATTAACAAGTATTGCAAAAAAAACAAAAAAAACATAATAACAAATTTTATTCACAAAATCAAGATCGGTTTGTGAATTAATTTCTGGCAATTCATTCAATTGTGTGATATGAGAAATGTCTAATACCCCAAAACCACCATAACATAAGCACAAATTAAAAAATTACTTAAATAAATAAATTCCTGGATATAAATTAAGTTTCTAACCTCAATAAAAAAATGAAAATTTAATATCTTAAACAAAAATACTCAATCAAATAGGTCCTAATTTTTTTTTTTTATTTTAGTCTCCTCCATTGATCTTTTTACAGATATTGACAAAGAAAATCTTACAAAAAGAGATATAAACATATATAACAATGTATAAATAACGAACTAATTTTGTTTTCTTTCATATAACAAATCTTAAATCAAAATGTACATTAAAACTCATGCCATGTAGTGTTATTTGTACTCCTAGTGATTCGTCAAAATTTCAAATTATATATTATCTATATTTTTGGTGATTCAATTGGAATTCAAAAGTATATGCAACTAAACAAATAATCCAGTTTGACTGAATTTCTAATTTCAAAGTCCGAATAGACATTTAGAGACTATAGACAATGAGACAAAACTCATATGTTACAATATCAAAACTGAAAATAAGTTTTTTTTTTTAATTCTTTTGAAATATTTCATAGAAAAATTCTTTTTTCCTTTACCGCAAACAATATATTTACAAATCTTGGCATAAATGAAAGTTTGGTTAAAAAAAGGTTAATGGAAAAAAAAATGTTTTAACTTATGAAAACATTTATTGACAAATAAAACGAACTTACAAAAAAAACGTTTACGAAATATTTTATAAAATACAAAAAAAAACAATTTTCAAATTCAAACATATAGGGGCACAATTAAAAAAAAAAATTGCATACAGACGAAAAGAACAATTTTTACTTATCTTGATTAACAGTAAAGGTTAACACAAACTCTTAAACGTTTAAACTATCACGCAAGAAATCCTAGCCACAACCAATAAATTCAATTCATATAAAAAAACTCTTAAATCCCACTTAATACCCTCAATCCAAAAATATTTTCATAAACCAAAAGAAACCAGAGGAACTACTAAGCCTAGTTCCATGAATTTGATAAATTTTTATACATTAAAATACAATGAACTTTGGTAAAATTAAACTTTGACGCATTAATGGTTTACTAAAACGTAGATTTCATTAAAACATAATGAAGTCTATGCTTCACTAAAAACTAGCTATTTTACAATTTATGTGAATTATAATATACAGATTTTTGTGAGTGAGTGGTATCAGTTTTTATTGCTTCGAGCTATGACAGATTTATCACTCTTACTTAACCACACTAAACGTGATCAAAAGGAATGCATTAAGGGTTTGTAACTTGTTATGGAGTTTATAGTCCCCATTCAATAGTTACCTCGAAAAAGTATACGTCGATGAGGACAAACGATTTATAGATTCCTTGTAGAGGATCTAAACAATTTAGACACCTATGTCCTTTAATTTGAAGGTCGACCTCTACTTTTGTGGTTTATTTGTTAGACATGTTATCGAATTTAATTTGTCTTATTTATCATGTGATTATAAAACACGAAAAACAAATTAAAAATTACAACATTTTTTTTATTATACAATTCTATACATTTATTCTAATTCTAAACAAACCTAAAAAATTAAATCTTGCAAAAAAAATTATTAATTAATCCAATGATGATAATATATATAGCAAAATAATATATAATATATGTATAATAAATATGTAATACATAACATAATATATATATGTATATATTGTACAGTATAATGTGTAATATAAACATATCTATATATTTAAAATTATAAAATATAATGATATATGTAATGATACTATACATATTATGTATGTGCCGTATATATAATATAGTATAAAACATTAAAATGCATATGTATTTATATGTACAAAATATATTATATACAAAATATAATAATATATATAATATTATGTATAATATATATGCACAGGTACATAATACAATATGCATAGTACAAACAGTAAAATATATGTAATTAATATATAAAATATAATAATATATATACAATATTATGTATAATATATATGTACAGTAGTTAAGTATACAGTAAATATATACAATAATATATAATAAATATATACACAGAAAAATTATTTCTATACACAGCAATGTGTACAGTAATATACATAGAAAAATTGTTTTTCATCTACAGTATATATGCACAGTACATATAGTAAGTATATACAGAAAAATTATTTTTTATATACAGTAGACTGTACAGTAATATACAATAAATATATACAGAGAAAAATTTTGTGTACACAGTAATATATACAGAAAACATACACAAAATTTTATATACAGTAAATATGTATGGTGATATACAATAAATATATACACAGAAAAATTAAAATATAAAATAGAATATACAGAATACAGAATAAAGAATACATATAAAATGCAATGTACAGTATAGCTAAATTACAAAAGACAATATAATATATATGTATTAAATTGTATATGGTACACATAATATATGAAATACATATAAAATATGATGCACCCACTTGAAGTAAATTCAGCCAGCCATTCACAATGCAGATTAAGCCAAATCAATGCACCGTCATCATCATCAATTCTTTTTGTCTTTTTTTTTTTTTTTTTTCTTTTAATTTTATGCTTTGACAAGCTGCAGAATAAGTTAAATAGTATAGTCAGGTTAAATTAAATCCTGCAATTATGCACTGCATTTTTTATTATTTATGCCCGAGGGAAAATAATAATAATAATCAATCAATCAATCAACTAAAATAATTGTTCACTAGAAATTTTTTCTATTTGAAAAAAGATAATTAAAAACATGTTAGGCGAAACTAGTAATTGATCGTTACTTGAATGATAAGACTCTTTCTTGCATGGTCATAGGTGTGAAATAGTTAAACTCACAAACATGTATTATGTTGACCTTCTTTGATCGACTATACACAGGGGTTGTTGGGCAGGAATAAGTCATTGTGACTCCTCATTCCCATCATAGGCATGACTACTCGAAAATCATGGGTGTACATAAGAGTTGATTTTACTTGACTTATGTAAGAGGTACGTTTAAAAGGCTATGTTACTCATGACTGACATGTAATTTGCATGTCACAAACGTACATGTAATATGTACGGACGTGCATGACTAAAACTTTTACATAGATCTAATTACAAGCAACATCACGGTGTCATGAGAATGACTTATTCATGACCAAAACTTAGGGCTTAGGGTTTAGGATTTAGAGTTTAGGGGTTAGCATTCGGGGTTTGGGGTTACGGTTTGGGGCTTGGGGTTTGTGGCTTGGGTTTTGGGGTTTAAGGTTTTAGGGTTCACGGTTGAGGGTTTGGGGTTCGGGGTTTAGGGTTTAAGGGTTTAAGGTTTAGGGTTTAGGGGTTAGGGTTTAGGGGTTAGGGTTTAGGGGTTAAGGTTAGGGTTTAGGGTTAGGGTTTAGGGTTTAGGGTTTTAGGGTTTAGGGTTTAGGGTTTAGGGTTTAGGGTTTAGGGTTTAGGGTTTAGGGCTTAGGGTTTAGGTTTTAGGGTTTAGGGTTTAGGGTTTAGGGTTTAGGGTTTAGGGTTTAGGGTTTAGGGTTTAGGGTTTAGGGTTTAGGGGTTAGGGTTTAGGGGTTTAGGGTTTAGGGGTTTAGGGTTTAGGGTTTAGGGTTTAGGGTTTAGGGTTTAGGGTTTAGGGTTTAGGGTTTAGGGTTTAGGGTTTAGGGTTTAGGGTTTAGGGTTTAGGGTTTAGGG